>MUZC01003826.1:294467-306597 GCA_002072015.1 Radix auricularia
TGGATGTGTGTGTGTGTGTGGGTGTGGGTGGGTGTGGGTGGGTGGATGTGTGTGTGTGTGTGGGTGTGGGTGTGTGTGGGTGTGGGTGGTTGTGGGTGTGTGTGGGTGTGTGTGGGTGCGATGGATCTACAAAATAACAGGACGTATTTTTTTTATTTAATGGATCATACAAGACCATAAAACTTTTCAACTTTCTATGTTCCTATAATAAAACCAATCAAATTAACCTCATCTACTAACCTCACAGATTTAAAGATAATCTATTTTGGATTTAAAACTCACAGATTTAAAGATAATCTATTTTGGATTTAAAACTCACAGATTTAAAGATAATCTATTTTGGATTTAAGACTCACAGATTTAAAGATCATCTATTTTGGATTTAAGACTCACAGATTTAAAGATAATCTATTTTGGATTTAAGACTCACAGATTTAAAGATCATCTGATCTCACAGATTTATAGATCATCTGATCTCACAGATTTAAAGAGCATCTGATCTCATACATTTAAAGATTATCTTATCCCACTGATTTAAAGATCATCTGATCCCACAGATTTAAAGATCATCTTATCCCACATATTTAAAGATCATCTTATCCCATAGATTTAAAGATCATATTATCGCACATATTTAATGATCATCTGATACCACAATTTTAAAAATCATTTTATCCCACATATTTTAAGATCATCTTATCTCACAGATTTAAAGATCATTTTATCCCACAGATTTAAAGATCATATTATCCCACATATTTACAGATTATCTTATCCCACAGATTTAAAGATCATCTTATCCCACAGATTTAAAGATCATCTTATCCCACACATTTAAAGATCATTTTATCCCACAGCTTTAAAGATCATGCCATCTCATATATTTAAAGATCAATCCATCTCTTCATCACTTTGGTTGTCCACCAACTGCGTTACGAGTCGAAACAACTCTATGACGTCAGACGAAGTTAGACAACTCACCGCCGCTACAAGAAACACTATCACGATTGTCCACCCTGCCACCTTCTGCGAGACTAACCAATTTTCCGAAGTTATCTTAAACCTTTTCTGGGCCGACAACTCGTCTTTTTCCACCAAAAGATCACCATTGATTTCGTCAGTTAACTCCCACTGTCTAGCCAAACTCGCAGGAAATGCCGCCATCTTGAGCGCAAACCGGCAAGTGCACGGGCAGAGAGAATTGTCTGCACTTCCGACAGCCATTTTGGAAGTTGTTGTTTGATCTGTTGTGAACTTTGAACTCCTAAGAGACGCAGTAGAAGCTTTAGATGCACTCGTTTCGTTTAACTTGGAGTCGGCGCCAGCACTTGCTGTGTCGTGAGATAACATAGTCGTATCTGTTTGGAGTGTAGTCCCTGCATTTATCAAGTCTTTGACTAGAACCACTTGTTTTGTCAGGTAGGCTAAGTTATTGATGAATGGCGATGCAGAAGACGGCGGTTGGTAGGTCGTAACCTTTGATGGTGAGGTAGTTTCTTTTGTTGTAGATGTTCGTGTGGCGGTTTGTGATGTTGATGCCGATGTCGTCTGTGATGGTGATGCCGATGTTGTTTGTGATGTTGATGCCGTTGTCGTCTGTGATGGTGATGCTGATGTCATTTGTGACGGTGATGTTGAGCTTTTAATCCTCGCATCTGCTGGAGTCGTCGTTGTCGCGGTTGTGGTTGATGACGTCATGCTCCCCTCACCGGCCGGGGGATGCTCCGGCCCCCAGCCCAACGACCAGATGACGTAAGACTTGGCAGAAGTCGAGTAAACGATCCCGCCGAACGTGCAGTTCGTTGCTGTCGTTATGTTCAGCCAGCTGCCGCGGTCTTGTATCGCCTTGTCGGCGTATTTGTAGGTCCCTTCACCGACGGCAGTCCACGGGAGACCGCTCACAAGGTTTCCGTTAAAAAGGAACTCTCCAGCGCAGCTGGACCTGAGGATCAGTAGAACGTTGCAGGGGTAGTAAGGCACAGTGACGTAAGACCGGGCCCATTTGCTGACCGGCTGCATGATGAGGTTGTCCACTCCGCCATATATGAGCTGGACGATGACCGGCATGTTGGAGCGCAGAACCGTGCTGCCGCGTTGTTTCAAGGTGTAGGTTTGGATCCAGTTCCGGGATGTTTTCAAGGCCAACTCGCTGGAATCGAACGCTATGGTGGTATTCGAATCCGCGCAGATGACTCTTACGTAGGTTGTCGATCCCGCTATCGGGCAGTCGATTACGACGTACTCGCTATCGAAAAGATCGACGGGGATGAGTTCTTCCACGTTGTATTCCTCCACCACGTTTCCCGACACGGTCTCAGTTCCAGAGAGTACGGCCACCGGACCCGAGCTGGTTATGACGCTTCCGCTCAAGTTGACCTCCAGGGCGTGTACCTCCATGGTAGACCACCTGCCTAGTGTCTCCCTCAACACGCTGCCGTCGTAATATATGGTGTTATTGTAGCTGACCATGGCCGTGGTCTTAGCGTCCAGTACAAAGGTCACATTCACGGTGACAGGTTCTGTGCCGCTGAGCACGATGATGACGCAGGTCAGGGAGGCCGGACACTCGGCCACGACCAGGTAGCGCGTGGACAGCTCAGTGACCGGTACCAGCAGGAAGTAGTCGGAATACGTCGTGCCGGAAGTGGAGAAGGCCAGGACCACGATGTCGCCGGTCGAGGTCACGCTGACCACTGCGCCTTGGATCCTGGACAGGTTGGCCGTCAGCGAGGTGTTGTGGCAGTCGGTCAGACAGCCTTGACCCGGGGACAGATGGAGTTGTCTTCTGTAGACGACGGTGGAGTTTTTGGTCGCCGTTATGTTGACGGAAGTGGAATAGTTGGCGGCGGCGGCCAAGGAAAGGTACTGCTGGTAAGACTGGTCCAGGGGCGTTTTACTGGGGAATGCCACGATGAAGCTCCGTCCCTGGAAATGCGCGGACGCCAGGCCAAAGGTCAACGCCATGCCAAGGGTTACGGTCAGCATACGACATTTTCTTGGGGGTCTGGTAATCATTGTTAAAATTGTGATTGTTTTAAACTTCACCTGCAAAATAAAAAAATAAATAAAAAATATGTAGATCTATAGCTCATAAAGTAACCATAAAATGTTAAAATGCTGCTATGTGCTCAAGTAGAAAATTGATTTTTATTTTTTTATTAAACTCATATAAATATTTATTTATCGTGCGCAGGAAGGGGATTTGGCGTGAGTACAAAATTTAAACTTGTGGTACACATTTCGAGATTTTTTTTTTTTTTGGTCCATTCCTGGACGAGCGCACCACGAGTAGGGAATCCATTCCAGAGTGTTTAATACTGTAAAATCTTTTTTTATAAAGTTTATATGATAGATCTATTTGTTTAGCTTAGACGCAATCTGACGAAGCTGACAGAGAAGGCGTCAGCTTCAAGAAATTAGTGTTTAAAGTTGCAAGGCAAAACATGAATCTTAACCTTTTTGGAAGTACCGTACCCCACCAGTTTCATATGCACACTCACCGAACCCTTCATTATTAGTAGTAATATAGATGCCTTGAGTCGGGTGCTGTCTTGACCTCCCTCCGCCGAACCCCGGCGACTGACTCACCGAACCCCTAGGGTTCGATCGAACCCACGTTAAGAACCACTGATCTAGACAATGTGCTCAGGTGTTCGTCCGTCGAATCGACGAGGACCACTCTAGTCATCCGAGGGTTGCTGAGACTGGTTTTGCCTATGTGTGCGCAGATGGCTGACAAGACCGATCCGGGCACGGAAAGTTCGGGAACAGAAGGGGCGTTGGATGAGTGGATTGTCTCCTGGAGGGTTGACAGCACGGGCCTTTCGGGCTTGCCTCTTCTTTTCTGCGGCGTTGATCCTGTTTGCCTCGCATGTCCTCGCACCTTCGTGGACGGATTGGCGCCAGGTGGACCGGTCCAACGCAGCTTCCTCCCACGTGTCTGGGTTTATTGCAAACGCTTTCAGAGACGCTTTCAATGTGTCTTTAAAGCGTTTCTTTTGTCCACCATGAGACCGCTGGCCATGCTGGAGCTCGCCATAGAAGAGTCTCTTTGGTAGTCTCTCATTTGGCATTCGGGTTAGGTGCCCTGCCCAGCGAAGCTGTGACTGCATCAGGAGGGTGAAGATGCTGGGGGGGCAGCTTTGGTTAGTACCGTGGTGTCTGGAGTTTTGTTACCAGTTGTCAAGTCCAATTACATAAGAAATGGAAGCAAATTACTACACCAGCACAATACCGACGAAGACAATATCTTTATATAGGTATATCCATTAGTAATGTTTATTCTAATAGGAAATTATGGTTTTGGTGGGAAATTGTCATATTCATTTTCAAGAAGAAATTTATATTTTATTAGCAAAAATAGATTTTTATAGGCATTATTGGTTCTTTGAGGCAATATTCATTCTTGAAGACAGTATGGATTTTAGACGAATATGTTGATATTTAGAGGTAATTTTGATTTAAGTAATAATATTGATTTAAGTAGGGAATTATAATTTGGGTAGTAAACTTTGGAGAGGGATGGCCGCCGCCAGTGTCTAGCAGGCCCGAGAATGTTCTAATGCAGGGATGCCCAAAGTGCGGCCCGCGGGCCAAAACCGGCCCGCGAAGCCATTTCTACTGGCCCGCGACCTCATCTGAAATAATTAATTAACTAACGTGTTATTTTTTAGCAACATTAAATATAAAAAAAGTCGACAAGTTTTACCGTTTTGATAACGTCAAAGGATGGCAAAAGTCGATAACATTGTATTGTTTACCAATTTCTAGACTTCAGTCTTAAAGACCGACAAGGGAAACAAATGTGTTTGGTTCTGTTTGTTCTGCTGTCTGTGACGTTAAATAACCAAGTAAATGATATATTTATTTATTGCTGATGGCTATCGCCATGACTCGTGAGCACAGTTGACTAGCAAAACTTGTCTGTAACAAAGTCAGCTTAGTCAGGCTGGCAAAGTTTTTAAACTTCACTGTATCATTCATAAAGAAGTTCTTTGTGCTAAACACCTTTCATGTGATCGTATCCTTAAGCAAGTGATAAAGGATATGATGTCTATTTGCACTAAAACCCGGTTTCCCGGCCAGTTTTAGCAGTGTCTTCTTGACATCCAGAGAGAATACAAAGATGTTATGTATGACAATGATAAAAGATGGTTTAGTCGGGGGACAGCACTTCAGCGCGTCTACACATTAAAAAAGAAATTGGGCAGTACATGGAAAATATGGAAAAACCATTTCCAGAACTATCTGATGCTGCTTGTCTTGCATAGTTTGCCTTTTCGGTTGATGTGAAAAGACATATAAACCTTCTTAACACAATCCTCCAAGGGCACAATGCAGTGGTAAGCCAATTATATTCACATATCAAGGACTTTGGGAACAAGCTGCAACTTTTTCAAAGGCAACTTTTTCAAATGCAGCCTAAAACCACACATTTCCCCTCACTGCAGGAAATTATGACAAGTTTACCAGAAAGAAGCTTCAACTGGCAAATGCATAGGTATGATGCAGATATCACATCTTTGGCTGATGAATTTTAAAGACGCTTTCATGACTTAATAACTATTGAAAAGATAAACGTGGTTGTTTTTGTTAAATCTTCATATTTCTGTGTAGATTTTGATAATACTGCGGCAATCTGCAGCGGGAATTTATTGAGCTGCAAACTGATGCTGAATGTCGCAGCAGACAATTTCTTCTCTTTGACTTTTAGAGTGAGCTTCATGGTTAAAGAGAGATTAAAAGAAATTCGAACATTTGTTTTTAAAAAATGCTTAGCTTGTTTGGCTCGACATACTTGTGTGAGCAGACATTTTCAGTTATGAATTTTAACAAGAGCTGTGTGAGGACGAGAATAAGTGACTCTCAACTACGTGATATCATACGTATCAAAACCATGGCATTGAGCCTGACCTCACATATTTATTGCATTCAAGATATCAGTTTCACCATTCACATTAAAATTTTACAATAAAAACTCATCATACTATGTCATTTTTATATTATTATTTTAACCCAGCCCGCGGATATCTTTGCATAAAGGAATATGGCCCGCCATGCAAAAAGTTTGGGCATCCCTGTTCTAATGGAAACATTAGAACCCCCTCAAGTTTATTGGACAAAAACAATTTGGTTTTTTAAAATTTTTAAAAAGTAAATTTTGATTTTAGTATGCAATGTATTACAATTCAAAATGTTGATTTTATATGAAATGTTGATTTTATACAAAATGTTGATTTTATACAAAATGTTGATTTTTTATATAATGTTGATTTTATACGAAATGTTGATTTATACGAAATGTTGATTTTTTATGAAACGTTGATTTATACGAAATGTTGATTTTATACGAAACGTTGATTTTATACGAAATGTTGATTTTTATACATAACGTTCATTTTATATGAAATGTTGATTTTTTATATAATGTTGATTTTATACGAAATGTTGATTTATACGAAATGTTGATTTTTTATGAAACATTGATTTATACGAAACGTTGATTTTATACAAAATGTTGATTTTATACAAAACGTTGATTTTATATGAAATGTTAATTTTATACAAAATGCTGCTTTTATACGAAATGTTGATTTTATGTGAAATGTTGAATTTATACGAAATGTTGATTTCATACGAAATGTTTTTGCTTTGTTTGTTGTTTCTTTTAAATTTAAGCTACTTTTTTAGACATTTAAAAAAAAAAAATTTTGAAACAAATTTTAGAAATAAATTGTTTCAGAAAGAAATGTTAATTTTTAAATCTAAATTTAGTAGAAATTGTGAATTTTGTTTAGATCTACAGTGTTAATTCTTTTAAAGATTTTTTTTAAAAAAGCATTGAATATTACTTTACTTTTATAAGGACATGCTGATTTTTTAGGCTATTGTCAGGGTTATGAGAATCACTGTTAAGATTATATTCTGTCTGGTCACAAGCTCACGTTGTTGATGTTTTGTGAGCGAGAATCATATGGGGGCGTGGATCAGGGTCCGTGCAAGGTCAGTCCAGGCCCACGGGGGGATAACTCGGGTGTGTCTCGGTGGGGAGAAGACAAGTCGAAGTCAATGTGCATGGAGCACAGAAGTAGACTTGACACAGAAAGTTGAGGTGTGTTGTAGGAGAAGAGGTTAGAGAAAGGCGAGGGAACGGAGCGGACGTGAAATGCTCTTGGTCGGTGGGTTGGACTGAAGGCATGAGATATAGTAGCGCTTGATACAGTTGTACATATAATGTGACAAGTGGACACTCATGACAATAAAGATTGTTTTAGTAAAAGGACTTGAGTTCAATTACTGTACGCCAGTTGGTGCGTGAGCCCTCGGACCAGTACCCCTAGACAACGATACCTGTGTTAATCTCAGCTGACTGTGTAAATTTCATTACTGGAATGCTACTGTGAAGACGAGAGAGTAATTAGATAATGCGTCACAAACATAGACTTAAATAAGCGTAATGACGTCATTCATTTTGTGCAGGTGATTTACTTGGTCATAATCTTTAAGCAAATGTTTTAAACAGTAGATATTTCAATAATGGGGCCGTCCATAAATTACGTCACGCTCCAGATGGGGAGGGGGGAGGTGGTGTAAGAAAGTGTGACAGTTTGTGACACGGGGGAGGGGGGGTTCCGGGCATGTGTGACATCACTGTGTTATATGTTAAATTTTAATTATTTTGTTAATATAAAATATATTTTTGTACGAAAGTGTGACGTACTTTGTGGGGGGGGGGGGGGTTTCGGAAATTTGTCACAGTTTGTGAGGGGGGGGGGGGGGGTCAAATGGAAANTTCCGAGATTTGTGACAGTTTGTGACAGGGGGAGGGGGGGTTAAATGGTAAAAAATAGCGTGACGTGCTCTATGGACGGCCCCTTATAAGATGTTATGAAATCAGTAAAACTTACCCCTGAAATACTTTCATCGAAATTATTGTCAATGCAACATTATCCAATCCAGTATAATAAAATGATCTTTCTCGTCAATTAAATTTTTTATTCCAACCGTATTCAATCCGGTATTTTATAAAAATCGTTTTCCCCGAAGAATTATTGTTAGTCGACCTTTAGCCACTCGCGTAATTTTTCAAACTGTTTACGCGTGGCACTCTGCACGTGACGGAACAATGACGTCGCTTAGCACAAAACACGAAGAGAGCATGCGCGGTCATGCGCCACATCTTACCCACGTGACGCTGATCTACAATGAATGGTTCTCGTTTTTCCCTTGAAAAGTTCTATCAAAATTCCAATTAACTGCAGGTTTCTAAAAAAAAATTAAAGTCAAAGTTTAAAAATTGCCTTATCTATGAGCAATCCTATTTCGTACTTTGTAGATTCCATCAATCTATAAATTACACAATTTCAGATAGAATATATTGTATAAATCATGCAATTTTATAAATCATGCAATCTCATAAATCATACAATCTCATAAATCATACAATCTCATAAATCATACAATCTCATAAATCATATAATCTCAAATATTATACCATGTAAGAATCAAGAGATCTCATTAATCGCACAATCCCATAAATCATACATTCTCAAAATTCTTACCATCTCATAAACGTGTTTTCAGTCTGATAGTATTTATACATTTTGAATTACTTATAAGTTAAACAGAAATATTTGAAATCAGTGACGTAGCTATTAAGGTTGGTTTTCCCAGTGCGGTAAACAGATGGCGTGAACCTGTTTTTAACAAATATCGAGAATTGAAAAAACAACAACATTTGTTATCTTAACTGTCGTGTCTTACGTCGTCAATGTTTATCTCTCTCTCTCTCTCTCTCTCTCTCTCTCTCTCTCTCTCTCTCTCTCTCTCTCTCTGTCTGTCACGGTCCCGCGGGGAAAAAAAAGAAGCAAGAAATAACCCACTCCCCGTGAGGCTATCGAGCTGAAATTTTGCATATAGACTTTTGTCACCTAATAATGCATTCTATCGAAATTCCTTGTCCATTTTTTGGAACAGATTCATGTCATGTGACCTTGCCCGAAAACTGTGGCATTACAGCTATTAAAATAGAACAGACAAGTCAGAAGAGTAGGACCTACTGACGTCACTAGAGGCGGAGAAATATTGACACAAGTACCACAAGTAAATTTCTAGATTGCTTGGTTAAACAGCAACCGTGTATTCGATGACACTATCGTATCTTATAATTCAAACGTATTCGTTAACTCAAAAGTATTCGATGACTCAAAAGTAGTCGATGACAAAAATTGATCAGCAATACCAAAACAATGTAAAATTACCCCGGTCGTTTAAGTTAATAGTGAAAAAACTGCGTTCCGTTTCAAATTTAACATCTTTTTAAAAAAGAAGAAATTACATATATGGCACTTGTTGATAAAAAAGGTTCTTAATAGAGTTGGTGTCACCCAGTGATGTAGATCATGGTGTCACCCAGTGTGGTAGATCATAGTGTCACCCAGTGTGGTAGTTCATGGTGTCACCCAGCGAGGTGGATCATGGTGTCACCCAGTGAGGTAGCTCATGGTGTCACCCAGTGAGGTAGCTCATGGTGTCACCCAGTGAGGTAGTTCATGGTGTCACCCAGTGAGGTAGTTCATGGTGTCACCCAGTGAGGTAGTTCATGTGATAGTGTCACACCATGTGATGGTGTCACCCAATGTGATGGTGTCACCCCTTGTAATGGTGTCACCCCTTTTGACGGTGTCACCCCTTGTAATGGTGTCAACCCATGTGATGGTGTCACCCCTTGTGATGGTGTCACCCCTTGTAATGGTGTCACCCCTTGTGATGTTTTAACCCCATGTGATGGTGTCATTCAACATGATGGTGTCACCCCACGTGATGGTGTCACCCCTTGTGATGGTGTCAACCCATGTGATAGTGTTAACCCATGTGATGGTGTCACCCCTTGTGATGTTTTAATCCCATGTGATGGTGTCACCCCTTGTGATGTTTTAACCCCATGTGATGGTTACCCCATATGATGGTGTCAACACATGTGATGGGGTCACTTAATCAGTCCGCCCTACCCCTAACCCCCTTATAGTATCGCCTCTGGTTGATAGCTAGAATTTAAAAATCAACAAAAAGTCTTCCTACAGTCTACTTATTTTCTGTGCCTAAGAAATATGTGTCTAGTCTATACCATGTCTATAGTTAACCTAAAATACTCTCTAGCACTTGGCGCTCAAATTTGTATCTCAAAGTTCCACTCCTTCCTTAATAACGCCGTACATTGCAGTGGCGTCACTCGAATTGGTGTCACCCAGGGTGGTAGCCCATGGTGTCACCCTCTCACGACTTAACCTATAGAACTCCTCCAAGTTTTCCAGTGCCAAATAACGGGAAAAGACAGAATTTTACATTTTGGTATCACCCCCCTGATGGTATCGCCCGGGCGGCCCGCCCCCACCGCACCCCCCTAGCACGCCTCTGTTACATAGTAACAAATGCCACCTATATGGCTGAAATCTATTAATAGAAAAATTTGGGGATATATATATATATATATATATATATATATATCTTTTAAAAATACCAATTTCATAAAAATTTAATAAAAGATACGAGTCAATATGTAAATGTAGGTATATTGAGAAGGAAGTATCTCATCAGATATTTGTTAATTCTTCGTTAATTTAAGATAACTTATTTGAATTGAAACAAGAAAAACAACAGTTTCGAAATTTTATTAGGGCTGTTATCGATTAATTTAAATTTAATCGTTAACTTTTGGAAAAATTACCAAATAATTAATCGAAAACTTTGATTAAGTTAAAAATAAGATGTATGACGTCATTAAACTGAAAATTTTAAGGGAAGTAACAAAAACAGGCAATTAACATTTTTTTAAAATTTAAATATTAGAGCTTATTTTAAAGTTTACACTAAAGTATTCTTTTTTTTTTTTATTAATTTGAGAAGTTTGTACGTAAAAAAAGCAAACTATTATCTATTATTAATAATTAATCATTTATTAATAAATCGGAAAAATTACTCAAAACAACCTCTTCAATTTAATCGCTATTTTATCGATTAAACTAAATTTAATCGAAAAAAAACATTTTTCCGATTAATCGAGAAATTAATCGTTAATTTCCACAGCCCTACATATTATTATGCAAACAATTTTCAGAATATGGTGCTTCGACTGTATATAAGCTTCAAAACATTGTTCCGCTAAAATATCATCTAAAAATAGAGCACTCCACATTGAGCTGTGACAATTTCCGGTTTTAGAAAAGACAAAGCATATAATAGTTTTTGTTCCTTCTATTTCGGAAGTTTAAATATTTTTTTAAAAAATGTTTTAAAACCAAATGCCCACAACTTTGATCATGTTTACAATTATTACATAACAATGGACGCCATATTTCTCTTAGTGTTTTTTTACAACTGGTCGGCCCTGACCACTCGTGATTGGTTATCAGAAATCAGCATTTGCGAGCGTGACGAGTGTCATTTAATGTTCGATGAGTTTTAAGATAAAGTTTGTGTTCAGCTGTGTTATATTGGTGGATGCGTTGAGTTGTGTTACTTTAGTGGATTGTGTTCAGGTGTGTTACGTTGGTGGATTGTGTTCAGCTGTGTTATATTGGTGGATGCGTTGAGTTGTGTTACTTTAGTTGATTGTGTTCAGGTGTGTTACGTTGGTGGATTGTGTTTAGTTGTGTTACGTTGGTGGATTGTTATATTGGTGGATTGTGTTCAGTTGTGTTATATTGGTGGATTGTGTTCAGTTGTGTTACATTGGTGGATTGTGTTTAGTTGTGTTACGTTGGTGGATTGTGTTCAGTTGTGTTATATTGGTGGATTGTGTTCAGTTGTGTTATATTGGTGGATTGTGTTCAGTTGTGTTATATTGGTGGATTGTGTTTTGTTCTAAGTTGTTTTTTTTTTTAAATATATTTTATGAGCTAGCGTGGGAGAGAGTAAGTGTGTGTATGCCTGTCAGTAAGTGTGTGTGTGTGTGTTTGTGTGTGTATGTGTGTGTTTGTGTGTGTATGTGTGTGTGTATGTGTGTGTATGTGTGTATGTGTTTGTGTGTGTTTGTATGTGTTTGTGTGTGTATGTGTGTGTTTGTGTGTGTATGTGTGTGTGTATTGGTGTGTGTGTGTGTCTTTGTGTGTGTGTGTGTGTGTGTGTGTGT
>MUZC01003826.1:306856-317043 GCA_002072015.1 Radix auricularia
CCCCCGATCTCAGCATCACTTCCAACTTTTTGTTCGACCATATCGATTTCCGGCCATCTTAAAAAAATCTTGTTTTGTTGACACTGGTCTCCTACATCTGTTCTATTTGTCCTCAAATCTCGAATGTTTATCTCTGACGAGGTGAGCTGCCTCACAGTCTATTGTTTCTAGCCGAAGGCCAGGCGGCGCTATATCATTGAACCACGACCGTTGCCGTTAGAAAGGTTGGACAATGGACACAATGCAAATAGCAGAACTTAGTGTGGTGTTTTTTTTGTTTTATGGGTCCCGTTAAATAAGATTCCAAAACATAGAGCGGGTCTGGCGTTCACATTTTCGTTTTATTCCCAATGAGTTTTTACCAATGTTGACTGAGGAGAAAGTCCCAACTGTATCGCGCCGCGCTTTTCAGAAATGACACGTTGAAGTTTGAACAGAAAAGACGATGCACGCAAGTATAAACCTGAGCGCAAACAAGTAGAGATGTCATTATATGTTTGTTTTTGGTGTGTTGTTTTCATTTACCCAATGACGTCATTCTTCTTTTTAAAGAAAATAATATAATGAAAAACTTTGGGTAGGTAGAGATTCGGAGATCACGAGCTAAAAGCCAAACACATGAGGCAATATTTAGAAACTTTATTACAAATTTTTGTTTAAAGACTGCAAAATATATAACATATTAGCTACAACACTGACTTCCCTTTGATGGTTTATTGGCATCTGAGTGAGGAGTGTTAATACTCAAATGTCAAGTTATTATGTACAAATGTCATGTCATGGGGTGTGGGTCATCTTTCAGGATCGGATTCGCTCCCAGCTTCAGATGGCGAGATGGCCGCCCCTGAGCGCCCTTCTTGTTTCTCCGCCCTGTGCACCAAGACCGTTGCTATAAACAGGAACACGATGCCCGCCCCTCTGATCAACACACCGGTACCTGTGGGTTACAGGTGAAACAACAGGTTAGGTGGGAAATTGTACCTGGGGGTCACAGGTGAAAACAACAGGTAAGGTGGGAAATGTACCTGTAGGTTACTTGTGAAACAACGGGTAAATGGGGAAATTGTACCTGTAGGTTACAGGTGAAAGAACATATAAGGGGGACAATGTACCTGTAGGTTACATGTGAAACAACAGGTAAGGTGGGAAATTGTACCGGTACATCACAGGTAAAACAAGAGGCAAGGGGACAATAAACCTGTAGGTTGCAGGGGAAACAACAGGTAAGGTGGGAAATGTACCTGTAGGTCACAGGTAATACAAGAGGCAAGGGGACACTACACCTTTAGGTTACAGGTGAAACAACAGGTGAGGGTAGCCATTTATTTGTAGCCTCCACTGTTTGACCGACTGTCCATAATTACAGATTGTCCATAATTACAGATTGTCCATAATTACAGATTGTCCATAATTACAGATTGTCTATAATTACAGATTGTCCATAATTACAGATTGTCCATAATTACAGATTGTCCATAATTACAGATTGTCCATAATTACAGATTGTCCATAATTACAGATTGTCTATAGTTACAGATTGTCCATAATTACAGATTGTCCATAATTACAGATTGCCCAGAGTTACACAATAATTAACGCGTGAAATTTACTAATATACGATACATAGAGTAAATAACAAGAATAAGTTATGCAGTGGAAACTCTTACAACGAAAACAATTCGTTCCAGCCTCTTACTCGTTAAGCGAAACAATTTCTCCCCATCTTTTAAAATATTGAACAACATTTATACAAATAAAATTGCATACGTATTGTTAAGGAGTGTAGCGACTTGTAATAAAATTTAGTTTTGAAACAGAAGACGTAAATAAAAATATGAATTTACGACAGATATTTAATCCCTTTTAACTAGAAAACT
Organism: Radix auricularia; assembly: GCA_002072015.1. Classification (NCBI taxonomy): domain Eukaryota; kingdom Metazoa; phylum Mollusca; class Gastropoda; family Lymnaeidae; genus Radix; species Radix auricularia. The sequence goes on from MUZC01003826.1 coordinate 308,734, forward strand.
GACTAGAGACATTTGTGTTTGCCGAAGCTTCAAAATATGACAAAAATGTGTGGTAACCGTTTCGTGGCCATTTCTTGACACTGCTTTTGAAGCATCCAGTATTTAATTTTGGTTTTGATCTTGAGGATACTGCAGATGGTTGATGTTGGCTGACTGTATGTGCGAGCTATACTAGCCACTCTTACACCTTGTTCTTGAGGAAACTGCAGATGGTTGATGTTGGCTGACTGTATATGCGAGCTATACTAGCCACGCTCACACCTTGTTCTTGAGAGTAGTGCAGATGGTTGATGTTGGCTGACTGTATGTGCGAGCTATACTAGCCACTCTTACGCCTTGTTCTTGAGGATACTGCAGATGGTTGATGTTGGCTGACTGTATATGCGAGCTAGACTAGCCACTCTTACACCTTGCTCTCCCTTTTCAGTGTTTGAACGTTTCATTTCAACAGTTGTTTTTTTGTTTTTTTTAAAAATGTCTTACGATTGTCAACATGTGTTATCGTTGTTGTTTGTTTCTTTTAAAGATGTTTACAGCACAGGTTAATACACTTAATATGTCAAATAATTACGAAAGCTGTCTCAATACAACTTATTTAAAAACGGATGATCACGAACGAAAAACAAATACGTTAACAGACCGAGCGCTAAGCACTAACTAATGCTTTGGCGCGGATCTACCAGCTCATAAAACAAAAAGTTATACATATTTTTTTTAAACGGGAAAAGGGAGTTAACCTTTCTTAGTAAATCATTCAGGGAACTTCTTCCCATTTTTTGTGTGGCTTTATGCGAATTACTCGTTATGAGAGGTGCTCGTTATGAGAGGTCACACTGTTTTGTTTTTTTTTTTAAATTATTATAAGGATCATATAAGCAAACGCCTTTGTTAACATTGACACACCATTATAGAACTGGTGGCAAAAGATTCTTGGCATTGTTAACGATGGGATCTATCCAGGGGTGTCAATGAGGAAATATGGGAAGGGGGCCAGCAAGCAAAATCGTGACTGTATCCTCGTGAAGAGGAGACGGAATAATTGTGCCCCCTCAAGACAGTACCTACCCTGTAGCTACGCCACTGTACAGTACCTACCCTGTAGCTACGCCACTGTACAGTACCTACCCTGTAGCTACGCCACTGAACAGTGACTAACCTGTAGCTACGCCACTGAACAGTGCCTACCTTGTAGCTACGCCACTGAACAGTGCCTACCCTGTAGCTACGCCACTGAACAGTGCCTACCCTGTAGCTACGCCACTGAACAGTGCCTACCCTGTAGCTACGCCTCTGTCCTGTCTCATCTCTTGAGGTTGGACATTTTTTAAAAAGTATTTTGCACTTATACGGGACGAAAAAAATCTTTGTGCAAAACAGAAATCACATCTATGAGACTAGAAGTGCCCCATGAACTTGTGACCTATGAACCTGTGTGACTAGGAGTGGACAATGAACTTGTGACCTATGAACCCATGAGACTAGAAGTGACCCATGAACACGTGACACCTATGAACCTATGAGACTAGACGTGACCTATGAACTTGTGACGTAGATCCGTCTTGTCGAAGAGCTTGCAGGAGCCCCGCCCCTCCGGCCACAGCAGACAAGCCGAGTCGATGAGTTTCCCAAACAACACAGGACCTGAGATGGCGGCTGAAACATTCAAAGAGATTTCATTGGACCACTTATCATTGGACCACATTTCATTGGACCACATTTCATTGGACCACATTTCATTGGACCACATTTCATTGGACCACATTTCATTGGACCACATTTCATTATACAACATTACATTGGACCACATTTCATTGGACCACATTTCATTGGACCACATTTCATTATACAACATTTCATTGGACAACATTTCATTGGACAACATTTCATTGGACCACTTATCACTGGACCACATTTCATTGGACCACATTTCATTGGACAACATTTCATTGGACCACATTTCATTGGACCAGTTATCACTGGACCACATTTCATTGGGCCTCATTTCATTGGACCACATTTCATTGGACCACATTTCATTGGACCACATTTCATTGGACAACATTTCATTGGACAACATTTCATTGGACCACTTATCACTGGACCACATTTCATTGGGCCTCATTTCATTGGACCTCATTTCATTGGACCACATTTCATTGGACCACTTATCACTGGACCACATTTCATTGGGCCTCATTTCATTGGACCACATTTCATTGGGCCTCATTTCATTGGACCACTTATCACTGGACCACATTTCATTGGACCACATTTCATTGGACCTCATTTCATTGGACCACATTTCATTGGACCACATTTCATTGGACCACATTTCATTGGACAACATTTCATTGGACCACATTACATTGGACAACATTTCATTGGACAACATTTCATTGGACAACATTTCATTGGACCACATTTCATTGGACCACATTTCATTGGACCACTTATCACTGGACCACATTTCATTGGACCACATTTCATTGGACAACATTTCACTGGACAACATTTCATTGGACCACATTTCATTGGACAACATTTCATTGGACCACATTTCATTGGACCACATTTCATTGGACAACATTTCACTAGACCACATTTCATTGGACAACATTTCATTGGACCACATTTCATTGGACCACATTTCACTGGACCACATTTCATTGGACAACATTTCATTGGACAACATTTCATTGGACCACATTTCATTGGACCACATTTCATTGGACCACATTTCATTGGACCACATTTCATTGGACAACATTTCATTGGACCACATTTCATTGGACAACATTTCATTGGACAACATTTCATTGGACCACTTATCACCGGACCACATTTCATTGGACCACATTTCATTGGACCACATTTCATTGGACCACATTTCATTGGACCACATTTCATTTGACCACATTTCATTGGACCACATTTCATTGGACCACATTTCATTGGACCACATTTCATTGGACCACTTATCACTGGACCACATTTCATTGGACCACATTTCATTGAACCACATTTCATTGGACTAAGTTTCATGGAACTAATGCAGTAAAATATTCTTATTATAGCAGTTTCATATTAGCCTTGACCTAATATTCATGTGATTGACCTAATTTATTTTTTGAAATAATAAAAATTTGAATTTTTAGGGACGTAAATTAGTTTTGGATTGTAAATTTTACAGAATTATGCAACCAAAAATGACTTTCATTATTGAAGATGGGTCTTTTGATATACTGACCAATGAAAACTAGTGTTTCTAGTTTTTATTAATTATTTAACATTGACATGAATAGATCACCAGAAATTAGGATAAGCAACACAACACATCACGGTAGCAGTAGACAGGACGGAGTAGTGAGGAGTAACGTTTCTGAGAAGGTCACTTCCGTTTCTTTTAAAAAAAACCAAAAACATGGCTTCCTATATACAACATTGAGGTTAAAATTAGGTTTAAAAAGACACGTGTAATATTATCTCGCGTTTAATTTACTCCCATGTGTAAATCGCTACGTATGTTAGTTGTTTGTTTGTTGTTGTTGTTTTCTTTTGAGTGCGCGCGTGTGTGCGTGTGTGTGTGTGTGTGCGTGCGTGCGTGCGTGTGTGTGTGTGTGCGCGTGTGCGTGCGTGCGTGTGTGTGTGCGTGTGCGTGCGTGCGTGTGCGTGCGTGTGTGTGTGTGTGCTCGTATGTGTGTGTGTACGTGTGCGTGCGTGTGCGTGCGTGCGTGTGCGTGCGTGTGTGTGTGTGTGCTCGTATGTGTGTGTGTACGTGTGCGTGTGTGAGTTAGGGTGCGTGTGTATGTGTGTGTGTGTGCCCGCGCGCGCGTGTGTGTGTGTTAGAACTTTCTTGGGGGCTTGGTAGACCTTGGCGGCGCCCATCTCCTCTCCAGGTCAGCGGATGACGTTTGAGGAACAGTCATCAATAAACGTTTTTATTGTGGCTTTAACTTAACCATCGGCTCGATCCCACGCCCCTCAGCAATGGTTGATAAAAAAAAAAACATTGGTAATCTGTTATTATGTTTATTACTAAGACTACCAGACGGCAGGAAGATGGAGGCCTAGCAAATCGCCACAAAATAAAAACAACCCGTAAAGACAAAGTTTTTGATTATGAATCCCTTATTTATGAGACATGACTAAAAAAGTCTTGATTACATTCAAAATAATATGCACCGCGCCACGAACATTTACAGACTGAACGTGACTGAACTCCCTTGGTGTAAAAAGGGGACGGGTGGTGGTGGTGGATGTGGTCACCCACGGCTGGAGTTCACACGGCTGGAGTGAACTCCAGCAAACACGTGAATGTCAACAACAGACGGCTACCATACATTTATATAGAGATAAACTAAAAGTACATTACGTTAATTACGGTAAGTTCGATCTATCTGAAATTGTGATACACTGCATTGTTAGGTGACACTAGTCAATATGCAAAATTTCAGCTCGATAGCATCACGGAAAGTTGGTCATATTTTACTTTTATTTTTCCGCCCGCCGGATGGACCAATTCATAGCCGTGGTGATGTTAATATAAGGGATTTTTAAAACAAATGACGCCACCGTATAACTACATTACTTACTTATATTCACAAGGGAAAGACTTGATGTAACGGGATGGTGGGGGTATCTTATCTTTATCTTAGATATACAGACGCTCCTTCTATGCAGAAGATAATTGCGTCCACAGACCATGAGAGATGATCTGTTGGCAAGTGATGCAGCGGTCACAGGCCACGGCTATAGGGGTTCCACGCATTACCCCAGCCGCCTAACTATTGTCTAGTTAGGTACCCATTCGGAGCTGGGTGACTCGGGGACTCCTCAGGCCCCGAGAACAAATCCTCACTTTCGTGTGGATTCGAACTCGTGACCATCGGTATGACAGTCGAGAGCGCTACCTCTCGACCACCACGTCCCACAGCAGTGGTAGCAGTCAAATGGGAGCTAATCGTGTGCCACGAGAGTTGTGTAACTAAACCCTAGACTCTCATTACCCCGTAAACTATAATACAATTCTACAACAACCGGACAGTGGTGTTGTGATGTCCAACAACCGGACAGTGGTGTTGTGATGTCCAACAACCGGACAGTGGTATTGTGATGTCCAACAACCGGACAGTGGTATTGTGATGTCCAACAACCGGACAGTGGTAATGTCCAACAACCGGACAGTGGTATTGTGATGTCCAACAACCGGACAGTGGTATTGTGATGTCCAACAACTGGACAGTGGTATTGTGATGTCCAACAACCGACAGTGGTGTTGTGATGTCCAACTGGACAGTGGTATTGTGATGTCCAACAACTGGACAGTGGTGTTGTGATGTCCAACTGGACAGTGGTGTTGTGATGTCCAGCAACCGGACAGTGGTGTTGTGATGTCCAACAACTGGACAGTGGTATTGTGATGTCTAACTGGACAGTGGTATTGTGATGTCCAGCAACCGGACAGTGGTATTGTGATGTCCAACAACTGGACAGTGGTATTGTGATGTCCAACTGGACAGTGGTATTGTGATGTCCAACAACTGGACAGTGGTATTGTGATGTCTAACTGGACAGTGGTATTGTGATGTCCAGCAACCGGACAGTGGTATTGTGATGTCCAGCAACCGGACAGTGGTATTGTGATGTCCAGCAACTGGACAGTGGTATTGTAATGTCCAACAACCGGACAGTGGTATTGTGATGTCCAGCAACTGGACAGTGGTATTGTGATGTCCAACAACTGGACAGTGGTATGGACATGCCAAGTGCCGAGTTACCTGATCGTATGATGAGTCCACTGATGAGTCCGGTCACGAGCGACTGGTCTTCGGGTTCTACTGACCTGAAAGTACAAGGGTGTTAGAGAGTACACTAACGAATATGTGGCTCGGGAGAGAGAGAGAGAGAGAGCTGGCGGAACAGGAAGTGAGAGAGACAGCAAGAGAGACAGATCTTGTGGAACAGGAAGTGAGAGAGACAGCGAGAGACAGATCTGGTGGAACAGGAAGTAAGAGAGACAGATCTGGTGGAACAGGAAGTGAGAGAGACAGATCTTGTGGAACAGGAAGTGAGAGAGACAGCGAGAGAGACAGATCTGGTGGAACAGGAAGTGAGAGAGACAGATCTGGTGGAACAGGAAGTGAGAGAGACAGAACTTGTGGAACAGGAAGTGAGAGAGACAGCGAGAGAGACAGATCTGGTGGAACAGGAAGTGAGAGAGACAGTGAGAGAGACAGATCTGGTGGAACAGGAAGTGAGAGAGACAACAAGAGAGACAGATCTGGTGGAACAGGAAGTGAGAGAGACAGATCTGGTGGAACAGGAAGTGAGAGAGACAGCGAGAGAGACAGATCTGGTGGAACAGGAAGTGAGAGAGACAGATCTTGTAGAACAGGAAGTGAGAGAGACAGATCTGGTGGAACAGGAAGTGAGAGAGACAGATCTGGTGGAACAGGAAGTGAGAGAGGCAGATCTGGAGGAACAGGAAGTGAGAGAGACAGCGAGAGAGACAGAGGATATAGGACGTGACACACAGCGAGAGGGCGGGGGTGAGAGATATACAGTCGAACCCTTTTATCTCGCCCTCGGTTATCTCGCCAACGCTATTATCTCGACGCTTTTCGGGAAACCCCTAGGCCGTCGACATAACCGGGTTCGACTGTAGTTCAATTATCGCTATAAGTGGAAGACCCGTTATCAACCTAAAAATTTGGCACGGAACAGTGAAGACTTCAGGAACTCACTGATGAACTTTCAGACAAATCAGGTGCATATGGAATGAAAATCAGCTCAGAGAAAAGCAAGATACTGGTTAAAGTCAATGTTAACGACTTTTTTATTTAAAATTTTTACTTTTTACTCTAGGTAAGTACGTTTAGAATATCCTATTAAAGACAACTTAAAAACAAAAACGATCACATTAAGAAACAATTTTTTTCATCGCTGCCATAAAATTCGTGCGTGTGGCCGTCACAAAACAACCCAGTTTACGAGACCTCCAGTGGTCCTCACCTTAGGACCATGAGTGTCCGCGGGGCAAAGCTGCACGAGCTGATGAGCACAACGAAGACGTACACGACCTGGACGGCGTAGAAGGCCGAGCAGCCGTTACCGCACAGACCAGGTTCAGCCCTCGCCCCTCCCCCCACCGTGGTGCAGTTTCTGTAGTTCTTAAAAACAAAGTAAAAACTTTTAACTTCAGATCAAATTTCATTTTTTTTTTTTTTTAAGTTTAAAAAAAGATAGGGATCTAAATGTAACTATACATTTTACTGGGTACAATTACAACTGATTACAGCTAAACAAATGATGGCTGATTGAAGCTAACAAATTACGGCTGATTGAAGCGAACAAATTATGGCTGATTACAGCTAAAAAAAATAATGAAGCTAACAAATTATGGCTGGTGCTAAACGAAAACAGCAAACTACTATAATTTAGAGCTGATACCGATTAAAATAGTTTTGTTTGATTATTTTGTGAAAAAATTAATCGATCAATAAACGATTAATTTCACATACATATATAGATACAACTGAAAACCTCAAGGGAAAAAAAAAGAAAAGAGATAATTGACATTTTTTGTATTAATGAGTTATTTCCCCTGTCATTTGTCGCCATGTTTGCTTAAGTCTAAACGTCTAAATAAATTAATTGTGATACGACGGAAAAAAAGTTTAATGGTTAAAGAAATGAATATTAATTAAGAATTATTTATTAATAAACTGAAAAAATAGAACAACTTTCTTAAATTCTAATATAATTTTAATCGATTAAGATAATTTTATGCGATTGAGCGAAAAAAAAATTACGATAAAGCAAAAAAATTATGGTTAATTTCCACTGCCCTACTGTAGGCTTGTTAAAAACAGCGACAATTAATACACGGTTGCCAACTCAATAAAAATTAAATTAACGGAAAAATTGAAGAATTTTCAACAAAATTTACGGACAAAATATAAATTTTTTCGGACTCATTTAACATAAAATGCTTACCTTAAAACGAACGAATATGAAGCATAATCCAAGCGTTGTAGGTAAAAATGTAAAGTATCCATATGAGCACGTCTCTATTACCATGCTCATATCTTATAACGTTAGTTTATTGTATGACATTCATCATCAGTGACAGTGTTTAATTCCTCCTGCTCATGATCATACATAGAAACATTTACACAGTCGATCATTGTGGGGGTAATTTTTCCCGGTCCATTTCTCACAGTCCGTAAACTTTCAAACATTGGAGTAGACACTTTGTTTCTCATGTTTGTTTTTAATTAACTAACAGCAAACCCCCCCCCCCCCCCCCCC
>MUZC01003826.1:328878-346151 GCA_002072015.1 Radix auricularia
TTAAATCTTTACAGACTGGTTTTTTTGTTTGTTTGTTTGTTTTGTTGTTTTTTGTTGTTTGTTTTGTGTGTGTGTGTGTGTGTGCAAACTCCAATCTGTTTAGCCCCACACACAGAGCCTGTTCTTCTACCTTTAAATCCCCCACTGTTCAATGGCCGACTCCTGCCTGGACCGTGGCAGACCGGAAGCGTCTGCTGTTCGCTGATACTGTCATAAGAGGGCCTCGCCATCGTACTCACGAGTTCTCTCCCTTTATCCTTCGCCGGTTCGGTTGGCTGGTTGTTTTCTTGGTGTGAACCGGTCTTTGGTTCAAACGAGTCTGGAAATACGTCATGAATTGTTGAACACGCGGCTGTTAGCCAAGCGTGGAGATTTTGTTAATTTTATCTATTTAATTTTAAAAAAAAACAAAAAAAACAAACTATAAGACAAAGACTAAATCTCAAATGACAAAGTATGACCAAATCTAAACTGATACCTGTAAAAAGTCATTGTTAATTAGAAGATGATTCCATTTTATTTTTAAAAATGTGAATGCTTGGTCGCTTGAATTAAGTTTAACTCAAAACAAAGAACGGTAACTCTTTAATTTGTAAAGACATTTTGTTTCGTTTCTGTTTAAACAAAATCCTTCGAAATGATTTCAGTGCACAATTTATACTTCAGGGAACCTCCCTATTTTGATTTTAATCCCATTAAATATGGGCCACTTACTATTGCGAATCTCATCTCTGTTTATAACGTATCTAGGCAAGCAGAAGACCGGAAGTGCCGTGATAATGTTGAGGAGACCGATGATGACGTACCCAAGCCACCAGGCGCTGATCCACCGTGGGTCGGATGTCTTCATTGTGGTCTCTGGTGGATGGGGCCAATAATCATGGTGTGATGGGGCCAATAATCATGGTTCATGGGGCCAATAATCATGGTGTGATGGGGCCAATAATCATGGTGTGATGGGGCCAATAATCATGGTGTGATGGGGCCAATAATCATAGTGTGATGGGGCCAATAATCATGGTGTGATGGGGCCAATAATCATGGTGTGATGGGGCCAATAATCATGGTGTGATGAGGCCAATAATCATGGTGTGATGGGGCCAATAACCGTGGTGTGATGGGGCCAATAATCATGGTGTGATGGGGCCAATAATCGTGGTGTGATGGGGCCAATAATCATGGTGTGATGGGGCCAATAATCATGGTGTGATGGGGCCAATAATCATGGTGTGATGGGGCTAATAACCGTGGTGTGATGGGGCCAATAATCATGGTGTGATGGGGCCAATAATCGTGGTGTGATGGGGCCAATAATCATGGTGTGATGGGGCCAATAATCATGGTGTGATGGGGCCAATAATCATGGTTCATGGGGCCAATAATCATGGTGTGATGGGGCCAAAAATCATGGTTCATGGGGCCAATAATCATGGTGTGATGAGGCCAATAATCATGGTGTGAGAGTTTATTGACGGGACAAATGATTATGGTGTGAGAGTTTATTGACGGGACAAATCAATTTGTGAAAGTTTATCGACGGGACAAATGATTATGGGGTGAGAGTTTATTGACGGGACAAATAATGGCATGAAAGTTTATTGACGGGACAAATGATGGCATGAAAGTTTATTGACGGGACAAATCATGGCATGAAAGTTTATTGACGGGACAAATGATTATGGTGTGAGAGTTTATTGACTGGACAAATAATCATGTTGTGAGAGTTTATTGACGGGACAAATGATTATGGTGATAGAGTTTATTGACGGGACAAATAATCATGGTGTGAGAGTTTATTGACGGGACAAATAATCATGTTGTGAAAGTTTATTGACGGGACAAATAACCATGGTGTGAAAGTTTATTGACGGGACTAATAACCATGTTGTGAAAGTTTATTGACGGGACAAATAACCATGTCCTGAAAGTTTATTGACGGGACAAATGATTATGGTGTGAGAGTTTATTGACGGGACAAATGATTATGGTGTGAGAGTTTATTGACGGGACAAATCATGGTGTGAGAGTTTATTGACGGGACAGATAACCATGGTGTGAGAGTTTATTGACGCGACAAATGATTATGGTGTGAGAGTTTATTGACGGGACAAATAATCATGGTGTGAGAGTTTATTGACGGGACAAATCATGGTGTGAGAGTTTATTGACGGGACAAATGATTATGGTTTGAGAGTTTATTGACGGGACAAATGATTATGGTGTGAGAGTTTATTGACGGGACAAATGATTATGGTGTGAGAGTTTATTGACGGGACAAATAATCATGGTGTGAGAGTTTATTGACGGGACAAATGATTATGGTGTGATGAGGCCAATAATCATGGTGTGAGAGTTTATTGACGGGACAAATGATTATGGTGTGAGAGTTTATTGACGGGACAAATGATCATGGTGTGAGAGTTTATTGACGGGACAAATAACCATGGTGTGAGAGTTTATTGACGGGACAAATCATGTTGTGAAAGTTTATTGACGGGACAAAAAATAATCATGGTGTGAGAGTTTATTGACGGGACAGATAATCATGGTAAGAGAGTTTATTTCTTTAAAAAAAAACTTTCATGAAGATCAAAGAATTAAAATTATATGAACTGCTCTGGTCACTTTTTTTTTATTAGTTCAAGGTTACACATAATGACACACGTCACGTGGACAAAAGTCCACTCCAGTCAGTACCAAGCCATGGGACAAATGTCCAATTCGGTCAGGCTGTAATTTAACATAGATCTTTTATATTCGAACAGAAAGCTCACTATTAACAAGATAAATCTAATGTCACGACGTCAGTACCAAGCAGCATGTAATTTTAAAGAACTAGAGAAGAACAACAAAAATCCACAAATAAACAACAAGAAAACAGTAACAAACTAGAGACCACCCCCCCCCCCCCCCCCGAAATTCCCACAGACACACATTTACGAATGTCTTTCACCGCACTCGTGCAAGTAAATAACCCACAATTTTATGATCATGTCATCAAAAATTTCCGTACCCTACCTCCCAGGTCCACCGGCAGTTGGTTCATGACGCCGCCTATGAACAGTGATGTTGGTGAGCCGAGGAGCATGGCGGCAGTGAGAACACCTGTGGCGAAAAACAGGGATCAGACAACAAAACGCGAACGTCGTGGGCCCTTCAAACAGGGGTCCTTCAAACAGGGGTCCTTCAAACAGGGGTCCTTCAAACAGGGGTCCTTCAAACAGGGGTCCTTCAAACAGGGGCCCTTCTAACAGGGGCCCTTCAAACAGGGGCCCTTCAAACAGGGGTCCTTCAAACAGGGGCCCTTCTAACAGGGGCCCTTCAAACAGGGGCCCTTCTAACAGGGGTCCTTCAATCAGGGGTCCTTCAATCAGGGACCCTTTCAATCATGGACCCTTTCAATAAGGGACCCTTTCAATCAGGGACCCTTTCAATCAGGGACCCTTTCAATCAGAGGCCCTTCAAACTGGGGTCCTTCAATCATTGACGCTTCAAATAAAAGGTTTCAATCAGGGACCAGTTCAATCAGGGACCCGTTCAATCACGTACCCTTCAGTCAAAGGCCCTTCAAACTGGGGTCCTTCAACCATGGACGCTTCAATAAGGGTTTTTCATCAGGAACCCTTTCAATCAGTGACCCTTTCAATCAGGGACCCTTTCAATCAGGGACCCTTTCAACCAGGGCTACCCTTTCAATCAGGGACCCTTTCAATCGGGAACCCTCCCAACAGGAACCCTTCCATCACGACCCCTTCAATCGGGAAAATTCATAAAAGGGAAAAACTTATTTATGATTCCAGTACATTTAGGGTTTTATCTAAGAATTTATAAAAAATTTTCTTTAGGGAACTATACGGGGAATGAATCAAAAAAAATAAATAAATAAAATAAATAAATAAAACTTTAAAAAAATAATTCATAAGTACTAAAACAAAATTAGATCTACTTCCTACCAATATCTTCATTATGAAAAAACGACATTATTATTAAGCGGTAATTTAAAAAAGCCAGTAAATATGGTTTTTACCGTAATTTCATTCATCACATTGTTATAGTTTACTGTGTTGATAATAGCATTGATACTTCTTTGTTTATGAAATCCTTGGCTAAAATCAACAAAATATTGAAACCCCAAAACAGCCCCTAGCCAGGCTGCCAATGGGGGTGGGTTTGAATCCTGTAAGTTTTGACCAAAGATAACTCATAAAACAGCCCCTAGCCAGGCTGCCATAAGGGGTGGGTTTGAATCCTCTAAGTCTAACCAAAGATATCGCATAAAACAGCCCCTAGGGATGCTGCCAAACGGGGTGGGTTTGAATCCTTTAATTAAGTCTTACCAAGGATATCTCATAAAACAGCCTCTAGCCAGGCTGCCAAATGGGGTGGGTTTGAATCTTGTGGGTCTTACCAAGGATATCTCATACAACAGCCCCTAGCCAGGCTGCCAAATGGGGTGGGTTTGAATCCTCTAAGTCTTACCAAGGATAACTCATACAACAGCCCCTAGCCAGGCTGCCAAACGGGGTGGGTTTGAATCCTTTAATTAAGTCTTACCAAGGATATCTCATAAAACAGCCCCTAGCCAGGCTGCCAAAAGGGGTGGGTTTGAATCTTGTGGGTCTTACCAAGGATATCTCATAAAACAGCCCCTAACCATGCTGCCATAAGGGGTGGGTTTGAATCCTGTAAGTTTTTACCAAAGATATCTCATAAAACAACCCCTAGCCAGGCTGCCAATGGGGGTGGGTTTGAATCCTGTAAGTTTTGACCAAAGATATCTCATAAAACAGCCCCTACCCATGCTGCCATAAGGGGTGGGTTTGAATCCTGTAAGTTTTGACCAAAGATATCTCATAAAACAGCCCCTAGCCAGGCTGCCATAAGGGGGGGGGTTTGAATCCTCTAAGTCTAACCAAAGATATCGCATAAAACAGCCCCTAGGGATGCTGCCAAACGGGGTGGGTTTGAATCCTTTAATTAAGTCTTACCAAGGATATCTCATACAACAGCCCCTAGCCAGGCTGCCAAATGGGGTGGGTTTGAATCTTGTGGGTCTTACCAAGGATATCTCATACAACAGCCCCTAGCCATGCTGCCAAACGGGGTGGGTTTGAATCCTTTAATTAAGTCTTACCAAGGATATCTCATACAACAGCCCCTAGCCATGCTGCCAAACGGAGTGGGTTTGAATCCTTTAATTAAGTCTTACCAAGGATATCTCATAAAACAGCCCCTAACCATGCTGCCAAATGGGGTGGGTTTGAATCCTCTAAGTTTTACCTATATAAACTCCAGACTGCCTCTTGGTCTCCACATTGGCCTCCACGTAGTAGCTCTTCAGCGGCAGCATGCACGACATCGCCACCCCCGACACAAACAGCAGCGACAGCATCCAGTAGTAGGTCCACGGGATATCACCGGTATCGTATACATCGTCATATTCGTACCTTCGGAACTCTCGTCTGATGGCGTCGATACCACGTGTCGCATTGACATCGACACCCAGATGACGGATGACATTGTCATTCCAGCACAATCGACCCTTGTATTTCAACTCCGTCTCAGAAGCGAAGTCGCCGTCGGGAAGAGATCGCGGGGTTCCGATCTGAACGACGGCCACACCTATGACGGCGATGCCCAGGGCGATTGAAGAAATCGACAGCAGCCTCGGGATGTGAGTGAATTTACCGAAGTGGCTTCCCACGAGAACGAAACACACGCTGCCGAGCTCGACGGAGCTGATGAGGTAGGCCGACCTGCTGCTGTTGATCCGGAAGTGGTCCTCGATGGACGAGATGATCGTCTGGGTGTACTGTATGACGCAGAACTTGCAGAGCGACGAGACGCTGGTCAGCGCCACGAACCCCCAGAGGCTGGCCAGGAACTGAAGGGACGCGGGTCGCCAGCTGCCCGCCCCGTAGTAACACTCGTTGGAAGTTCGGCCGCCGTGTCCGTTGCCGGGACAGTCGGCGGCGTTAGTTTGATAAGAGTTGCCGTCGGCGGGGGTGACGTCCCCTCCTTCCTCTGAATGTCTCAGGGCAGACTTCTGACGCGCGGAAGGCGAACGGGTCATCCTTGGTGTCTTGAGGGGCGGTTGGCGTGAGAACCGCTGCGTTGGACTTCATGTCACGTGACTACAGTTAGTCACAGTCACGTGACTACAGTTAGTCACAGTCACGTGACTACAGTTAGTCACAGTTCAAACTGTTGATCGAATTTGTGGTACAACATAAAATACAAAAACTGAACGTTACATGGATAGAAAAAAGGTACAGCTTAATCTTCCCCGCATTACGTGACTATGTTTTAAGAACAGTAATAAATCTTCTTCTTCTTCTTCGTTCTCAATATTGAATATTGAGTTTTTGCGTGCCACGAGTTTAGCGCCAATTGGCCCGTGGTCTCCGACCTCAGCCTGCTGTATTTTCTGGATTTGCTTCCATAGCCTTTGGTCAGCCAGGACCATCTGCAAGGCAGCAGTTGTTTTTCGGCAAGTGATGCAGCGTTCACATGCCACGGCTAAGGGTTCCACGCATTGCCCCGCCGCTTTTCACCCATTTGGAGCTGGGTGGAACTCGGGGAAGCCCTAGGCCCCGGAAACAGGTCCTTGGCTTCCCATGGATTCGAACTCGTGACCATCGGAAACGACAGTCGAGCGCGCTTGCCACTCGACCACCGCGAAGTAATAAATCAAATCCGAGGTATTTAGAATCCTGCTACGATTACATTGCCCAGACTAAATTATTATTTGTGTTTTTTCTCGGAGAGATCTCTTCTATTAGAAGATATTTTTGTTTGCAGAAATGAATGTAGTTGTAGTATTTTTTTTCCTTAATTTATCCGAAGCACCTGTGTATATTTTTCAGCTCTGGAGAAATCTCTTGGACGTCTTGAGCCACAGCCTTAACCTTTGCCTTAACCTAAACTTAACCTAAACTTAACCTAACCGTAACCTAAACCTAACATAACCATAACCTAATCTTAACCTAAACGTAACCTTGCCTTAACCTAAACTTAACATAACCATAGCCTAATCTTAACCTAAACTTAACCTAACCTTAACCTAACCTTAACCTAAACTTAACATAACCGTAACCTTAACTTAACCTAACCTTAACCTAAACTTAACCTAAACTTAACCTAAACTTAACCTAACCTTAACCTAAACTTAACATAACCATAACCTTAACTTAACCTAACCTTAACCTAAACTTAACCTAACCTTAACCTAACCATAACCTTAACTTAACCTAGCCTTAACCTAAACTTAACATAACCATAACCTAATCTTAACCTAACCTTAACCTAAACTTAACCTAAATTTAACCTAACCGTAACCTAAACTTAACCTAACCATAACCTAAACTTAACATAACCATAACCTAATCTTAACCTTAACTTCACCTAACCTTAACCTAAACTTAACCTTAACTTAACCTAACCTTAACCTAAACTTAACCTAACCTTAACCTAAACTTAACCTAACCATAACCTTAACTTAACCTAAACTTAACCTAAACTTAACCTAAACTTAACCTAACATTAACCTTAACTTAACCTTACCTCAACCTAAACTTAACCTAAACTTAACATTACCTTAACCTAAACTTAACCACTATCTTACTCTGAAACGATAACCCCTTATCCTAAACCGCACCCCCCTCCCCCGAAAATAAAACTGTCCTGACAATAAAAGCAATACCTGTACGAATGGTTAAAAAATAGAATTTATGGGTTAAACCAAAGAAAGTGTTAAAATAATAGATGTTAAAGGACAAAGCTTCTCTACTTATTACGTCTCTTATTAAATATGTGACGGTCCACATCCAATTCAGATAGAAATAATCCCGAACGGTTTGAACATGAACCAAGAATGACTAACTTAAAAATTATAAGAAAAAGCCATAAACAATCCAAACACAATGGACAAGAGACTATTGACCAGAGACTATTGACCAGTGTCTATTGACAAGTGACTATTGACCAGTGTCTATTGACAAGTGACTATTGACCAGTGTCTATTGACAAGTGACTATTGACCAGAGACTATTGACCAGAGAATATTGACAAGTGACTATTGACAAGAGACTATTGACCAGAGACTATTGACCAGTGTCTATTGACAAGTGACTATTGACAAGTGACTATTGACCAGTGACTATTGACAAGTGACTATTGACCAGTGACTATTGACCAGTGACTATTGACAAGTGACTATTGACCAGAGACTATTGACCAGTGACTATTGACCAGTGACTATTGACAAGTGACTATTGACCAGAGACTATTGACCAGAGACTATTGACCAGTGACTATTGACAAGTGACTATTGACCAGTGACTATTGACCAGTGACTATTGACAAGTGACTATTGACAAGTGACTATTGACCAGTGACTATTGACCAGTGACTATTGACCAGTGACTATTGACATGTGACTATTGACCAAAGACTATTGACCAGTGACTATTGACAAGTGACACTGACCAGAGACTATTGACCAGTGACTATTGACCAGTGACTATTGACAAGTGACTATTGACAAGTGACTATTGACCAGTGACTATTGACCAGTGACTATTGACAAGTGACTATTGACCAGTGACTATTGACAAGTGACTTTTGACAAGTGACTATTGACAAGTGTCTACTGACAAGTGACTATTGACAAGTGACTATTGACAAGTGTCTACTGACAAGTGACTTTTGACAAGTGGACATTGACAAGTGGCCATTGACAAGTGACTATTGACAAGTGGCCATTGACAAGTGACTATTGACAAGTGACTATTGACAAGTGTCTGCTGACAAGTGACTATTGACAAGTGACCATTGACAAGTGACTATTGACAAGTGACTATTGACAAGTGGCCATTGACAAGTGTCTATTGACAAGTGACTATTGACAAGTGACTATTGACAAGTGACTATTGACAAGTGTCTATTTTCAAGTGACTATTGACAAGTGTCTACTGACAAGTGACTATTGACAAGTGAATATTGACAAGTGACTATTGACAAGTGACTATTGACAAGTATCTACTGACAAGTGACTATTGACAAGTGACTATTGACAAGTGACTATTGACAAGTGTCTACTGACAAATGTCTACTGACAAGTGACTATTGACAAGTGACTATTGACAAGTGTCTACTGACAAGTGACTATTGACAAGTGACTATTGACAAGTGACTATTGACAAGTGTCTACTGACAAGTGACTATTGACAAGTGACTATTGACAAGTGTCTACTGACAAAACTATTGACAAGTGACTATTGACAAGTGTCTACTGACAAGTGACTATTGACAAGTGGCCATTGACAAGTGACTATTGACAAGTTTCTACTGACAAGTGACTATTGACAAGTGACTATTGACAAGTGACTATTGACAAGTGACCATTGACAAGTGTCTACTGACAAGTGACTTTTGACAAGTGGACATTGACAAGTGGCCATTGACAAGTGACTATTGACAAGTGGCCATTGACAAGTGACTATTGACAAGTGACTATTGACAAGTGTCTACTGACAAGTGACTATTGACAAGTGACCATTGACAAGTGACTATTGACAAGTGACTATTGACAAGTGGCCATTGACAAGTGACTATTGACAAGTGACTATTGACAAGTGACCATTGACAAGTGTCTACTGACAAGTGACTATTGACAAGTGACCATTGACAAGTGGCCATTGACAAGTGACTATTGACAAGTGACTATTGACAAGTGGCCATTGACAAGTGACTATTGACAAGTGGCCATTGACAAGTGGCCATTGACAAGTGGCCATTGACAAGTGGCCATTGACAAGTGGCCATTGACAAGTGACCATTGACAAGTGACCATAAACAAGTGACTATTGACAAGTGAACATTGACAAACGACTATTGACAAGTGACTATTGACAAGTGACTATTGACAAGTGACTATTGAGAAGTGACTATTGACATGTGACTATTGAAAAGAGACTATTGACATTTGACCATTAACAAGTGACCATTGACAAGTGACCATTGAGAAGTGAACATTGACAAGCAACCATTGACAAGTGACTATTTACCAGTGACTATTGACAAGTGACTATTGAGAAGTGAACATTGACAAGTGACTATTGAGAAGTGAACATTGACAAGTGGCCACTGACAAGTGACCATTGACAAGTGAACATTGACAAGTGACTATTGAGAAGTGAACATTGACAAGTGGCCACTGACAAGTGACTATTGACAAGTGAACATTGACAAGTGACTATTGAGAAGTGAACATTGACAAGTGACCACTGACAAGTGACCATTGACATTTGACCATTAACAAGTGACCATTCACAAGTCGTGACAATGAGTAAGCGATGCTCTCCCCTGCAACTGTTAAAAGCGATGAACCCAAACTAAGAAAATAAAAATAACGATAATCTTACGAACACCACGTATCTTAACACAGGTTCGGCCATCTAAGAAAATAGTTTGAACTCTTCCCACACACTACATTTCATTTCTGATCCGAATCTGTTTCGTCAATTTTGTTACCCATTTCGTCATCACTTTCTGGATTTAGAGGAATATGTGTCCACATTTTTAGAAGTTCCACACAAGTTTAAATACACGTTAAATTACTTGCGATAAACGACCATGGCTCCTTCAGTGCAAATTTCCCCAGGGATAAAATTATTGCTGTACGAAAGACAGTTAGAAAAAAAACTCAACACAGACGTGAACGTTTGACTACAAACAGCTGTCATTGGCAAAGTTCAATATTAATTATTTATGCGCATTATCAAAGAAGTTATGAAATAAAGTGATCACATGCCAGAGGCGTGGCTGGAACCTTTCCCATCCCCATCCAAATCTTATCTTCACCACATCTAACTATCTCGACTTTCTTCCAAACCTTAAATTTGCTTGTCCTAGCTAACCCTAACTTTTCTGTCCTAGCTAACACTAACTTTAATGTCCTTCCTAAACAAAATTTTACTGTCTTTTTAAGCGTAAGTTTTATTGAATTTCCTAACCCAAACTTTTCGGGTCCTTCCTAACATTTCTGGTCCTACCTAACATTAACTTTTCTAGTCCTTTCTAACCCTAACTTTTCTTTTCCTACCTAACCCTATCTTTTTTGTCCTACCTAACCCTATCTTTTTTTGTCCTACCTAACCCTAACTTTTTTGTCCTACCTAACCCTAACTTTTCTTGTCCTACCTAACACTAACTTTTTTGTCCTACCTAACCCTATATTTTTGTCCTACCTAAGACCTAACTTTTTTGTCCTACCTAACCCTAACTTTTCTTGTCCTACCTAACCCTAACTTTTATAGTCCTACCGAACCCTAACTTTTCTAGTCCTACCTAACCCTAACTTTTCTTGTCCTACCTAACCCTAACTTTTCCGGTCCTAACTAAACCTAACTTTTCTCTGGTCCCACCTAACCCTAACTTTTCTTCTCGTACCTAACTTTTCTAGTCCTACCTAACCCTAACTTTTCTCGTCCTACCTAACCCGGTCAGAGAGCGGCCCGCGCAGACAGCCGATGATACGCCTCTGCACTCGTTGCTCCCTGGCGCCGCATGCACACATTAGAGTGAAACCCAATCTGGCAACTGGCTATGAGCACAGTGTTAAAAGTCGTGTCAACAGTCAGGGATTATTTCATAGACAATCTGACTCACACCTTGTCACATCGAGTTGATCGTAACGGACTTTCAACAGACGTGATCTGACTCATCATCAAATCGCCTCTGACTCAAAATGTCAACAAGCCATCCGACGATTGGACCAACTCATTAGGGTTTTTCTTTGTTTGTTTTTGTTTTTTGTTTTTTTTTTAAATTACGAATAAAACTATCAGGCTCGTGCCGCCAAGATATCTTATCTTAGATATACAGACGCTCCTTCTATGGAGCAGAAGATAATTGCGTCCACAGACCATGAGAGATGATCTGTCGGCAAGTGATGCAGCGGTCACGGGCCACGGCTACGAGGGTTCCACGCATTACCCCAGCCGCCATAACTATTAGGTTAGTTAGGTACCCATTCGGAGCTGGCTGACCCGGGGACTCCTTAGGCCACAGGAACAAATCCTCGCCTTCACATGGATTCGAACTCGTGACCATCTGTGAACATACATAAACTGCCTGAAGTATGGCCAGCCGTGAAAAAAATTCTTTTATTTTTCTGTGTGAAGTACTTCAGGTGATTCCCTCATTATCAGAACACCACCACCCCCGCCCCAACCCGCGTTGTTTGGGCCCGGAATATTCAACGATCGATTTCATTGACTGACGTAAATCTTGTTGACGTATGCTAAAAAAATATTTCATCAATATGCGCATCTTTGACGCCCAGTTTCAATCTTGCAATATTTGATGTGCTTTCTTCGTCACTCCCCTACCCTCTAAAGAAAGAAAAAAAAAGTTAAAAAGAAAGAAAAAGAAAGAAAGAAAAAAGCCTTTTTTACCCAGTTTTTATAGCTTTAGTTCTACTCAGAATGCATGTAGTCTCACTGCTTCTGTGCAAGTACTACTAGAACAAATGATCTCACAGAATATTTCATAGTTATTTGCCCTACTGAAAGGACCCCAAGGCTCCCTTTTAAATGTATCACCAATGCTATGATTTTTCTCGAAATATCGTGTTATTTTTTTTTTAGCAGACATCCTCATTTCAAAGTATTGACCATTACGATTGCCGGCAAATAAATTTGGTAAATTATTATTTAAAACTTCAAATTGAAATCAAATTTGGTAACAAGTTGCAGGAAACGAAAATATAGAGATGAAAGTTAATAGATCTATAAGTTTTTTGTGGGTTTTTTTTTAGCCTGAATGGGACGACAGCTTTGAATTTATCGAAAAAAAAGACGGTACGTTAATATGCCTCATCTGCTAAACACCGCTAGCAAATGACAAAGCTATTATAGTAATTTTGAAGGGACACCGTGACAAAAAGTCATGGGGAGTTAGCATCGCGGTATCCACTGCCAGGAAAGAAGCAAGGTGGCTAAGTCTGGAATGTGTTATTAGTGTGTTAGCTTTCTGATTATACCAAACAAGGCGTCACTTCAAAAATTATGCCATCGCTTGTAACATCCCTCGTACTAATGTACCTACATGTGGAGGAAGATCAGCAACCCCGAGTCTAGTGCTCTTCATGGGGCCTCCCCGAGAACCCCTTCAGCTATCCTGCGTCCTCCCCGACAGGCACCCAACAGCTGAAAGACTCCTTACCCCCCCCCCAACCGGGAAGGTCGATTCTGAAGCGGCCGCCTGGGAATCCAGAACATCTAGTCGAAAATCCCTCCCACTTAAAATGACCACAAAATGAATTTTCCATACTTGGACTCGTTACCACTTCGGCGCCACCCCGGGAAAGGATACGAGTCTCTTGTTAGAACTCCCGCAAAGCGGGGGATCTTCACTGACCTACCCGGGGTGTAGCCTCCACTGGAAGATTTCCTGTATCTAATCCGTACTGGCGTACCCTCGTGCTAACAATTAATCATTCTCTTTTTTTTTTTGGGGGGGGGGGGGTGAATCATCGTTAGACTCTAAGTAGTCTTAGGACCCGGTTCACCATATCACAGACGTGCCTCATCACCCTTGAACTAAGTGACCTTATTCTGATTGGGGCTCAACAAAAATTTCGACGAAGTAATTTTAAATATTAGTTCCAAATACTTAAAGACTTCTGTGACTCTTAACTCAAATGTTAACGTCAGGACAGAGTCAACTTTAGGACTCTTGTACGTCACCTATGTTGTTGGAAAGATCGCATCTGTCGACAATGATCGACTTCTGCTCCTCGTGCACGAGAAAGCAGAAAAATTAGAAGTATGAATATAAAGAAACAACAATTAAAACAATTAGTATAAAATTTAAGTTCCTTTTGTTCTCATTGGCTGAAATAGCTAACAATAACATGACACAATTTAAGTTTTTAAACCACATGGCTATGAAATAGAATTATTTCGAGTTTTTTGGTGGGTTTTTTAAAATCATAATTTGCAGCATAGATCTACAAACAATTACGACAAACTCTTATACTTATACTTGGCATATAAACCGTCTCATGCTTATGTACTTAGGTTGTGACCATCAGACACATATTTAGGATAAAGCACCATAACATGCCTATATGTACATTGGTTCTAACCACTACACACATACTTTGGGTAGAGCACTGTCACTAGTCAAAGTCCTGTAAGATTTGCCTTAATGCAAATGTCCATGTCATTTAGTGACACCCTCTGATATGGTGTCCGCAGGTTTATACCAGCACATGTCTTAGATGATACCCTCTGATATGGTGTCCGTAGGTTTATACCAGCACATGTCTTAGATGTTAGCCTCTGATATGGTGTCCGTAGGTTTATACCAGCACATGTCTTAGATGTTACCCTCTGATATGGTGTCCGTAGGTTTATACCAGCGCATGTCTAAGATGTTAGCCTCTGATATGGTGTCCGTAGGTTTATACCAGCACATGCGCATGTCTTAGATGTTAGCCTGTCATATGATGTCTGTAGGTCTATACCGCCACATTTCCATGACCCTGGGTCATGCTGACATAAGCCATGTTAAAATAGTTTTTTTTTGTGGTCAATCATATTAATACTATAAAAGTTTGCAATTTTAAGTCTTTTTTATTGCAACATGGATTTTTTTCAAAATTGATAAACAGATTAGTATCTATTTTTTTAATGAAATAAATAGCCAACTACAAGCTAATGCTACTTCAAAGCGATGTCCATAACAAATTTTTAAAAATTTATTTCGTTTAACAGCCAATAAAGAAAAGAAGACTTAAATAACAACGATTGATGAGCTAATAGTATGGCATCAGTCCGTCCTCAGGGGTCGATGGTGTTGGCTTCTGCTCCTCTTCCTCCCCCCCCCCCCCATTTTTTTTTCTCATGGAAATTGTCTCTTCACTCATAGCTGTGAGGGTGCCTTCCGCAGCGTGAG
Organism: Radix auricularia; assembly: GCA_002072015.1. Classification (NCBI taxonomy): domain Eukaryota; kingdom Metazoa; phylum Mollusca; class Gastropoda; family Lymnaeidae; genus Radix; species Radix auricularia. The sequence continues at coordinate 343,843 of MUZC01003826.1, forward strand.
AACCCTCATGAAGCCTGTCACAGCCAGCGGATGCGCCCCACAGCCATTGCTGTGGATTAGCTTATGCAAATATGAAAATTAATGCATAGCGCAAAAATATTGTCCATAATAATTTGCCATATTGGATATGACCATCTTTGAAAGCAGGAATAATGAAAGTCATGTTACCTGGGGCAAAGGTAGAACAATGAGTGGATTTAAAATGAAATGTTCTCGACTGCAAAATGGAAAATTATTGCTTTCTTGATAATTTATTGGCTTTAAACTTTAATTTTAGGACAGCTTTTGTGTCTTATGAGAGAAATCGTTTGTCTATCATGCTTAACTTCTTATCTTAGATATACAGACGCTCCTTCTATGCAGAAGATAATTGCGTCCACAGACCATGAGAGATGATCTGTTGGCAAGTGATGCAGCGGTCACTGGCAACGGCTATAGGGGTTCCACGCATTACCCCAGCCGCCTAACTATTGTCTAGTTGGGTGTCCATTCGGAGCTGGGTGACTCGGGGACTCCTCAGGCCCCGGGAACAAATCCTCGCCTTCGCGTGGATTTGAGCTCGTCACCATCGGTACGACAGTCGAGCGCGCTACCTCTCGACCACCGCGTCCCCCCTCGACCACCACTGCTTATGTGGATCATGGGGTAAAAAGTTATTGAGATCCTCTAACCACAATTATGTTAAAGTTTCTGTAAAGTAATTTTAATGACTTTAAAATTTTTATTGGCAGTGATAACGTTAACAGTTACATTGTCACCTGGCGGTAATATATGCATGAAAGGCCAAGTTGTCTAGTACTAGTAGCAAGCAGCAAGGTTATGTGCAAATACTTGCTGCTAAAGTAATTTTATAGGCGGTGCATTTTGACTCCCATTTAGGCGAATCCTTAACCTTGCCTTAAGAGTATGAAATGATAATCAAACTTAAAGAGTAGATACATCTTTCAGTCATTAGATTTTAAAAGAATAAAAATAATCGTGTATCGTCTGCTAGTTTCAGTGTATTTATTTCTTGAATGACCTCCCTTTAAATTTTTGTAGTGATATTTAAAATTCGCCCAATTCCAACACACAACCCCCCCCCCCCTTTTTTTTTTTTTGACAGTGGAACTATTAAATTTTTTCAAGTTGAAAATAAAGAAGAATGCTAACAAATTAAAATTTAAAACATTGTTTTGACAAACTTTGAAACAATTCAAAGTCCAAGATAATATAGTTACGTGACGCGTATAAATAATATAAACTTACACCATTCTCATTTTAAAACGCAGTTTCCCCAACAGAAAACACATTGAATTATTCTTGTCTTATCTTATCTTATATGCTACAGACGCTCCTTCTGTACAGAAGATTATTGCGTCCTACGTATTTCTATGGTTTGTGTTTAGTCCTGTATTCTTACTAGAGTTTTAAAAGATGATAAAGTGGTGGCTTTCCTGGTTTCCTCAGGCAACCCATCCCACGCCCGAATACCGGACGGGAAGAAAGAAAACTTGTATGTGTTTGTTCTTGCATATGGAATAAGAAAGGTGTTTTTAACTTTATGTCTATTTGAGGGTTGTATTAGGTTATCTTTGTGTTGTATTTCTAAATTAGAATTAATTGCCTTATGTATAATTACTAATTTACTCTTGGTTCTTCTATCCTCTAGTGTTTCAAGGTTTAATGATTTAACTAACGGTGTTACTCTTGTCAGTTTTGAATATTCTCCAGTAATGAATCTGGCAGCTCTTTTTTGGATTTGTTCTAACTTATCAATATTTTCTTTGGTGGATGGGTCCCATACAGAAGATGCATATTCTAGTATAGGTCTCACCAGGGTGAGGTAGCATTTTAGTTTTATATCTTTGTTACATTTGTAAAAGTTTCTTTTTTATAAAGCCTAAGGTTTTGTTTGATTTTTTAATAACTTCATTGACATGGGGATTCCAAGATAGTTTCTCATTTATTATGACTCCTAAGTATTTCGCATCTTTAGTTTGGGTTAGTTCTTTTCCATGAATGAAATATTTTGAATTTATTTGTTTCTTTTTCTTTGTTACTCTTAGCAGTTGACATTTTTCTGGGTGGAAGGACATACTCCAGTTAGTTTCTCATTTTATTAATTCATCTAAGTCTTTTTGTAAAATTTTGCTATCTTGTTCTGACTTGATTGTTCTATAGATTATACAATCATCAGCAAATAACCTAACTTTAGTTCCTGTTGAGATATTGTTGGGTAAGTCATTTATATAAATTAAAAATAGTAAGGGACCTAGGACAGTTCCTTGTGGAACTCCTGAGTTAACCTTTATTGGTGTAGATTTAGA
>MUZC01003826.1:352267-386181 GCA_002072015.1 Radix auricularia
CCCCCCCCAAAAAAAAAAGTAAGTAAAATACAATACAGAAAAATATAATTGTAAAAAACAAAAAAATCATTTAGTTGGCAAGCAATTTAATAGTGATGCAGTATTGCTATGGGCACATTACCCAAATGTTGACAGCCCAATATGTAGCCTATTTCTGCACATGCTAAAATATGCTGGGATAGACATTGAGGCATGAGAGATTCTAGTTAATAGCACATACAGACAGATAATTTATCATACTTGCTGTATATTCAAAACTCTCTTAAAATCTTACAATCTATTTAGAACTAGGGGTTGTAGGGCGCCTAAAAAGCTAAAGTTACTTATCATTGTCTGATAAATACAGACTATTAAACTTCCTGAAATGTACGCAAAGTATTTTATAATTATAAATCCTCAAATCACCTTTTTACATCGTTCAACTTTGCCAAAATTAAAATATATGCTAAAAAATGACATAATTTAATATTATTTTACAGCGAGAAACACCACAAGGTTTTTTTAACTGCTATGGACTGTAGTACCATTTCAAAAGTAATCTTTAATTTTAAGTGTTTTGCACACCTCCTGATGCACACCTTGTATTAAAATATAAGCTCAAACAATGACATCATAGCATTTACCAAAGCAATGAGTAAGTGAGTGACTTGGGCTATTATATTATTGATTGCAAGGCAAGATACAAAAACATGATCTTAAATAGTGACCTGAAAACACAATGTAAAGGAATTGTTATAATATTTGTTAATTTTATTTGCTGTTTGATCAATTTAATATTGGAGCCTTGTTCTATAAGATAAACCAAGAATCCATGTAACAATTCAGACAAGTTTAATGATTTAGTCCTTTATATCTGTGATATTCTGGTGGTAGCAGGATAAAGCCATTGCTCATCCAGTAATAAAACAAAATGACATTACGTTATAGTTTCAGGAGTCAAACACTACACAAATAGCACAAAAGAAAACAACAACAACAACAAATCTCACCATTTTTGGATCAATGAACAGAATAGACTGGACTCAAAGAGTAAGCGTTTATACAAACAAACCAACACCTGAAGCTGCACTCAACCAGATTTTTAAACTATTTTTAAAAAATTAAGAACCAGTCAAGCTGATGTAAAAAAAAAATTAATTTCATTATGTACACTCCAGAAAGCCTGGTTGATGAATGCAGGAAATATCAATGACTGTAAATCAGTAATCTAAGACTGCTAATAAAAATTTTATATGGGGAATTGTTGTTTTTTAAAACATTACACATATTTCATTTCAACTTCTAATGTTGTTTTTTTTTAAATGCCCTTTATTTCTGATTGTATGTGAGTTAAATTTGACTTTACTATCATTCTTCTACCACATATTTTTACAGAGTTTATAACTGCTGGCTTTTAAGATATTACAGATTTTTATATAAGAATAAGACTTTACTGTATATTTAGAAACAACAAATTATTATGATAAATTTGAATATTTTATTAATTTTCTAAAAAAATACTGCAGAGTGATTCTGTACAAAAAACCAAGACTGGACATTTTGTAAGGCTCTTACTTATTAAAAAAATATGTTGATGGTTACTTGAATGATACTGCTGGTCCAGTAGGGTCATCACTCTCTGATCGTCAACCGACAACACTGACCTACTTACATAGTGGTGTGCATGCTGACCCACATTAAGTGAGGATGAGAGCAAGAACAAAGGGAGACAAGTGACACAGAGACAACACTGACCTACTTACATGGTGGTGTGCATGCTGAGAGAACATGTTTTTAGTAATAGCTAATCAGCTGTTAGAGTGCTCGTAAAAATAACCGGTTGGCTGTTTGTTTGTTAGTTTGTTAGTCTACAAATTGCAGCATGAAGCCGATCTAAGAACAACGCTCAATAGTGAGTTTCATCTTCAAGAGTAACGTTTTAACATCACCATCTCAAGGTAATAAGGGGAAATAATTAAAGTTTTTAAAAAAAACACATTTGTTGAGATTAGGACTGCGGAAATTATCGATTAATTTCTCGATTAATCGGTAAACATTTTTATCGATTAAAATTATTTTCTTTACGTACAAACATCTCCTTTAAAAAAAAAAAAAAAAAAAAAAAAAAAAAAGTTTGCCAAAGTGTAAACTTTAAAATAAGCAGTTTCTATAAGGAAAATGATATTTATAAAATTAAACTTTGTTTTTACTCAATTAACAATAAAAATATTTAAGTTTATTGACATAAATTGAACTACTTATAAATATCTCCTAAAAGTACTATATTTTTTATATTAAAAACTTAAGTTATGGACATTTTATAAAATTTTCAGTTTAATGACATCATACATCGTATTTTCAGCTTTAATCATAATTATCGATTAATTATTCTGTAATTTTTCAAAAGTTAACGATTAAATTAAAATTAATCGATAACAGCCCTAGTTGAGATAACGTAAATGGCACAAATCAAACTATAGGGTTGTGTTAAGTTTAGTCAACCATTGATTAAACATATTTCACTGAGTTCTCTTACAATGGTGGGGCCACGTGTTAGTGGTGGTGGAGGTGTGTACGGCTGAAAATCAACATTGAATGTTAACAATCTTTTATAATAATCCCTCCATTGTACGGTCGGACCTCCCTAAGTCGAACTCAAAGAAGCCAGAGTTAGGGAATTAGAGTAATATGCTCAGATTAATCAAGGAAAATGTTAATATTGAGAGGGGCGGGGAACAGCCATACAAACGAGAAGGTTTGACAGGAGAGAGAGGCAGTGTCTGATCTTTCATATGAAAGAAAGCCGACAGCTTTGAAATACTAACACCACTGAGAAAGCCCTTCCAGCCACACTTGGCTCTCTCCACAGTGGGATGGGGGGTTAAGATTTTTAAATTTTACTATTTCTACACAAACGCTTTGGAAAATTCAAATTACGGAGGTTGTAAGCCAAAAATCTTCTAGTTATGGAGATCTAAAATACATAAGTCTTATGGCATTTTGGTGGGGACCTAACAATTAATTCGACATAGTGAGGTTTTTAACTTAGGAAAAATTTGACTAGGTGAGGTCCGACTGCATTATATTATCCTGTCTTATCTATACAGACGCTCCGCTCCTTCTATGCAGAAAATTATTGCGTCCACAGACCAAAAAATTTTTTTTAAAAATTGGTATTTTTTCCATTCTGGTCGTTTAAAAAAAAATAATTATAAGAAGCTATCTTCCTGGTTCTAACGCCATTCAGGCATGGATCCATTCACCCAAAGCCAAGTTCAAAATTTAAGTTTAAGAACTTTGACTAAGATTTAAAGACCTCAGTGCCAATGGTACTGAGTCACAAAGTTCAAATACCATTTTTTTTAAATTTTGGGCTGCTTAAATAAAGGATTTAGATATATTTGAATGTTTTAAAATGTATACAATTGATTTGGCTAAACCAGAAATAATTTTTTACTGTCGATTCTGAAAAATATGTGACAAATATACTTTTAGCGCTTGAGTCTTCCATTGTAATGAACAGAATTTGGAGTCAATAGAAAAATGTCAATAATTGTAAAATGTTTTCAGTTCTCATTTCTATTCTAATCATAAAAGCTCTCTCTATGTCAAATTTAATTATTCTTATAAAAAAAAAATAAGTGCTAAGTCTATTGTTAGCTTAAAATCTGAAGCACTATAATGTTTAAATTGAAAATGCGTGGTAATGCACGCCTAGCCTCTATTACCAAAGCACGGTAAAGCGCAACTTGATAGAAATTTCTTTAGAAACAAAATGACATAAAGTAAAAACTCTTCAGCACGTAAAAAAAAGATGTATTAGACTTCCAGCACTGGCGGCCGTTTCCCTTGCTAGTGTTAACGCTCGATTCGCGAAATTTTGGTAGTTTTAAAGGTTTTTTTTTTTTTGAAGATGTGTTTTTGCTATACTTTATTATAAAAATAATAGTACTTAACTACAGGTAAATATTGTTTTAAACTCAAGGTGGTCTTATGGATATGTAAAATAATCATTCTGATCTACAAGAAGAATTTAGTATGACAATAATCAATAATAATATAAATACATTTTCAGCAATTTTAAAAAATTTCATAACCATTTGATCCCAATACAGGAATTCCTACCGGGACTGAGCCGGAAGTTTAACAAAAACCTTATGTGGCTTTAAACATTAAAGTAAACTATAAGAGAATCATGTACTTAAAGTCAATAAATAGGGAATTATTGAATAACTTTTCTAATCATTTGGTGTACATTATAAATGAAACTCAATTTTGATAATTTGCCAGCAATGTTTTAGCGTTTTGTTAAAAAAATAGTAAAAATGTTACCTTTTAAAGTAAAGTTTAAAACATTTTATGCATGGTACTTTTAAATCGATCATTTTATCTATTGCAATCATTGAATTTAAACATTACACTATCTCCACACTGCATGTTAAGTTTTGTATAGAATTCATGTAAAAACTATTTGATATGCAGCTGATCAAGTCATTCATCAATCAATACAGGCACAATTAACTCTTAATGTCCTATAAGGTTTGCTGTACACTTAGGCCTCTATCCTGTAAGGATTTCATCTTTATTACAATAAATTTGGATATGAATTTTTAAAAATTGCTGAAAATGTTTTTATTGTCATACTGACTTCATCTTTTAGAAATATTTATTTTACATACTCAAAAGACCATCTTGAGTTTAGTAGTATTTTTACCTATTTTTTTTGGCCGAAAAGTTTTGCTTGATCACAAATTAAAAAAATTGGTAAAAACTACCACAAAACTTTGTGAAACTGCTGGCAGAAAGCAAGGATCAACTTTTCCGGAAGTTGACTAAATCTTCTCTTATGCACTGAAGAGTTTCTACTTTCTAGTATTTCATTACTAAAGAGAGTGCTATCGAGGTGCTCTTTACCGCAGTTCAGGATTAGAGACAAAGAGTGCATTATTGAATTATAGGACACTAAAATGTTAAATTAGTTAGCATTGAAGTACCTTGAATTTGATCCCCTCCGACAGTGATATGCTGAAGGAAGGCACAGCGCCCTCTGGTATGGACGGGAGACTCAACTCTGAGCTCGGGACTTCGTAGTTTTCAATCTTCTCCAGGCGACGCCTCAACATCTTCTCATACTTTAATACTGTTTGATGGTGGAAAGAAGAGTTCAATACATTCACTTGTTGTCTACTGTGACCAAATAATTAGCTCTTTAATTTGTCATGATAATAATTGTTGACAAAGTATTTCTAGCTTGGAAGGTTTCATTTTTACCAATAGTCATTCATCAATGGTTTTTTTTTTTGTGGCTTTAACGTGGGCTAGATCCCAGGCAGCTCAGCTTGTGAGGCTAGCCCACTATTGACTTTGCTGTAGATAACTATTTAAGATGCGGCTCACAGAGATTAAAGAGAAAGAAACAAATGTGGAGGACTCTAGAATTATGGAGAAATTGTCCCATGACCTAAATGATTTAACACCACAAAAAATAACTGTTGATTGTATGATTCAACAATAAATATTGATAATAACATGATTATTTCTCATAATTTATAAAAGCGAAAGAAAAAGAAAGAAAATTCTCATAATAGCACGGTTAGAGATTAAAAATTTTTAAAAGACATTTCTCTCAGAAATGTTTTGAAATAATTATGTAAAATAATAATTTAAAAATTGAATTTAAAACAGACATTTTTGTTATGTCTTAGATAACTAAAACAACTACTACAGTCTGCCTGATAAATTACAGCTGAAACTGATCACGGGAAAAGGGTTATAAAAACATGTTTTAAAAAATACTGAACACTAGACAGATTAGCACTTAATAGCATTTACATTTACAGATCAGGAATATATTTTACAAAAGAATCGTCAATATAATACGCACAATAGGAAAGTATTAAAAAAATGTGGTTCAATATAATACGCACCGTGACACTCTTGCACAAAAATTAACATGTTACGTAGAAATAAATAGAGACAATCTAATAATTCAGTAATTTAATTACAGTACATTCGATTGATCTGAAATTTTGATACATCATTTACATCATTGCCACGAGTATGCCTGGAAAATTTCAGATCGCCAGCATACGGGGAAGTGGGTGAAAAATTGATCCAAAGTTCTTCCAGCACACAAGCAGACACCACGAGTTAATATAAAGGATTTAAAAATAAATTATTTTCAATGATTTTTATTTGTTGTTATATTTGTTATTGAATATGCTCTCAATCCTGAGTGAGAGGCCCCTGCGGTGTTTGGGCCATGTCCACAGGATGAACTCTGAGCGAATTCCAAGAGCCCTGCTTTTCGGTGAGCTGGCAACTGGTCTGAGGAAAAGACGTCACCCATGCCTGCTCTACAAGGACGTCTACAAGAAAGACATGTCACTGGTGTGCATCAATCACAAAACATGGGAGGCCATTGCTGGGGAGCGTACCCTCTGGCGGTCACAAGTGTGTGAGGGCCTTCAAGTTGTGCAAGCCACCCGTACAGCTAGGAGTGAATAGCCATGAGAAAGGAGCAGGAGTCAACACCATCGTCCCCTGAGGACGGTCGGATGCCATATATATAGGAAGTTAAGCAAATACAGGAATTAGGTCCACAAAAAAAAGAAAAATTAGAAAAAAAATTAAGTACTTTTCTCCCCTTGTTATGATGCCATTTACCTGGTCTCTTCTGTAGATCGGCTGGTTTGGTTGTTGCCCTTCTGAAGCCGGCCCAGTAAAAAAGAAGTTCTTTAAAGATGTAAATCTGGGCATCGTCAAACAGGGTTGGGACGACATCTTTACCGGCGACATAACGCTGAGCAGCTTTGAGGGCCTTCTGGTGCAGGTCTATGGGGATATCAATCTGGCAAGGGAGAAAACTCATCTAATAAGAAGACATTAGAACAACTAACTTGAAAGTGGTGACATTTTTAAAATCCCCTCATCTAAAAATTTCATTAAAAGGAAAATAAAAGTATAGGCTCCAAAAGTGTGAAATTTGCAAAAATAAAATTTGTGCGTTCTATTATGTTTCATATAATATCCTTTTATTTCTACTGTTTTAAATAATATTCTTTCATATCTACTGTGTTTCATATATTGTTTTATTTCCATATGTTTCATATAATATCCTTTCATTTCTACTTTGTTTCATATAATATTCTTTTATTTCTACTTTGTTTCATATAATATTCTTTTATTTGTATTATGTTTCATACAATATTCTTTTATTTCTATTATCTTTATATATAAAAACATAGTATGTCTGTGTGAGTGTGTGTGTGTGTGCTTGACCTTTATAGCTGATTAAACCATTCATCCGTGGTCATTAAAAATTTTTAGACTGCTGAAACACCCCACCTCCGCAAATGGTAACTGGCAACTTTTTTTCTCCATTTAACACTCATTTAACACAAATTAATGTAATTTTTTGCTTATATGAGCTATATAAAAATTAGTTTAAGCCCTATCTACTTGATAAATTATATATATAGATTACTGAGATCGTTGCAATACATGACGGGTCAGCTAGTGTTTTATATAATATTCTTTTATTTCTATTATGTTTTATAGAATTATTTGTTATTTTAGTTGAGGACCAGAATGTGGATTTGTTCAGAGATATAAAATATTTCGCATGTTATAATCTAAAGTCTGATGCTTCATCAGATCTGCATTTAAATGTCATTTTATTTGTGATCGTTAAAATTACCACATTGAATTGCAATGGTTTCAGCCTAATTCATTGAGGTATGAAAGTTTTATCCAAGCATATTGATATAACACCAGTAAGCAAGCAGAAGTTCAAAAGAAGTTTGCCGCATTGATTTTACGGTTTTAAATAACTACATTTTTTCACAAATATCAGCTCTGTCAAGGAAGATAATTTGTGGTGTAAAACTCACGAGTTGTTGGACCTTTGTTTACATTTAAGAATCACCTGTAGTGATGGCAGGTACACAGAGTCCAGGAAACAATCCACGATGGACTGGACTTTTCCTTTCAGCATTTCCTCATCTGAATAGTTGTGGCTGCCATCCTAAAATTAATTGGCTCATTAATAAGAAATCTTTCAATTTTAAACCATAGTTATTTTAATTGAGGAGCATATTAAGTAAAATATAGTTTACAATAGTTTTTTAACTTAAAATATCAATCGCAGCTCTATCTGAGAATTTGAAGCGTGATTTTCTAAAACTAATTGAGAAATTAATTTTGAATTTCGATCAATGAAAAATTAAATCATCCAACAAAAATAGAAAGCTTAGAACAAAATATCAAGCAAGTTCTTGAGAAGAAAATAAAACTGCAGAAACTTATGAATCAATATTTGAATGCATTGAATGTATAAAGTTTAAATTATTATTTTGTTTATTATTATTATTAAAGACAACTCCTTGAACAAAACAAGTTATAAATGAATGTTGCTTTGATCAGCTTTTACAACTCAAGACATACAAAATTGCTTCCCTTACTCGACACACAAAATTGCTTCCCTTACTCGACACACAAAATTGCTTCCCTTACTCGACACACAAAATTGTTTTCCCTTACGCGACACACAAAATTGCTTCCCTTACTCGACACACAAAATTGCTTCCCTTACTCGACACACAAAATTGCTTCCCTTACTCGACACACAAAATTGTTTTCCCTTACTCGACACACAAAATTGCTTCCCTTACTCGACACACAAAATTGCTTCCCTTACTCAGGTTAACACTGGAATAGTATCTGGTTTTTTAAAAAAAAATTGCACAACAACGATCAGTTGCTCATTTTTACCAGAATATTTAACAAATTTATCAACACATTTTCAAATGGCAAAACATCTTCATTCATCAAATTGCCATATAAGCTTCTTAAGTCACATCAAGGTACTAAAGATATCACTGTAACACTCACTATAACATTTTTAAAAGCTGTCATCATTTGATTTTGACAATGAAAATTTCTATGTCTGCATACCCAGCATTACTTCCCTTTAGTTCTAACCTTGAACTTCTGCACCTCAATGTAGAAGAAGAGATCCTTGTCCAGCTGAGGCATCTCGTCCTCTGGGCCGTGCTTCAGCAGATACTTGTAGAAGTAGAGCAGCAGGATGGAAAGGTTGCCCATCGCTGATTGGCTGAGGGTTGACAGAAACTCATTCTTGTCTTCTCTGGTGGGCGGAGCTCGGCCAGTCATCTGGAGGTGAACATTTTTCAAAAAGATGTTTTTGTGTTTCCAATGAAACAAAAAAAAAAAACCTAAGAGACTAAAGAGGATTTTGAATAGCAGCTTAAAACGGCCCTTTTTCAACAGCAAAGAAGATGATATTTTATTTTTATGAAAAATGTTAAACGCTTTTTTTCTCTCTCACAAACAACCGTACGGTTGTTAACAAAACCAATCGTGTTTTAACCAACAACATAAAATCTCTAAGGTATAAATACAATGCGATAACACACCAGGTCTGAGTCTGTGAGGTCACAGCACGGCAATGTTGCTGGTTAATTAAACAACGCCAGGTCCATATTTGAAACAAAATACTTACTTAATTCTTTTTATTAGTAGACAACACAATCAAACATGTTCAAATATCTTCATTTAAGAGGTAACTTGTAAAATAATACAATTGAGTGTAAATGAGGAAATGTGGAATATAAGAGAGTTATGTAAAAAAAAGAAATGAATGAAGTCTCTCTCTCTCTCTATATATATATATACATAGATTTTTAGTGCATGTTAAAATTACATTTGTAGCACACTGTTATGCTGTCAACAGCAATCTACTTTCAAATTAATATGTGCAATGTTGTGTTAATGTGTGCAATGTTGTGTTAATGTGTGCAATGTTGTGTTAAGGTGTGCAATGTTGTGTTAAGGTTTCAATCTTGTGTTAAGGTGTTCAATCTTGTGTTAATGTGTGCAATGTTGTGTTAAGGTGTTCAATCTTGTGTTAATGTGTGCAATGTTGTGTTAAGGTGTGCAATGTTGTGTTAAGGTGTGCAATCTTGTGTTGATGTGTCCAATCTTGTGGAGACGTCTCCAACATTGTACATATATGAAGCTTGAATGTGATCACCAACTGCTTGAGAAATAATTTGATAGCTCTTTTTTTTTTTTTTTTTTTACAATGCTTAAAATATCCCAGTGTTAGACACATGCATAGCATATTAATTGGGTGCAATTGGTCAAGGCATAGCATGCAACATGCAGATACAACTATAATTCTTATCATATTACATTATTTATCAACAGTATAATATGGATTTTTTTAGAACATAAAAACAAATACTATCATTTCAGTGAGCCATTACTTTGCATTTTGTTCTTAAAGCACATTCAGCAAATCTGTTGTTTTTTTTTAAATCTCAATATGAAAGTGTATCAATATCTTAATTGTTAAAAAGGCTTAAGATTCAGTTGATTTTTAGCAAACTGCAGACACCGTGGATTTTTTAAATTTTAGCTAAGTTTGTTCACAATCAGTTATTTTCTATGAAACACAAAAACTTGAGTAAGCAATGCAGCACGCAAACCTTTTGTTATTTAGGTCAATCCTTCATCACAGCAGTTTTCACATGCAAGTTGTTATGGTCTCATTCTCATGGGTATTATTTAAAAAGTTGATGACCAGAGTACAATGTAAAGCTTTTTTATAAATATTTTGAGAGTATGTTAGCTTGTCAAATGTTACATCTGAAATGTCACTGTTTTAATGTTCTTATTGCTCTCAAGTCATTGAAAATCTTTTTATTCGTGACAAAGGCTCACTTAAAATTGAAGCTATATTTATCAGACTTCCTTAAGCTGATTTAAAAAGAAAAAATGTTTATAATTATTCATCATCAATTGAAATTTGAATAAAAATGATGTTCCATTATTGGGTTGATTTTTTTTGTGTTTTTGTTTTATTTCTGGATGTAACATTTGAGGGTAGGCAAGGAAACTGATTTTAAATTGTATTTGTTTGAGTTATCACAGCAACATGGCTGCTACCTTCCTCTTGAGCTTCCTTTTGATTGTGGTGAGAACCACTGGGAAGTGACCACTGCTGGTTTGACTCATGGGGCTCTGGGAGCCAAAGGACGAGAATGACCTCAAGGGAGGTCTTACCCCCGAGTCAAGCCTGGGGGGAACTGGATGAACACCCTGGATGGAACAGTACAACGTTACGTTGTCATGGCAACAGACACATGGTGGACAATGCATACTTTTTTTTTTTTTAAATTTTAAAAAAGACTTTCATTGCAATTAAAAGAAAAAAATGTTGTTGTTAATAATCATGATAAATTTTTGTTAACAATGGGAGAGTTAAAGTTTATCATTTATAAACAATAATAATGTAAATGTTTGTATAAATATGTAATCAAAAAGTTTATGAAACAAATAATGACAAAATGTAGGTCCTGTTACAGGATAGTCTAATTTTTTCTGAAAAATCTGTGTAGCGCCTATAACACTATGAATATTGTGATTACCACTGACACTAAGTTACCTTTGACTATTTCACTGTGAAAATAATGTGATTACCACTGACACTAAGTTACCTTTGACTATTACACTGTGAAAATAATGTGATTACCACTGACACTAAGTTACCTTTGACTATTACACTGTGAAAATAATATGATTACCACTGACACTAAGTTACCTTTGACTATTACACTGTGAAAATAATATGATTACCACTGACAGTAAGTTACCTTTGAGTTGTTGCTCATTAAAATGATGGTGTATACAATTTTTTAAACATGTTAGGCCCATGTCTAAAGTCTTAGGTAGTTTAATGGCTTACAGGAAAAAAAAACAACTTGATAATAAAAGGGAGACAACTTGATCAATATTATCCAAGTATTAGGACAAAGAAAAATATTCAAGAAAATTGTTAATATGATTTTAATATACTTGTATATTTTTTTTTTTTAATGTTGAACATTGAAAACTAAATCCTTTTTACCATTACATCTACCATGAACTTTCAGGGCCAGACTTTAAATGTATATATTAAATGGGTCAGAACTAACTATCTTTATACTTATAAGTATGATCAATCAGGATGAGCATTCATTGCTTATTCAGAGTTTACAGATATAAAAAAGTGAATGGAAAAGACGTAAACAGGGTAAGGGTTAGCCTGACAGGACGTAACAAAACGTTCGCTGTTTTGTTACGTCCTGTCAGGCTAACCCTTACCCTGTTTACGTCTTTTCCATTTACATTTTTATAAGCCTGATTGCAGTCTCACCCCTCATTTTGTTTAAAGATATAAAACACATGTGAGATAACACACCAGAGAAAAGAAAAAACTTAAATCAAAGTGCATGATGGGAAACTCTATAAATCAAAACTTACATTTTCATAAAGGAGTTAGTTGTTTTTAAAAAAACATAACAATTGTTTTACATTTAAAGCAAAGCATTTTTTTAAATGTAATGATTTTAAAAAATAATTACCGTATTTATCGGCATATAAAACGCACCTTCATTTTAAGAGGGACATTTCAGGACAAAAATTACACATTATATCGGCGTATAACAGGCATACATCATTTGCCCCCAATTTTTAGGGGAAATTAGTGCGTGTTATACGCCGATAAATATGGTAACTGTAATAAGCCCCTAAGAATTCACAGAGTGTCACAGTTAGTTCCACACAGTCTTAAACAGTTTAGTAGTATGTTTTGAATCATTAATCGGCTGCACTTGTTTAAAAACATAATAATTGAGCGGCTGGATAAACTCAATGTTTATTATCAGCACATGCAGCGGCATCACTAGGGTTGGTGTCATCCCCCCCCCCCATGGCAGTAAGCTCATGGTGTCACCCCCTCACAACTTACCCCATAGACCTTCTCCGAGTCTGCAAGTGACAAATAACGGGGATATATACAGTTTTACATGTTGGTGTCGCCCCTAGTGAGGCCTCTGAGCACATCAGCAAAATTATGTGTGCTAAGTTTATCATAATGCGCCAAGTTCAAATTTTATTTATTACTCTGTGACTGGGAAAGGGAAATAATACTTTATTTAGTAAGATAGAAGAGCTAATTACTTGAACATTAAGTTGTCACTAAGAGTACAGAATGTGATGAATTGTTGACGAATCAATGATTTTGTTGGTTGGAGGTTTTTAAATGTCTGCTAAAAGATTTTTTTTTTCTTTCAAGAGAGTCGCTCTCTTGATTAACATTGAAAAGAAATAATTCATATGAGCAAAATTTCATTATTATCAATGAAGGTATTAAAAAGCAATGATAAAAAAATACAAAATATTTTGTATATATTTAGTGTTGCTGTAGTAGGAATTTTTAAAATAAATTTAGGCAATGAAGGAAGCCAGTATATTCAATGATTTTTTTATATGAAACGACTAGAGCATTGATGGTGAACCTTTTTTGGGGCCACGAGCCCAAAATTTAATTAAAACCTACTATTATATAGCAAAGTGTCCAAAATTTAATTAAAACCTACTATTATATAGCAAAGTGTCCAAAATTCAACTTAAACCTACTATTATATAGCAAAGTGTCCCAAATTTAACTAAAACCTACTATTATATAGCAAAGTGTCCCAAATTTAACTAAAACCTACTATTATATAGCAAAGTGTCCCAAAATTAACCTAAAACCTACTATTATATAGCAAAGTGTCCCAAATTTAACTAAAACCTACTATTATATAGCAAAGTGTCCCAAATTCAATTAAAACCTACTATTATATAGCAAAGTGCCCAAAATTCAACTAAAACCTACTATTATATAGCAAAGTGTCCCAAATTTAATTAAAACCTACTATTATATAGCAAAGTGCCAGCACAACGTTTTGATTAAGGAAGTAATATTTTAATTGTGTGCCTGCTGATGAGGCTCTGCAAGCCGTCTGTGGCAGGCGTGGCATGGGTTCACCATCACTGGACTAGAGCATACAAGAGTATAACAATCACACGCAAGCATATTCAATCCACAATGACAATGGTTAACGGAATTAAACATTAGAAGCAGGATAATTCATGAAGTGCAAATAATTATTAGTGTCATCACTGACATGAATTCATTTACATATTCTTATTTCATCTTGTAATAAAATAGTTTATTTTCAAATAAGCTCATCCCACGTCATCAGCTGGTGACTGTAATGCTCCAATGCCCCATGAAATCTACTGCCATTTTTGGTAATTGACATTGAAAATGATGTTAAAGCACAACACACTGCACAAGTTCAACATCTGTCTAGACATACGGTGTCTGGAAATTTTGTTAGTAACAATCCACACGTGATCATACAGTTCAATGGGACATGCTGTGAGGTCAGTGCCTGGTCAAGAACTACGGCATTCATCTGTCTGGACATACGGTGTCTGGACATTTTGTTAGTAACAATCCACACGTGATCATACAGTTCAATGGGACACGCTGTGAGGTCAGTGCCTGGTCAAGAACTACGGCATTCATCTGTCTGGACATACGGTGTCTGGACATTTTGTTAGTAACAATCCACACGTGATCATACAGTTCAATCGGACACGCTGTGAAGTCAGTGCCTGGTCAAGAACTACGGCATACCTTCCGGGACCTAAAGCTTCCGTCCAGGGAAACGGCCAGCTCTTCCTCCAGCTCTGATATAGCTTTAAGCTTCTTCAGTCTCACCTTAGTCTCCTCTACTCTCCTAGCTCCTCTTCCTCCGGCCCTCGTATCATTCTCTACTACTCTACCACTACCAGCCTCAGTTTCCTCAAAATCATCCTCATTGGCTTTGCTTTTAGAATTTTCTTTTTTGGATGCAGACTTTCTTGATCTCGTGGGAAGTTTCTCGTGGTTTTTGGTTTGGACTGACCTCCCCTTTGGGCTGCCTTCCATTACGTTAACTTTGACAGAGGCGAACTCCAGTTGTCGAAGTTTTTCCAAATGCTGTTTCATTTCTTCGGACTTTGACATCAAATTCAAATGACTTTCCTTAAGTTTAATGAGTTTTATAAGTTATTTCTATGACACCTTTCAATGGACACAAATCAAGTCGCATCATCTTTAAAGTTAAGTTATTCCCCTTGAACAAATCTGAGATCTTTAATTGCTTTATCATAAATTAATTTAAAGATTATTCCCCCAAAACTCTTTTTTTTAAAATTTAACATAATTAAAATAAAAAGACTTTCTTTGTGTACATGAATATCAATGTAATGGGGACATCTCTAAATAACACAATACAAACATTAGGATTTACCTTAAAATTTTAAACCATAACCAATGTGTGGTACCCTAACCACCAAATTTTTAATTTGAAAACCTGCACCATTTAAAACTTTTTTTTACTTGCACAAAACTCGTCATACCGTATTGAATTACCCTTATTTGCAATAGGTCCATAAAAAAAAAAGTATGGATTCAATGACAATTTTTGGGAATAAAAAATCTTCACATTATAGGTAATATTGTATCCATACCACTGAAAAATTATCTGCAACCCATTTTTTTTGTGGGAAACGCAAGCTAAGCAAAAGAAAGTTTCAAGATCTCAGTACAACACAGCTAATACTTTTAATTTTAATCATCATAAAATCTCACTTTTAAAAATCAATGATACCATAACCTTGGACAAGTGAACCTTAAAGTTATCTGAAATTAACCTGTTTAAAAATCAGTGCTTCTCAATTATTTTCTGTCATGCCCCCCTAGGAACAAAAAAACATTTCGCGCCCACCCCCACCCCCCTCGAGACTGTAAATATGTAAATAGTATCATTTGTCTATAAAATTGTTATAGTACACCTCTGCTGAGGTCAAACGAGCCCCCCTTTAAGGAGCCTTGCGCCCCCCCAGCCCCACTATTTGAGAACCACTGAATTAAATGATATCAAACTGATCAAAGCAGAAAAAGTACATTTGATGTTTTTGATAGTAAAAAAACTCCTCAAAGTGATTCTCTGCCTCATCATGCCCAACAACTTACAGTAGACCAGCATGGCACCTGATAACATGAGATAGTTTGGAAGTAAGCTTGTCTGAACAATGTTTTTGGTTTAAAAAAACAACAACCCAGAAACACTGATCTTAAAGTCAGGGCGGTTCAACTACTGAATATGTAGCTCTAGGACAGCTATTCTAAAAGTAAAATCAGCTTCATATCTCTTCTAATGACATCGCCCACATTCAATTCTACGTTGAAATTAGCATTTGTAACTTATTGACCAAATAAGTTACAAATGCTAATTTCAATGTAGAATTAAATGTGAGCGATGTCTAATCAATTAGCATTTGTAACTTATTGACCTAAATTGATTGTGTTTTAACTTTTTTTGGGATGCAAGGGGACGGATTGCTTTCACTCTTAATGTGCCAGAAGGTTTTCGGAATACTTCCGCCTCAATCCCATAAGAATTTCCTGAATTGTCATCAACTTGTTATGGAATTTTTAAAAATTGCGTAAAACCCATTTATATTATTATTGTCATACTGACTTAATTTTTTAGGCTAAGAATGGTTATTTTACGCATCCAAAACACTGTTTTGAGTTAAATACTATATTTACCTGTAGTTTAGTACTATAATTTTTATAATAAATGTATAGGAAAATTGCGTCTTCAAAATAAAAAAAAGGTAAAAACCACCCAAAAACTCCCGAATCGAGCGATAACACTAGCGCTGGCAATGGCCGCCATTGCCAGAAGTTGAATACATCATTTTTCAAGCATTGAAGAGTTTTTACTTTCCGTGATCTCATTTCTAACGAGAGTGATATTTAGGGACCTTTACGACACTTTGGTAATAGCGGTCAGGAGCGCATTACAACCCTTTAACACATTAAGAGTTAAGTTATCCAGTCACTTAATTTCTCACTGTATTTTGAATAAATGTAGACAAAAATCTCTATTAAAAAATAACACAAAAGAAACCAAAAAAATTAAAAGGACATTGAAATTGTAATAGAAAAAAATTGAACTGACCTTGCCCTTCAGTTTTTTTTTATCCCAACTGGCAATCATGGCCTGCTCTGTGCTCTGTCTCATGGTCAGTTCCGACTGTGATATCGTTGCCAGGTCCTGGGGCTCAATGCCGAGCTCATCAGCTTGTTTCTGGAATATGAAGTATTACATTATGGCTTAATTTTTGCCTGCCCTATTTCATGTATTACAATATAGCTTAATTTTTTTTCCCTGCCCTAAATAAAGTTCATGGCTGCCATAAAAACAAACAAGTAAGCTTTAATTTTAAATTTGTCCTTTTTAAAAAATAAAATAAGTAAACTATTTCCCACTTTCATTAGAATATATCAATTTCCCCACTAACATTAAGCTATCAATTTCACCACTAACATTAAGCCATCAATTTCCCTACTAACATTAAGCCATCAATTTCCCCACTAACATTAAGCCATCAATTTCCCTACTGTCATTAAGCCATCAATTTCCCCACTAACATTAAGCCATCAATTTCCCCCGTTACTAAAAATAGCCACCAACCAGCATAAACTCTTTGAATATCTCCTCCACTTTTGGCATCACAGCCGCGTGTATGTCCTGCAGGACCGCTGACGCCGGACGTTCATTGTCTTCTGATATTCTTGCTGCCAGCTCTTCATTGTTTAAGTTGATATGCCTCTTCCCTTCTGGATCTAAGTACAACCTTTGAAAAGTAAAGTAAAACTCAGAATGTTCCATCCAATGGGAATTTTTAAAATCTTATAATTGTCACAGGATGGTCGCTTCATATACCAACCATTTTAATGTAACGGTCGACGTCCCGTTTTCCCACTTTCTCGTGATTGACCTATTTTGCGTTCCTTTGTGGGCTTGTCTAGCAGTATCCTCTTTCACACAATAATTCACTTCATTAAGAGAACCCGGGAAAAATGTTCTTTAATAATGCAATAACAAACATGTACACTTATTTTACAATATGCGCAATGTTCTTTTTACTTCCACTAGCTTCTTCTCTGTCTCTCAACTTCTAATTTCTAACTCTGCAGCTACAAAATGCATGCACTTTTTCATCCTTTCAACACAGCATACCGACTGCCCATTGGCCTTCATTCGACCCTGACACACCACCGCATTCCTTTCATCGCTAATGTCTCACGTGACAATAATTTTCATCTATTCAATATCAAGAAATGTAATTCTTCCATTAAATTAAGGAGTTTTTATTTAACTTAAAAAAAAACTGGGAGTTCTATTCGTTGAATTAAAATTATGTCTTTGAATATTAAAATATGTTAAAAAGTACTCGGTATTATGAAATCTTTTTAATATTGAAATGAGTTAATTACTGCATTTATTAAAATTAACAATTATTAAATCTTATTTTATATATACAGACGCTCCTTCTATGCAGAAGATAATTGCGTGCACAGACCATGAGAGATGATCTGTTGGCAAGTGATGCAGCGGTCACAGGCCACGGCTATGAGGGTTCCATGCATTACCCAGCCACCTAACTATTGTCTAGTTAGGTACCCATTCGGAGCTGGGTGACTCGTGGACTCCTTAGGCCACAGGAACAAATCCTTGCCTTGGCATGGATTCGAACTCGTGACCATCGGTACGCCAGTCGAGCGTGCTTGCCACTCGACCACCACTTAGATAAAATAAGAGTTAATTTCAACCTCCTTACTTGGCTATATGCAAAGCCTGGGCATCACGTCTTGTTTTGTGATCCTTCAGTGAAAAAAACGTCTGCAGGTCGTTGTACAGTTGCATTATGTTGTTGGTTTCCTTGTCGTCATCACTAATGTATTTCCGGAACATATTCATAACTCTTTAAAAAAAAAAAAAAAAGTTTAAATATTTTCATTAGTGAGAAAAAACTGAAACAATTATTGGGAAAACATTGTTATAAATAGAAACCCCCCAAAATTTTTCAAATATTATTTGATCTACTCAATTCTAATGATTAAGAAACTAGTCGTTTGAGAAACGGGCAAAGTGAATAGCTTGAAACTCACGGTTTATTTCCAGCAACTTCTTGAATGGACGGCACATTCTCTGCCTTGCTGGCCGTCAGGAGATGGTCATCAGAGAGTAAGTTGGAGGAACTCTGAGGTAGAAACAATTTACTCTCTTGTGCAATTTTGTTACATACTCACGAAAAAACATAATCTCTTGTTCAATTTTGTTACATACTCACAAAAAAATATGTGAAACCAATTTTAATTTCAAAAGATCAAAAGTTTTCACATGCATACAGTTTTTCTTTAACCAAGTAGATTATATCAACCTTTCTGATGTATAGTAACTTTCTTATTAACAGATAAGTATAAGTATAAGTATAAGTATAAGTATGCTCTTAGTTCCAAATATTAAGTTTCCTTATTTGGTAAACATTTAAGTTGAAAAGTTTTTAGTGCTGTTGTACAGCTTTTTTGACAGCTTTTTTCAAAATACATTTTTCAAATGGATCAAAGTTTGAGGGAATGATAGTAACTCTTAAACTTATTCACTATTTCAAATTCAAAGTTTATAGACACAAAGAATAACTTTTGTGCTGCTTGTTGGATCTTTACATTGTAACTGATTGACTTGGCAGCTAGCCTTAATATAAACATAATGCTTAGGCACACATACATCAGTTATTTTCTGCTCCTTTGATGCCCTCAGCCGAGCATAGGCTGCCCGAATGGCCTTCCGCCGTTCTCTTTCCATCTCCTTCCTTCTCTCCCTTGCCTCTGCCAACCTCTTGGCCTTCTTCGTGTCATCCATGTCCTCGGCCATCAACAGTGCTTTGTTCAGTCTCCTGGCCCTCTCTGATGCTGTGGAGCCTGGGACTCTAGTGGAAGATAATACATCAAAAGAAATGACTCTCTATACTCTCTAACCATTGGGCATGTACACTTCTTAATGAAAAAAGAAATTTTTGGGAGACATTTTGTAATGTATTATAATCCGTAGTATTTCAACTGCTAAGTCCTTCAAGACTGAACTTAAAACACATCTTTTCAAGCTTTATTTTGAAAATTAATGAAACAACATTTTTTTTAATGATTAACGTAGCTGATGTACTACGTATTGTCATTTATGTAGTTAGTATGATTTGAATGTTTATTTAATTAATATATGTATTGTTATCTCCATGTAAAGCGCTGTGAGCCTGGCTCCTGGCTGGGATACAGCGCATATATAAATTATCATTTTATTATTATTATTATTATTATAAAATGGCTAAAAATTAAATTAATGTAGTGATTCAATCATTTAATTGATACTTAGTTATGTTTACCCATGAAAAAAATACAGATGTTAATGTTTATTGATTAATTTTCAAATCATTAATTTATTAAACATTTAAAGGCAATTTGATAAGGGGTATTTCAAATAGTGATTTGAAACGTGGTTACATTAAAAAAAATTTTTTTTAACATTTTACGTATATCAAGGCTGGAATGGAAAAAAATCAAGTAAAATTGTTTTAAAATACTGCTATTACTATTAGCTCCTGACTTGCTGTCAAATAAGTGCTTCAAACACATGACAAGAGAATAGGAAAATGTAATGAAAACACATTTCAAATTCTATTCCTACTTTTGGTAACGTCTATGACAAGCTTGGGGATAAAGCGGTATTTAAACATTCTCAAATCAAAGTAATCCCATGGCTAACAAAAATTTAGATGGTTATGAAAGGCAGCAGAAAATTGTTCAAGAATTATAAACACATACAATTTTTCCAGGTCTTTAAAAATGTTCAACAAACAATCTAAATTTTATTCAGATATGTAAATAATCTGAAACCATTAATGTATATTAACATTTTAAAATATATTAATTGTAAAATGCTAAAGGGCAAATGCAACAAAAGCTGTTAATTTTTAAATTCAAGTACTCATTCTGCAAAATACATGAATAATTAAGGTCATTTATCTCTAAGTGACTATAAATTTTAGTCACAAACAATATGGAAATAAAATGTCTTAACAAATAGTTCATAAATAAGAAAACTCATGCAGTACATAAATACAATATACATATGGGATATAACAGCATGCCATTTGTTACCTTACAGGCTTCCGTCTGATTGGTTGGCATTATAGAGATGACAAGTGCAGTTAAATTTTGTAGATAAAGATATACAGTGATAGCAGGAATTATTATTTTAAAAATGTATAAGGCAATTTCATTACAGGAGAGGACAAGTGTTGAATAAAAGGCAACCATAAAAACAGTTTAAAAATGTTCAAGTTAGATTATATAAAATATTTAAACAAGTACAGCTACAGAACAAGTAATTGATTCTTTAAATTAGCTTTGTATTTGGCTAATGTTTATAAATTTCATACTTAGCATGTATTTTTTCTTCCAACATATATGCATTGGATTAAATAAAATAGTGCTAAAAAAAAGTGATGCCATATGGATGGATTCCACAGGAAAAATAAGAAAGTTGAATTGAAAAGATGGCAAAGTGCTAATCCTGTCTTTATAATAAAACTGTGCTTAATGTAATGTACTAGCTTTTACCTTCTGATCCAAGGCCGAGGTCTTTTGATAACAATATCGTACTCTGTTACTGTGATTTCAATTGCCTCGGCTGTGCTTGGGGGGCTGTCCTTCCCTGGTTTTATACGGCAGCTATTGAAAAAAAAAATGTCTTATGTTGTGAAACGACTTTTTCTTTCATAATTATTGCAGAAGATTATCTTATCTTATTTTAGATATACAGACGCTCCTTCGATGCAGAAGATAATTGCGTCCACAGACCATGACAGATGATCTGTTGGCAAGTGATGCAGCGTCACAGGCCACGGCTATGAGGGTTCCACGCATTACCCAGCCGCCTAACCATTGTTAGTTAGGTACCCATTCGGAGCTGGGTGACTCGGGGACTCCTTAGGCCATAGAAACAAATCCTTTCCTTCGCATGGATGTGAACTCGTGACCATAGGTACGCCAGACGAGCGCGCTTGCCACTCGACCACCGTGTCCCATATTCAAACAAAATCCTTCACTACTTTGTCTGTGTACAAAATATATATTTATATAATTTTGACATTTGCACAAAAGAATTTCAAGAATATTTCCCTTTGTTTTGGCAAGAAGATTCACTATTTATTTAAAGAGTTCAAATTTGCCAGTTAGGCCATTTTTTAAAAGTTCAAACAAATTAACCAACTCACTCCAAGTAAGTTTTAAGGTCTTCCTTCAAAAACCTGACCCAGGCCTTCTCCAGGTTTTCTACAGCCAGTACTTTGGCATGGTCAAAAATGGATGCCTCCATGAAGTCTCTGGCTCTCTCCAGGCAGTGATGTAGGTGTCTGGTCTCCTTGTCTGGCAGTTCTAACAAGGGAGAGAACAAAACAGTTTTGGTCATGGTGGTGGAAAGCTTTTCATGTTGATTCATCAATTATTTCTCTTTACCAAATTTTGTATTAATTAACTCCCGATGTTTTTTGGCCATTTTAACGTTTTTTTTCTTTTCAAAGATACGTTTTCGCTATACTTTATTACTAAAATAATAGTACTAAACTACAGGTAAATATTGTTTTAAACTCAGTACGGTCTTTTGGATGCGTAAAATAACCATTCTTAGCCTAGAAAATGAAGTCAGTATGACAATACTATTATAAATGGATTTTAAGCAAATTTTTTAATTTCATAACCGGTTGATCGTAATACGGGAAATCCTTACGGGAATGAGGCGGAAGTTTAATGAAAACCCTTATGCGACTTTAAAGAGTTAATGTAAATTAAGTTTTATGAAATAAACAACAACAGAGAATGAGATCAAACTGATTGTACACATAAAAATATCTGAGCAATGTCAGATGCTTGAGAAAAACAAACAAACAAACAGACAAACAAACAAACAGACCTATTCTATGAGGACTGTCCTCAGCTAAATATTTGTGGTAGATGCTCCAGGCATGACACAGCCGTAACAGCCTGTCGGACGAGCGATCCTCCGTCGAGCCGAACTCTGTGACGTCCTCCCAAAACAATAAACTGTCCAAAAGTTTCATGTCTTCCTGCCTGAAATGTTCATTTGGTCTTTTTAGAATCAAGAGATAATGTATCTATATTAAAAATTAGCACATTTTTGATTTTATGTGCTATTAATTAACTGTTCTAATTAAATATTCTTTAAAATTTTGGCCTAAACTTAAAAGATAGAGAGAAAAATATCACCCAATAACACACATGGATTAATTTTAATATCAGTGAATGTTTGTGTGATATCTTCCTTACTTGGCCAGGTATCTACTGAATGGTCCCCCCGCCAGTCTATCTGCTGATAAGGCCTGGACAAATCTTTCTTTGGTAGATCTGCTGCTTTATAAAAGAACAAATCATCAATGTAACAATAATGGATGTAGATTTTTAAAAATTCTTTTCATTATTTCTTGCATACATTTTGTTATTATCCAATTTCAATGACGATCCGCATATTTAAAAAATTCAATTTTTCTCATAAATTGTTGACATTGATTGTATTTTTAAAGTTTTTCATGATATGAATTATTATTTAATAAGAAATTGCCCAGTAGAAAAAACAAAGATAAACAAATTGTCAGTAGAAATGTTTGAACCCAAAAAAACACTCATAAAAAGAAAGAAACAAAGATGTAAGAAGTGTTAGAATAAAATAAACTTTTTTGAAATCATCGAGTGAAAATGAGCAGAAACAGAAAAGTAGAGATAAAATTAAATATTTTTTTGTAAACTGGGATCCATTTTCTGTTTGTTGATACAATGGATTTTAAGGTTTAATGCCCCAAAGTGTGGTAATGCGCACCTCGTCTGTAATGCTAAAGCGCTGTATTGCGCGCCTCAATAGAACCCTCTTAAAAACGAAATTACAGAAAATAAAAACTCTTCAGTGCGTGAAAGATGACGTATTTGACTTCCAGCAATAGCGGCTGTTTCCCTCGCTAGTGTTATTGTTTGATTAGCAAAGTTTTTTGTCCTTTTTAATGTTTTCTTTTTTTTTTGAAGATGCGATTTTGCCATGCTTTATTATAAAAATAATAGTTCTAAACTACGGGTAAAAAAAAGTTTTAAACTCTAGACAGTCTTATGGTTATGTAAAATAACCATTTTTTTTGGTTTAAAATGAAGTCAGTATGACTATAACAATGTAAATACCTTTTTTAAATTTCATAACCAGTTGATTGCAATATGCGAAATCCTCACGGGATCCAGGCGGAAGTTTGCCATAAACATTCTGGGGCATTAAATTTGTTTCCATACAATCTGAATATAATTTGATGGCTTAACATCCAGGAAATGTTTTACTTATCTCATGCACAAATTGCATTCAAGTTCACTGTCTCAACATTTTTAGTGACATGTGTTAAAGTTTATCTTTCAGACATACAATGCTCCCACTTCTATAAAAACAATGTTGAAAAAGCAGATTTTAACTAAACTATATTATTAAACTAAATTGTATTGTTATGTTTACAATTTTTTTAGCAAAACATTAGAAAAGGAAATCAGATGATATGAATGAAAACTAAATCTAAATAGAATTCTTAATGCACTTAGGAGTTGATCAGATTACCTGTGAGATAGAACATGTCTGAGAACCAAAAAAAAAACAAAAACAGTGTCA
Source organism: Radix auricularia (assembly GCA_002072015.1). Taxonomy (NCBI): domain Eukaryota; kingdom Metazoa; phylum Mollusca; class Gastropoda; family Lymnaeidae; genus Radix; species Radix auricularia. The sequence continues at coordinate 376,756 of MUZC01003826.1, forward strand.
TAAAATAGAACATGTCTTAGAACAAAAAAAGTGTCATAAAATAGAACATGTCTGAGAACAAAAAAAAAAACAGTGTCATAAAATAGAACATGTCTGAGAACAAAAAAAGTGTCATAAAATAGAACATGTCTTAGAACAAAAAACAGTGTCATAAAATAGAACATGTCTGAGAACAAAAAAAAAGTGTCATAACATAGAACATGTCTGAGAACAAAAAAAGTGTCATAAAATAGAACATGTCTTAGAACAAAAAAAGTGTCATAAAATAGAACATGTCTGAGAACCAAAAAAAAAGTGTCATAAAATAGAACATGTCTGAGAACAAAAAAAGTGTCATAAAATAGAACATGTCTGAGAACAAAAAAAGTGTCATAAAATAGAACATGGCTTAGAACAAAAAAAAAACAGTGTCATAAAATAGAACATGTCTTAGAACAAAAAAAGTGTCATAAAATAGAACATGTCTGAGAACAAAAAAGAAACAAAGTCATAAAATAGAACATGTCTTAGAACAAAAAACAGTGTCATAAAATAGAACATGTCTGAGAACCTAAAAAAAACCAGTGTCATAAAATAGAACATGTCTGAGAACCTAAAAAAAACCAGTGTCATAAAATAGAACATGTCTTACAACAAAAAAAGTGTCATAAAATAGAACATGTCTGAGAACAAAAAAGAAACAAAGTCATAAAATAGAACATGTCTGAGAACAAAAAAGAAACAAAGTCATAAAATAGAACATGTCTCAGAACAAAAAACAGTGTCATAAAATAGAACATGTCTGAGAACAAAAAAACAGTGTCATAAAATAGAACATGTCTGAGAACAAAAAAACAGTGTCATAAAATAGAACATGCATGAGAACAAAAAACAGTGTCATAAAATAGAACATGTCTGAGAACAAAAAAACAGTGTCATAAAATAGAACATGTCTTAGAACAAAAAAACAGTGTCATAAAATAGAACATGCATGAGAACAAAAAACAGTGTCATAAAATAGAACATGCATGAGAACAAAAAACAGTGTCATAAAATAGAACATGTATGAGAACAAAAAAACAGTGTCATAAAATAGAACATGTCTGAGAACAAAAAAAAGTGTCATAAAATAGAACATATCTGAGAACCTAAAAAAAACAGTGTCATAAAATAGAACATGTCTGAGAACAAAAAAAAAAAAAGTGTCATAAAATAGAACATGTCTTAGAACAAAAAAAAGTGTCATAAAATAGAACATGTCTTAGAACAAAAAAACAGTGTCATAAAATAAAACATGTATGAGAACAAAAAACAGTGTCATAAAATAGAACATGCATGAGAACAAAAAACAGTGTCATAAAATAGAACATGTCTGAGAACAAAAAACAGTGTCATAAAATAGAACATATCTGAGAACCTAAAAAAAACAGTGTCATAAAATAGAACATGTCTTAGAACAAAAAAAAGTGTCATAAAATAGAACATGTCTCAGAACAAAAAAACAGTGTCATAAAATAGAACATGTCTCAGAACAAAAAAACAGTGTCATAAAATAGAACATGTCTGAGAACAAAAAAAAACAGTGTCATAAAATAGAACATGTCTGAGAACAAAAAAACAGTGTCATAAAATAGAACATGTATGAGAACAAAAAACAGTGTCATAAAATAGAACATGTCTGAGAACAAAAAAAATACAGTGTCATAAAATAGAAAACGTCTGAGAACAAAAAAAGTGTCATAAAATTGGTTATAAATTACATTTACAATATCATTGTTGTGTAAGCTTAAAACTATTTAAAACATCATACAATGCATTTATGAGTTGCATGAAGAGGAGTCAAGGTACTAGGATAATGTAATAGAAAAAAGGTCAAATATTCTTTTGGTCTTTTTAGATCCTAAAATTATCTATTGTAAAAACCAATTTCACTGCCATTTCAATTTGCTGGTATTTAACTCCTGATGCAGCTATTTTATTTGTTTGTTTGGGTTTTTTTATGATAATCTGATCCAATTTTATTTCAAGTTTGATGAAAACAATTTTTGCCATAGGGCTTGTAACAAACTTGATAGATGATGTGAGATTTTGTGCATGTGATGTAGTTTCAATGGTCTTCTTTGAATATGTGGCTAATCATTTTAAGAGGCAGTTAGAAAAAAGTTGATTGTATCATTTCAGCCAGTGGCATTAATTTTTGTGTTTAAATTATTGAGTGCCCTGAGCATTAATTAAATTTGTTGTTGTTCTTTTAATAGGAAATGCATTCAGTTAGTTAGATCATGACGTAAACAAATTTGAAACATCTTTTAAATTGTTAGAATTATAGAAAATGTTCTCCGATTTGTCACAATTTTTAAAAAATATTTAAAATTTATAATTATGTGGGAATCAAAATGAGAAGCATTTTGAAAATTAAACATTTTTTTAGTTAACAGATGGCATAACGCAGATTTTATGTATAAATATATTTTTTAATGCAAAATTGAAATCATGTCTTATGACTAAAAAAGTGAGTCATAAAAAAAAACCTAAAAAAACAAGTTTTTTACTATAAATCCTTTATATACGAGACATAACTATAAGGATGTTCATTATAATACGCAGCGCAAAACAATCCAAAAATACAAAATTCTCGTTATGTCTCGTAAAACGTGTTTAATATAATGCGCACCGGTCGTGAATATATTTTTAAAAAGTATTGTCAATGTAATGCGCACCTCACTGCGCGACAGGAAAGGTTGTTGAACAGACACTCTATCTCAAAAATTAACGTGATACATAAACATAAATAAAATAATTTAAAAACTCAATAATTCAATTACAGTACATACGATTTATCTGAAACTTTGATACCTAATTTTTATTATCGGCACGGGTCTGCCTGCAAAATTTCAGCTTGCTAGCTTACGAGGAAATGGGTTAAAAATCGATCCAAAGTTTTTTCGGCACGCACGGCTCAGAAAGCACAAATTAATATAAAGGATTTAAAAAAGAACAAAAAGAAAAAGATTACATTATCATTATCACAATGCATTGATTTTAAAACTGATGTTTAGAGAGCTCTCAAGAGAATCCTACTATTTTTTACTAAACTCCTCACCTTTTCATTGAGGAGCCAGGCCTCTTTGACCTTGCAGACACCGTTGACCTTTGCCTGGGGAACATCCTCCTCTGACTGGACGTGCTGTTGTCAAAGTTGACGTTCATGATCAGCTTGTTGGCGTAGTCCTTGGCGTCCTCGGGTAGCAGGGGCGTGGAGTGGACCAGGTTGATGGATGGGAAGAAAGGGAGGTGATGCCGACCTGAAGCCTGCCTGGCTGCCGGCGTTTCCATGGCAACGTATCTGTAGGCCTTGTAAGACAAACCCGATCCATCCAAGTTTTCATCAATCTCTTCATCAAAACTGGGAACAGACAAATCAAAATTTGTTGTCTAAAAACATAATTTAAAACTTGGGGACAAAGTTATAATTACTGTTTATGATGAGGTCCTCCTTTATGGAACAACAATTTATTTCATTTCACATAAGACGTTATATTGAGATTTAAATACAATTTTATTTTGTTCAATCAGATAAGCACATCTGATAATAGGACGCAATAATCTTCTGTGTAGTAGGAGCGTCTGTAACAAATAAGATAAGATAATCCTCAAAATAAATAATAAAAATGGCTAAAAACTTGTAAAATAAAATATTTCAGTAGGTTTTTCCTGTTTAAATTTAATACATGAAGTGAGAGATACTTTATTTGTTAAGTTGTTAAAATTGTTCCAAGTATACAATGTATTTCTTGCTGTGCTTAAAAATGATATGTAAATTATAATAAATTATAAATGGAAATTTCGATGTATTTCAATAAATAATCTTTCATTTTCTCTACTTAGCTTAAAGAATTATTATCACTTAAACTCAGCCAACCAAACCCCCCCCCCCCACACACACCTTTTTTTCCCTTCTGATATTCAACTCACAGTATCACAAAGTCACACGTCTGTGTGCGTGTGTGTGTGGTGTTGCATGTGTGTATGTGGGTGCGTGCGTGCGTGTGTTTGTAGAATTAAGTAACAAGTGTCACAAGAATTTTGGTGAGAAATCGCACAGTAACTCACTTAAACCCTCTGGTCATCTCACGGTGAATGATGAACCTGGGCAGCCAGTAAGCCCTGAGCCGCCTGAGGACGTCGTACTGCGTCCTGAGGAAGATGGTGTGGCTGAGCCCCATATTGTTGGCCGACTTTGTGATTTGGTCCAGGGCATCGGGTGTAAGCTTCAGCTTGTATTTATCTTGGATGTTTCTATGGGGAACATTGACACTCAAGTCAGTTATTTGTTTCATTTGCTTTAGTTATTCTTTAAAAAAATAAGAAGCTGTTGCAGAACTTTAAAAAAAAACAAAAAACAGCTAAAACTAATTGTGTCAATTAACTCTTAATGTGCCATAAGGTTTTTGGAAAACTTCCGCCTCAGTACCGTAAGAATTTCCTGAATTGCGATCAACTGGTTATGAAATTTAAAAAATTGCGTAAAATCCATTTATATTATTATTGTCATACTGATGTCATCTTTTAGAATAAGAATGGTTATTTTATGTATCCGAAAGACCGTTTTGAGTATAAAAATATTTTTACTTGTAGTTTAGTACTATTATTTTAGCAAAAGTTATTATTATTTTAGCAAAATCGCATCTTTGAAGAAAAAATGTAAAAACTTTCAAAACTCTTCACGAATCGAGCGATAAGTAAACAGCCGCCATTGCCGGAATTCAAAAACATCATTTTTCACACACTGAAGAGTTTTAATTGTCCGTAATTTTGTTTCTAAAGAGAGTTCTATCGAGTTGCGCATTACTGCTCTTTGGTAAAAAACGGTAAACCGCAGTTTACTGCGCTTTGGTACATTAAAAGTTAAGTGTATAAATTGTGATATCAAGTTATAAAGTATTGGATAAACTTTTAACTCCAGTTGAGTCTTAAAGTTCATGTATTACCGTATGTACTCGTTCTTTAGCCCGTACGTTCAAAAGCCAACCCCCCTCTTTTTGGAAGAGAATAGTGTATAAAGTGTGTAGCCCGCTCGTTAGCCGACCCCCCTCTTTTTGGAAGAGAATAGTATAGAAAGTGTGTAGCCCGCTCGTTAGCCGACCCCCTCTTTTTGGAAGAGAATAATATAGAAAGTGTGTAGCCAGCTCGTTAGCCGACCCCCCTCTTTTTGGAAGAGAATAATATAGAAAGTGTGTAGCCCGCTCGTAATCCAACCCCAAGAGTTATCAGTATTTTTTTTTTGTTTCTCTGGTAACCAGTAGCGAAAGCGCGTACATTAAAATATGTTGTTGAAAACAAAAATTTGTAAAACAATTTATTAAAACATTCACAAAAATAAATAAAATGAATACATAAGGTAAGTGCAGATGTTTAATAATATTGTATAGCATCTGGTAGAGCAGTGGAATCTTGTAGAATGTCAACAAGGACCTTGATGATCTATTTAAAATAACAACGACGATATTCAATGTACATGCTGAAATAACCTATGACCCGCTCGTGAGCCGACCCCCCAACATTTCCCCCTAGATTTTGGCAAAAAAAAGTTTGGCTTTAGAACGAGTTTATACGGTAAATAATTTTTTTTCCATAATATTCTTTGCTCACTTGAAATGGGTATTTCTAGTTTCCATATTCTGAGCATCATCAAATTCCTCCATAGTGTCCTTGAACTTCTCACATTCTAACCAAAACGAGAGGAGATATTCGCCAGACGTGCCTTGCAGAAATTGTCGAAATTCTTCAAAATTGTTGTGCTGTAATTACACATATGTTTTTTTAAGAAAAGCCACTAAATTTTTTATTTGTAAAAATTTCAAACATTTAAGCTGGTTGAGTAAAAACTGGCCAAAGTTGATTCACAGTTGTAACTACTAGATCCTCAATAATTCCAACCATACTATTTCAACATAAAATAACCAGGAACAAGAGAGATATGAAAATGCTCCTTACTAGCTAGGTTAAGACATATACAAGTCTACTTACTAGCTAGGTTAAGACATATACAAGTCTACTTACTAGCTAGGTTAAGACATATAAAAGTCTACTTACTAGCTAGGTTAAGACATATAAAAGTTCTCACTACTGTATTTATTGTTCCCTGTAAAACTGAAAGTCCAGTTTATTAAGTGTAAGAAGACATAAATGTAAAAACTCACAGATCCCAGTAAGACATAAATGTAAAAACTCACAGATCCCAGTAAGACATAAATGTAAAAACTCACAGATCCCAGTAAGACATCAAAGTAAAAACTCACAGATCCCAGTAAGAAGACATAAAAGTAAAAACTCACAGATCCCAGTAAGACATCAAAGTAAAAACTCACAGATCCCAGTAAGACATCAAAGTAAAAACCCACAGATCCCAGTAAGACATAAAAGTAAAAACTCACAGATCCCAGTAAGACATCAAAGTAAAAACTCACAGATCCCAGTAAGACATCAAAGTAAAAACTCACAGATCCCAGTAAGAAGACATAAAAGTAAAAACTCACAGATCCCAGTAAGACATCAAAGTAAAAACTCACAGATCCCAGTAAGACATAAAAGTAAAAACTCACAGATCCCAGTAAGACATCAAAGTATAAACTCACAGATCCCAGTAACTTTTCTTTGACCTGTTGCACAGACATCTTCAGCCTGCCTTCCAGGTTCCTCATGTCCACTTCTGTCTGTTCCTCACTGACCCCCTCTTCTTCCTCAAACTGGACATAGGTGTGGCCATCATGCTCCGGTTCAACCTCTCCGAAAAACGACTCAAAGTGTTGGATACTTTGTCTGGGCATTCTGAGGTAGTCCACAAAGTTGACAGGAGCTGACAGAGCTCTGTTGAGCAGATGCAGCATTTTTTTAGCTTGTTGCTTTATTATAACTACATTGTAAAACACTGAGAGGGTAGACAAGGGAAATAGTCAGAAAAACTTTTGGATTTAAGATTATATGAAAATGTAGAAGGAAAACAGGGGTTGAAAATGGCAATTTGAAAATAACCATTTTTTTTTATACATGAAGATGGCCTGTATGTTTTTATTTTTCACTTCTTTATATTTGTTTTATTTGTGTATTGTTTGCTCCTTGAGAATGGACCTTTGCCGAAAAGTTTGCTGTGTTGTTACGGCCTGTCAGGGTTAACCCATACCCTGTTTACGTGTATGGGTTAACCCTGACAGGCCGTAACAACACATCAAACTTTTTCGGCAAAAAAAAAAAAAAAAAAAAAAAAAAAAAGTTTGATGTTTTGTTACGTTCTGTCAGGGTTAACCCATACCCTGTTTACGTGTTTTCCATTGACTAATTTATGGGCCTGATTGCAGTCTCACCCCCATTCTGTATGGCTTCAAAGTAGGCCAACAGGTGTTAACATTTGTCAGGACTGAAGAAAAGGTTTTGGCTCCCTTTTGAAAGCTTCCTCGATAGACGAAAAGACTTACCTGGCTCCCCTTAGAAAAGCCTCCTCAGTAGATGAAGGCGGGGCTTTACTTAGAGATGACTTGCTCTTGTAATCTAGGAAATTTTTTTAAAATGTATTTTAAACTCGATAAATCCCATTGATTGAATTACATAAATACCATTAAAATATCAGAGAAGTCATAGAGAGCGTAGGTCTTGGGGTCAAGAAAAATAGATACAGTAAAAATAGACACGATAAAAGTAGATAAGATAAAAGTAGATAAGATAAAAGTAGATAAGATAAAAGTAGATAAGATAAAAATAGATACAGTAAAAATAGATAAGATAAAAGTAGCTGAATGAACATCAAGCTTTCATTGCACTTGTTACTTGTTCATCTCTACAATTTCAAAAGAAAAAGAGAAAAAATGACAAGAGGGAGAATTCGTCCTTATTTATTTCTTAATGTGACGTAAGGTTTTCGGAAAAACTCTGCTTAAGTCCCGTAAAAATTTTCCTAATTGCGATCAACCAGTTATGAAATATTAAAAATTGGGTAAAATTCCATTTATATTTATATTATTATTGTCATACTGACGTCATCTTTTAAGATAAGAATGATTATTTTATGTATCCAAAAGATAGTATTGATCTTAAAACTATTTTTACCTGTAGTTTAGTACTATTATTTTAGTAATGAGGTATAGCAAAGACACATCTTAAGAAAAAATCTGTAGAAACTTCACACAAAAACTTTGTGAGGGAAACGGCCGCCATTGCCGGAAATCAAATACATCGTCTTTCACGCATTGAAGAGTTATTATTTTCTGTTATTGTGTTTCTAAAGAGTGTTCTATCAAGGCGCGCTTTACTGCAGTTTGGTAACAACGATGAGGCGCTCATTATCGCGCTTTAACACATTAAGAGTTATAATCTTGAACCTGGATTGAATAGTATGTGAAAACAAGCAGGAAGAGCATGATTCTACACTCACCTGGTTTTCTGTCCACTCCATGAATACTTGTTTCTGTTGGTACAGCCTCTACATGTCCCAACTTCCTGTCATTAAAAAATAAATTACGGAAATATTTTATAATAACTGGGTGCTGACGTGGGTAAAAAGATTGTGGGGATTTTAAGATGTCCGTATTTTCTTTGGTGTTAATTTCATAATTCTACATCTTCTGGGCACCCCTTTTAGCATTGTCTATTGGCATTAATTATGAAATACTCCGCACAGAAAAATGCGAAGGTTAAAATCTAAAAGTGAATTAATCAGTGATGAATAATAAGAGGACTCGTGGCATAGTTTTTTTCTCTCTCAAATTATTGCTCTATGCCTACCCATCAAATACCTTGCTCTATGCCTACCCATCAAATACCTTGCTCTATGTCTACCCATCAAATACCTTGCTCTATGTCTACCCATCAAATACCTTGCTCTACATCTACCCATCAAATACCTTGCTCTATGTCTACCCATCAAATACCTTGCTCTATGTCTACCCATCAAATACCTTGCCCTACGTCTACCCATCAAATACCTTGCTCTGCGTTTACCCATGCTGGCTGCACTGGCAACTTGGGCCGATCTCCTTAACTCCTGCTTCTCATCCAGATCTGCCAGTCTGAATTCAGAAGCTGTGCCCACAGTATCAGAGGTCAGGGCACTCATGGCTTTCATTGATGCCTGACCTGATGACCTCACAGTGGCGGACGTTACAGACGGCCTTGAGTCATACGCTCTGCCATCTGGAGGAAACATCTTACTTTAATCAAACTATATCTTACTTTAATCAAACTATATCTTACTTTAATCAAACTATATCTTACTTTAATCAAACTGTATCTTACTTTAATCAAACTATATCTTACTTTAATCAAACTATATCTTACTTTAATCAAACTATATCTTACTTTAATCAAACCATATCTTACTTTAATCAAACTATATCTTACTTTAATCAAACTGTATCTTACTTTAATCAAACTGTATCTTACTTTAATCAAACT
>MUZC01003826.1:392070-409724 GCA_002072015.1 Radix auricularia
CTTTAATCAAACTATATCTTACTTTAATCAAACTATATCTTACTTTAATCAAACAATATCTTACTTTAATCAAACTATATCTTACATTAATCAAACAATATCTTACTTTAACCAAACAATATCTTACTTTAATTAAACTATATCTTACTTTAATCTAACTATATCTTACTTTTTTTCCTCTTTAATCAAACTATATCTTCCTTTAATTCCTTTAATCAAAGTATATCTTCCTTTAATCAAACTATATCTTCCTTTTACTGTAAATTTTACATTTCAGGTTCTATAAATTGAAAGGTCAAAGGTTATACAAAATTGTAAACGTAGATAACCTGTTTGAAGGGGCCACTAATTTTTATGATCTATATTTTGACATATTTAAAATCATAGCATTTTTGTAGTGAACAAACAAATGCTTAATTAACACATCTAAAAAATAATTGTACACTCTTCTGTGTTCTTTTAGTAAGAGGTCATCAGACTGTGCACATTTTCAATGTGTGTAATTTAACCAGGGCTTGTAACGATTAATTTAAATGTAATCGTTAACTTTTGAAAAATTAACTATTAATTTCATGAATTAATCTTTAATTTCAATTAAAGCAAAAAGGCTCAAGGGAAGTAACAAAAACAGTTAATTGATATTTTTTTATTGAGTTATTTCCGTTGTCTCAAATGCATAGAAAAATATCATTTTGAACCTTTTTAACTGTTGTACTATAATCCTCGGCGATACAGATCCTGTGATCTGGGTTATGATATTGTTTATTAATTATTTTTGTAATAAATTGGAAAAAAAAGGTATAAATATTTTCTTAAATTTAAATTGAATTTTTATCTATTAAATTATTTTATTAGATTTTTAATCGATAAAATTTCAAGCGGTTAATCGAGAAATTAATCGTTAATTTCAGCAGCCCTAATTTTAACACATCATTGAGTGTATGCTTAGTGAATTAGAATTGACCCATATACACTAAAACTACAACTGACCAAAGTAGATCTTTGCAGGAAGGGATAGCGCTCTGCTGCCAGGTCTTTGGTAAGGATATAAAGCGTTGTAGTCAGGCTCTCCCCAGACATATTCAAATTCGTCAATGTTGTTGTTGCCACTGTTATCACCGCTCATGCTGGAAACAAAATGTTCGTGTCAAAGTCAATTACATTACTCAGCCAAACTGGCAAGATTATTTGTTAGCGTCTGTCACGTATTTTACATGGGAGAGAAGTCATGAAAAAGTGTTGGACACTGAAAAAATTTTTTCTGCTGAATTCAATATCAAGGGCATAGCTTAAGTGGATGAAACTTTGGAAGGTATGCGGTTTTATAGGGCAGGACTTTAATGTGCATGACTTGAGAAAGGTAAGACTTAAATGGGCATGACTTTAGAGAGCAGGACTTTAATGGGCATGACTTTAAGAGTACTTTACTTTAGAGAGCAGGACTTTAATAAGCATGACTTTAGAGGACATGACTCTAAAGGGCGGGAATTTAAACGGCCATGACTCTAGAGCGCAGAGAGGGCAGGAATACAATGGGTGTATTATGGTTTCTTGACTTAAAATTCAAAGTGAGGTGAATTTCAAACAAATAGTTTCTTGAAGGGGCTGTGGGGAAAGAAAATAAATTGTATTTTACCATTTCTTTGACCCTGTTGACTTTAACGCAGACAGTGAAAGTTGTACCAGAATATTTCAATAGCACAGAAAAGAACAAAAATAATGATCAAGTACATTAAAATTTGAATTGTATATTAAATTTTCTAGGGTTGTCATCGATTAATTTAAATTTAATAGTTAACTTTTGAAAAATTACAGAATAATTAATAGATAATTTTGATTAAAGCTGAAAATAAGATGTATAACGTCATTAGACTGAAAATTTCATAAAATGCTCAAAACTTTAGTATTTAATATAAAAAAATATTTTTAAGAGATATATTTAAATATAAGCAGGTCAATTTAAAGTCAATGAATTTTAATTTTGTTATTGTAAATTTTAGTAAAAACAGTGTTTATTTTTTTAATACAGTTTTTAATCTTTAAAAATGTTTTTTTTTTAATTGGAGAAGTTTGTAAGTAAAAAAACTATTATTAATTATTAATAAGTAATTATGTATTAATAAATCGAAAAAAAATATGTATATATTTTCAAAATTTTAATCGCTATTTTATCAATTAAAATAATTTTAATCGATAAAAATTTTTTACCGATTAATCGGTAAATTAATTGTTAATTTCCGCAGCCCTAAAATTTTCATCTGAGTACCAACATCTCAGCATAATTAGCTCAAAATTTTTTTATTTCTCTTGGAAACCCTTATCAATTTTATAAAAATTACATTCAATACAAACTTTAAAAAAAATGTAGTTATCAAATTTAAGTTTAATTATGCACATTGCTCCACTCTCTCCCATGGCTCAAGTGTTGCATTCACCCTCTTACCTTAGACTAGAAATGTAGCTCTCACTGGCCCGGCTGTAGCCTCGTATATTTCTACTGCTCTCGCGACTCAGCTGTCGGTCCACGTCCAGTGGCCTTATCAACAGCTTGACCAGTTTCAGCTCTCTGAATAGCTGTGTCCTTAATGAGAGATCCATTAGTGGCTTGATTAGTCATTATAAAAACCAATTGTATAACACTACAGATGTGCCTGTAACTCTGAATAGCTGTGTCCTTAATGAGAGATCCGTAAGTGTCTTGATTTGTCATTATAAAAACCAATTGTATAACACTACAGATGTGTCAGTAACTCTGAATAGCTGTGTCCTTAATGAGAGATATGTTAGTGGGTGATTGGTCATTATAGAAACCAATTGTATAACACAACAGTTGTGTCAGTAACTTAAATTCAAGCTTAGCAAACATGAATATTATATATATATATATAAACGTCTATTATATATTACTTACTGATGAAACTGAGGTATGGAAAGGAAAGGTATTTTCATGCTTGAACTGGGTACACTCCTCCCTTGCTAATCCCGTACTTAAAACCTTGCCCACAGTGTGGTTAATTTTGGGACACGGTGGTCGAGAGGCAGCGCGCTCGACTAGCATACCAATGGTCACGAGTTCGAATCTATGCAAAGGCAAGGATATGTTCCCAGGGCCTAGGGTGTTCCTGAGTCACCCAGCTCCGAATGGGTACCTAACAATACTTAAGCGGCTGGGTAATGCGTGGAACCCTTATAGCCATGGCCTGTGACCGCTGCATCACTTGCCAACAGATCATCCGTCATGGTCTGTGGACGCAATTATCTTCTGCATATCTAAGATAAGATAAGATTTTTATAACGCCTGATGGTAAATGCCATAATTTGCCATGCTATTTAATAATAATTTTCTACATTGTGAATTTGGAGCATGAATGTTTGAGGCCAGAGAAAAGTATTGTAGGCCTTTACCTGAGAAATAGAGGGAGTCTCTCTTGCCTGGCCCATTCCAGCATTCTCTCTCGCTCTTCATCAGTCGGCCCATACTGAAATGCTGGGCTGATGGGGGGCAGTGACCCGCCAAGCTCTGGACGTACGTCATCAACTTCATCAAAAGCACCGGTTAAGCGGTTGTAAACAAGTGCTTGTGGGAACACCTGAAATCATGTCACAAAAACAATTAAATAAATTGTAAGTATTATTGATGCAAGGAGGGGGCAGGATCTTCTACAATTGAAATGTAACATGCTGGTTAACTTTTTTTTAAAAAATTATCAATGAATTTTACTTCAATTAGTACCAGAAATTGGTATTGAAAGTTATATAGGGAAGTATTTATTCCAAGTACTATATTTTGTTAAATTAAACTACCAAATGTTAACACCTTGTACAAAAATTACCTAAAACCTTATGTAAACTTTTTTTTAAAAATGTCTTTAAATTAGGAAATATAAATGTTTTTGAATCTGAAAAGTTAAATTCAAACAAATAAAACAGTTTGAAGAATTACGCCTATTTGAAAAGTCATAAACATCTTATAAATATTTTTTTTAAATAGTAGAAACCAAAATAGTCTTTAAAACTAAACCTAAAGCATAATAAAAAATAATCAATTTCAATCTTTAATTGATTTAAAATTTAAATGATTTAGAAGGTTTTACTTTCTAGTTTTATCACGTGTAATAACATTTTATTTCAAAACAATTTCTAACTAAATCATAATATATACTGATATTCTGCATAACTTATAAGTATAAGTATAGTAGGCCTAAAGCTAACAAAGCTGAACATTTTACACTAATAAAATGAGTTTCAATCAATAATCCAGTATAATATCCTTATTGTAGCAAAATATTCACTTAAAAACACTGCCACTATTATCTGTATTTTCCTAAGCATGTGCTCAAAACAATGGGGTTACTTATTACTTTTCAACATAGTCATTAGTTATAGCATAGAAAGTACAAGGACTACATCACTGAAATTTGAATATGTTAATCTTGACATAATAAATAAAATGAATCTTTTTTATAAAAAATGATGCATTTTTTAAAAAAGAAGTTATAACTTAGTGATATATATTATATATTGAATAGGGCTGTTATCGATTAAATTAAATTTAATAGTTAACTTTTGAAAAATTACCGATTAATTAATCGATAATTTTGTTAAGCTAAAAATAAAGATGTATGATGTCATTAAACTGAAAATTTCAAGGGAAGTAATAAAAACGGGCAATTTATACCTTCATTAACTTATTTTTAAAACAGTTTGCACTGAAAACAAGTTAAATAACGTATTAAAGTTGAGGCACTTGAACAAAAAATTCAAATTAATTTTATAAATATAAAAGTGATACAGCTGTATAGAAATTGTTTGATGATTAGTAAAAACATAAAGATCATCTTTTTATCCCAAGTGGTTCGAAAGCTATGATTTTTTTTCTAAGACCTCATAATCTCTTTTTTCACTTTTTCGTTTTCCTTCATATTTTGTGCCCTTTTATTGCATTTTTAAAAAAACCCATAGCCTAAGTATTATCTTATCTTATATGTTACAGACACTCCTTCTGTACAGAAGATTATTGCTTCCTACGTATTTCTATGGTTTGTGTTTAGTCCTGTATTCTTACTAGAGTTTTAAAAGATGATAAAGTGGTGGCTTTCCTGGTTTCTTCAGGCAACCCATTCCACGCCCGAATACCGGACGGAAAGAAAGAAAACTTGTATGTGTTTGTTCTTGCATATGGAATAAGAAAGGTGTTTTTAACTTTATGTCTATTTGAGGGTTGTATTAGGTTATCTTTGTGTTGTATTTCTAAATTAGAATTAATTGCCTTATGTATAATTACTAATTTGCTCTTGGTTCTTCTATCCTCTAGTGTTTCAAGGTTTAATGATTTAACTAACGGTGCTACTCTTGTCAGTTTTGAATATTCTCCAGTAATGAATCTGGCAGCTCTTTTTGGATTTGTTCTAACTTATCAATATTTTCTTTGGTGGATGGGTCCCATACAGAAGATGCATATTTTAGTATAGGTCTCACCAGGGTGAGGTAGCATTTTAGTTTTATATCTTTGTTACATTTGTAAAAGTTTCTTTTTATAAAGCCTAAGGTTTTGTTTGATTTTTTAATAACTTCATTGACATGGGGATTCCAAGATAGTTTCTCATTTATTATGACTCCTAAGTATTTCGCATCTTTAGTTTGGGTTAGTTCTTTTCCATGAATAAAATATTTTGAATTTATTTGTTTCTTTTTCTTTGTTACTCTTAGCAGTTGACATTTTTCTGGGTGGAAGGACATACTCCAGTTAGTTTCCCATTTTATTAATTCATCTAAGTCTTTTTGTAAAATTTTGCTATCTTGTTCTGACTTGATTGTTCTATAGATTATACAATCATCAGCAAATAACCTAACTTTAGTTCCTGTTGAGATATTGTTGGGTAAGTCATTTATATAAATTAAAAATAGTAAGGGACCTAGGACAGTTCCTTGTGGAACTCCTGAGTTAACCTTTATTGGTGTAGATTTAGAACCATTAATTATTACAGTTTGCTCCCTACCCAATAGGAAATCTTGGATCCAGTGATGTAAGGGACCTGAGATTCCAAAGTATTTAAGTTTTTTGAGTAAACTAAGGTGGTGAACTTTGTCGAATGCTTTTGAGAAGTCTAGTAATATTGTATCTATTTGATCATTATTATCTAAGCCTTTTGATAGATCATCTATTAGGCCTATCAATTGTGTTTCACATGATCTGTTCTTTCTAAAGCCATGTTGGTGTGGGCATAGGGCATTATATTTGTCAAGGTGGTTAACTATTCTGCTATATATTATGTGTTCCAGTAATTTACATGTGATACTAGTAAGTGATACAGGTCTGTAATTACCAGGGTCGGACTTATCACCTTTCTTAAAGAGTGGCGTTACATAGGCTAATTTCCAATCCTGGGGCACTTTACCCTGGTTTAGAGAGGCTTGAAAAAGAACTACAAGGATTGGGGACAGTTCATTGCTTAATTCTTTTAATAACCTGGCAGGTAATTCATCTGGGCCAGTAGCTTTGTTTATTTTTAAGTTTTTTAGGAGTGAATGTATACCTATCTCATCTACAGTTATGTTACCTATTTCTTCCAATTTATTTAAATTTATTGAAATTTCCTTGTCGCCTGAGGCAGAAAATGATGATGCAAAATATTTGTTAAGGATATTAATTAGCTTTATTTTCATTATCATTTTAGGTTTTATTATTTGAGCCTTTTAGTGTGGCTATACCTGAAGGCTCCATTTTTTTAGATTTGATAAAGGACCATAAGTTTTTATTGTTATCTTTAGTTATCACATTGTTTATATAATTATTTTGGAGGTTATGGCTAAGTTTTTGTGTCAGGTGTTTAATTTTTAAGTATTTTTTGTGTATCCTTTCTAAATTGGTAGCCTTAAATTTCTTAAATAAATTCTCCTTTAGTTTGCAATACTTTTTTTAATTTAAAATTGAACCAGCATTTATTAATTCTATTTGAAGTTATTTTTGTTGGAACATTCTGATCCATTATGGTTTTTAGATTTGTTTTTATTTCCTTCCATATTTCTTCTACAGGGCTAACTATGCTGAATTTACTTAGGAAATTTTGTTGGAAATTAGAAGCTGATTGGTGTAATTTTATTAAGTTGCATTTATTCCAAAGATATATTGTTCTTCTAGGCATCTTATTTATTTTAGTTTTTATTGTGTTGGTTACCATAGCCATAACAATATCATGGTCAGACAGCCCAGGAATTATTGTGCAGTCTAGTACTAGTCCTGGTCTGTTTGTTAGGAATAAATCTAGTATTTTGTTTTTCCTAGTTGCTTTTTTTACTATCTGTTCTAGGTTTATGTTGTTTATTGTGTCTAAGAAATGTTCATTAATTTCTTTATTATTTAAGTATTTAATTATTAAATTTAATTAAATTTAAAACACGTAGGCCTACTATTGTTAGGGAATATATTTAAAAATAAGTAGAATCTAGTTCAATATAATGTCAATGAATTTAAATGTTGTATTTGTTAAATAGTTAAAAACAATGTTTGTTTTTTAAAATATCATTGTCCTTATAAAACAGGTTATTTTAAAGTATACTATTACCAATTAAATAAGTAAATCTTTAAAGTGACTACGTACAGGAAGTGCCAGGAAACAGTTGAAGTAGTCGAGGAAGTGATCATCGTAAGCAAGTAAATCTTCCAAATTCTCTCCAGTTATTTCCAAAGCTGAAACAAACATAAAACGCATTCGAGTGTTATAATAATAATAAATAATATAATTGTTATGCTTGTTAATCCCAGAGTTAATTAGTATAAATTAAAGGATATACGAGTAAATTAATTTTGTACGGTTACGTTTTTGAACGTGATCCTAAGCCAAAAATATGTTACGAGAAAAATGTATGGATATAGGCAATATAGGAACAATTAATAGAAAAATATAAAAAGTTGTACTACTTGTACTATAACATTTTATAAAAAGATTTTTTTTTTGGTCTCTAAATTATAAAAACAAAGCTATTTTTTTAGCAAAAATATAATTTTAAAAACATACTTATGCAATCGCATTGAGACATGGTTGACATGTTTACCGCGCATTGCCATAAATTCATGTGCGTGGACTGATTCGGTTATAAAATCTATAAATCCATCAACCACACTGCCACACTGCACAACATACGCAGATAAATCAAGGCGCAATCATTGTTTACCAACTAGTGTAATTTTTATTAACCCATAAACGCCACACGCTTGGAGAATGAAAACGCATGTTCACGCGGTTTTGGCCGATTTTTCACTACCCTCCTCCCCGTCGTCACAAAAACTTATACACCCCCACCCCTCTTTTTTTTCTTCTTCTCAATATGACGTCACAAAACTTTACCGCCCCCCCCCTTTCATAAAAATTGTATTTTCTATTTGAAAAAGATCATGTTTCAAATAACTTT
Organism: Radix auricularia; assembly: GCA_002072015.1. NCBI lineage: Eukaryota > Metazoa > Mollusca > Gastropoda > Lymnaeidae > Radix > Radix auricularia. Next base: position 400,483 of record MUZC01003826.1, read on the forward strand.
ATTGTTATGTATAATGTATTTATTATAAGGTTGCACTCTAATCAGAGCCGCCTTTACACCATTTGCCCCCCCCCGGGCAAAGAAATAGTGTTGGGCCCCCCAGGCAAAGAAATAGTGTTGGGCCCCCCATGCAAAGAAATAGTGTTGGGCACCTGGGCAAAGAAATAGTGTTGGGCCCCCCGGGCAAAGAAATAGTGAGCCCCCCAAGAATAACATAAATATACATAATATATATAAATTAAAATATTCCCATGGGGCTCCCGGGCACCTGTACAGCGGTCCTATGCGTTAACACGGTCCTGACTCTAATACCGTAACACGCGTGAAGTCTTGAAAAACGTCATAAAATAAATTGTAAGAAATCTATATATTTAAGTGGAACTTTGATTTAAAGTTGTGAGTTTTTATGTAACGTCACATTTCTCAAACACGCCCCTCCCCATTGTCACGCATCGTCACAAATGTGTGGACCCCCCCCCTCTTCCCTATGTGCGTAAAGTCATTTATGGACGGCCCCTTACGATGCCTCCAACAAAAAAATATTTAGCACATTACATGAAGTTTTTTTATTTTAAAAATATTAATGTATCTTTTTATTTAATATTTAGAAATGTCTGAGAAAGCACTACGTAGTCAAGTATCACTCCAGAGACGGCTGTCTAACGAAAATTGGTGTCGGACCAAAAGCTTAAGCTTGGGGAGGGGGGCATATCACGCCCCGTAAGTTAAGTAGGCGGCTGAGGGGCGTGGGGTCGAGCCCACGTTAAAGCCACTATTAAAAAAATGTTGAGAAATGACTAACGCTAAGAAAATCCTCCGCTGACCTGGGGAGGGATGGGCGCCGCCAGGGTCTACTAAATATGTGACATTCTCTTTGGAGGGTTGAGTCTTTTCAGACTCTTATAACCCGGCCTACAATACCAACGGCGAGCCTCAACATAAGGGCGTCGCCATGGAGATATTCTTCCGCAGTGCAATGGCTGCCTGACCTCACCGCGTCCCCAATTGCCGCAGAACAATCGGTCAGCAGGTGTGCCACTGTCTCCTCGGCCATACCACATAAACGGCAGCCGGGTTCCCTGTTTTTGTCTAACCTGTGAAAGTAGCTGTTTGTTGGACAGTGTCCAGTCCTCATCTGAGTGATGAGGGACTGGCAGCTACGAGGCAGTTTCCACCAGGGATCTCGCTTGCGTGGTCGCGGCATTTTATCGTAAAGCGTTCGTGCCGTGTCACCATTTTCCCATCCTTTTAGCCATTTTCCGATGAAATGGTCTTTTAGCCACAATTTTACCCCCAACTGGGTCATTGGGCGTTCGATTTGGGGCTGGGCAGCACCCTGTTGTGCCAGCAAGTTTGCCTTTTCTTGCTGTGGTATCTTTGCGTGGCCTATAATGTACTGCGGGACAACCATGCCGCCAGGGTCTACCAAGCCCGAGAATGTTCTAATGGAAACATTAGAACTCCCTACGATCTCGAAACAAAAAAGAAGTTACGGGACTAAAAAGAAAGTTTAGTTGATGGCTGGGGTAAAAGTGGTTGGGTTGCAAAAGTAAACGTGGTGGCGCATTGTCATACAACCTTAAATCCGAGGGAATGGTTCTCAGTTTCTAAACGTTTTTGCATGCTTTAGATCAGATAATTTTCGCTTATTACAGTATTAGTATAGCCTAATTGTGTTTTTTTTAATGTAAACAAATCACTTTCAATTGCTGTTATTCTCGAACCCCACACAAACAAATGCGCTATTCATGTATTCATTCATGTCTCTCACTCACTGCACATTGTTTAAAGACAGACCAAAGAAGAAGTGGACCTTGGTTTCTCGTGGTTTTAAAAGGCCAGCCATTCAAATTAAAATACATCAACTTACGCGGCACATTGAGAAACTAAAATCTTTTTCAGTAAACACAATTATCATTAACATAAAATTATTGGTATGGTCATTGGTGTCGCTAGGGGGTGCGGTGGGGGCGGGCCGCCCCGGGTGACACCAAAATGTAAAATTCTGTATGTTCCCGTAATTTGGTACTGGAAAACTTGGAGGAGTTCTATGGGTTAAGTCGTAAGGGGGTGACACCATGAGCTACCGCCCCGGGTGACACCAACCATAGTGACTCCTCTGGGTATATTAGTGTATTATTCGATTATTGGCTAAATAATTACAGCCCAGCATGCCGGAGTATACTTAGCCTAAAATATGCCTGATCCATTTAATAATTTATTCGGCTTGGATGTGGGTGGGTGGGGGGGGCATGTGTAGTAGTGATTATAGAGGAGTCGGTTATATTCACAGTGAATTAAGACATTGTTTAGATGCAGATATGTGTATACAATTAGTAATTAGTGGCATTGTTTGCATGCTTGATAGGGATGGTAAACACGGAACTTGAGCTCAGAAGAACGTCCTGGGAGATGTGGATATATATTTTATTATGGCCAGAAGAGCGGGCTATGAATACAAAAATACAGGGACACGGTGGTCGTCGAATCTCCGTGAAGGCAGGGATTCGTTCCCGGGACAAAGGCTGCACCTGAGTCAGACCAGCCTGGAATGTGTACCAAATAATAGTTGGGGAGACAAAGGTTGTGGCTGTAAGTAGCGTGAACCCTCATCGCCGTTGTCTGAACGCTGCGTCACTTGCAAATACGTTCTTATCAGAGTGTCGGACGCAATAATCGTATGTATATAAAAGAGCTTCTGAAATAGAAAAGATAAGATACATGGGGGCGGAGGCGTCACTAGGGGGTGCTGTGGGGGCGGGCCGCCCAGGTGACACCATCGGGGTGGGGGTGGTGACACCAGACTGTTACAATTCTGAATGTTCCCGTCATTTTGCACTAGAAAAAAAAAACTCGGAGGAGTTCTAAGAGTTAAGCTGCGAGGGGGGGGGGTGACACCATGAGCTACCGCCCCGGGTGACACCAACCCTAGTGACGCTTCTGCATGGGGGGGTCATCAAGTCACATCAGCGTTTTGGAGTTTTGGGTATCATAACACTGAAAGGGTAAGGAGAAAGTGAGATATGGTGGATAGGAAAGAATCTTGCTTGAATCGGAATCATCATAAACTAGGGCTGAACCGTATTCAATTTTTGAAATCCGTCCGGAGCCGGATTTATTTAGTGAAATCCGGCCTGAGCCAGATTTTTAAAAATTGCCAGATTCCGGATTAGCCGGAGCCATTTCACCCGGATTTGGCAGGATTTAAGAAGTGAAATTATGCCAGATTCCGGAGCTGGTGCTGATATCCAGTACACCCTTATAAAAAACTAGGGCTGTTATCGATTAATTTTAATTTAATTGTTAACATATGAAAATTTACCGAATAATTAATCGACAATTTTGATTAAAGCTGAAAATAAGATTATGACGACATTAAACTGAAAATTTCATGAAATGCCCTTAACTTAGGTATTTGATATAAAAAAATGAGTATATATATATATTGTTACACTAAAAATCTTTTTTTTTTTTACATGGAGAAGTTTGTAAGTAAAAATCCCCCGACAATTATTAAGTATGAATAATTATTAACAAATCGAAAAAATAAATTGTTTAAAAAAGTTTCTGTAATTTTAATCGCTATTTTATCTATTAAAATAATTTGAATCAATAAAGCTTTACCGATTAATCAATAAATTAATCGTTAATTTCCGCAGCCCTATCAAAAACACATCTGATAATTAAGTTAGAGAGTATTGTCGTATTCAAATACAGTCATTGTAGCGAAACCGATGAAAGAATTATTTTTAAAAAAATAACTGTTCAGCATTTTAACACCGTAAACTAATTAGGTCACGCGCCTCTGACTAAAACAACTCCAAAAATAATGCCCCCGTGATTATAAAAAGGTACCCAGTAGATTACCACCTCACGCTCACACATGTACACAAACACACGCACACACACAGCACACACAGACACACTCTCATTTCTTTTCCATTGCTCTTTCTTGCCAATAATTCCGCCCAACAAGACATGGGTGACCAATATGAGCCCGTGGTGGAATCAATCATTTACAGAGCCTTGCGTTTGATTGCGATAGTCTTGTGATCGCTGGCAAGCAATACCATGTTGATTTCTTTGCTTTTGTTTTCGATACGCCTTAGTGAATGATACATTTTTTTTTAAAAGTTGATCTAGGTATAATTATAAAAAGCTTTTACATTATAAAAATCAAAATGCGTTTTGTTTAGAGACGAATTTCTATCATCATGATTATAAGACTGTTACAGATGTATGTTTAGAAACGAAATGCTATAACTTTATGACTTTTATAGTTGAATGTTTAGAAACGAAATGCTATAACTTTATGACTTTTATAGTTGAATGTTTAGAAACGAAATGCTTTAACTTTATGACTTTTATGGATGTATGTTTAGAAACGAAATGCTATAACTTTATGACTTTTATGGATGTATGTTTAGAAACGAAATGCTATAACTTTATGACTTTTATAGTTGAATGTTTAGAAACGAAATGCTATAACTTTAACAATTTATGACTTTTATAGTTGTATAGTTTAGAAACGAAATGCTAGCCTATAACTTTATGACTTTTATAAATGTATGTTTAGGAACAAGTGCTATAGCTATAAGACTGTTATGGATGTATGTGTAGATACGAAGTGCTATTATAACTATAACTATATAAGACTGTCTCCTTATCGTGCTCTATTTAGTTTCCAGTACCAAACAAAGTATAAGACCCCTAGAACATTTGTGCTATTAACGAGAGACAAAAGAGCTCTCGCCACACGGCTCGTTTTGTGGATACAAACGTTGGCCATGATTTGAATTCTACGCCAAGCACCTATTCAATCAATACGTGTAGTGGCTTTTCTTTCATGGCCGCCATATCAACAGGTCGTGCTGGGGATCAAGTGACAGTTTGACGTCTGCTTTTCATTCACAACAAAAAGACTCTGATCACGTGATCTGGAAGGAATGAGTGGGGATTTAATCTCAGGGCTGAGGTGTGTGTCTAGAGATTTGTGTCCACAATCAAGACACAGACCACGAGTGTCACATCTTGTTAGTACGACACAGCTGATCGGAGGTCGTAGTTCTTTTTTAAAAAAAAACCACCCACATTCACCCACACGCACACTCCCCCAACCACGCACACCCACACGCGCACACACACACCCACACGCACATGCACACCCACACGCACGCACGCAGACACACACACACAAACAGTTTTATGTAGTGGCATTACTTGCTTAAACACCATATCTTCATCGCCTGTCGTCCCATATGTGAGGTACATCGTTCACAAACAAAGGCCCACCACCATACAGGCAACCCGGTCCTGCGCCAGTCCTTTCAGCTCACCCCGCTCTATTTGGTATCTGCCCCCCCCCCCCCCCCCAGATATAAATATATTGAATGTGAGGTGGTCGAGGGGTAGCGCGCTCGACTGCTGTACCGATGGTCACGAGTTCGAATCCACACGAAGGTGAGGATTCGTTCCCGGGGCCTGAGGAGTCACCGAGTCACCCAGCTCTGAATGGGTACCTAGCTAGACAATAGTTAGGCGGCGGCTGGGGTAATGCGTGGAACCCCTATAGCCGTGGCCTGTGACCGCTGCATCACTTGCTAACAGATCATCTCTCATGGTCTGTGGACGCAATTATCTTCTGCATAGAAGGAGCGTCTGTATATCTAAGATATAAGATATAAGTACTGTCCCGTGTTAGAGTTTTTATTCAAATACTCATTAAAATATGGAACATCACTAATAACGTCATTATTTGTTGAACAAGGCATTCTTTAAACTTCGAATAGGAGAAAGCGAAATGTGCCCCTGCGGGCCTGCGGGACAGCTGTAGAAAATGCGGAACATGTGCTTCAAAACTTCCCTCTGTAGCACCATAACCGAACAGCCATTTGGCCCCAGGAAGCTACCCTCGACGATAAACTGTATCGTGGACTGAGCCAATTGACAGCCACAGCGCAGTTCATCACAGATATAGGGCTTGTGGTCTAAATCCTCCTTCAAAAAAGATTTTGAGAGCGCAGAAGAAGAATAAGATGTTAAACAATAATTGCGGCATGAGTCATCACACATTTCTTGCATCACCGCGTTATTCCATTGATTGCATTCTTCACATGATATGCAAATAAAATAAGTTCAAGGGCGAACTATGGACTGTGAGGGATATAATTGTAACAGCTGAACTTTTAGCGCAAAAATACTTTTCAATACATTTCTGTTATAATCAAAATAAAAAATTCCCGGTTGCAAAATCAGCAACCGTTCCCAGTTGCAAAATCAGCAACCGGGAACTGTGGCAGCGGACAAAGCAGAAGCCGATTGAGAAAGAGATTCTTCAAAAGTGTTGGAAATGGATCGGTCATATGGATCGGTCATATGGATCGGTCATATGGATCGGTCAAATGGATCGGTCATATGGATCGGTCATATGGATCGGTCATATGGATCGGTCATATGGATCGGTCATATGGATCGGTCATATGGATCGGTCATACAATAAGAAAACCTGCTTCTAATACAAGACAACCCCTGAAATGGAACCCACAGGGTAGGCGGAAAAGAGGCCGTCAAAGAAAAACTTGACGCCGAGAATTGGCGGCAGACATCAAGAGAATTGGCCATGAATGGAAGATCCTGGAGAAGCTGGCCCAGGATAGAGATGCCTGGAGGTCTCTTGTAGGTGGCCTTTGCCCATGGAGGAATCGCTGACGCCGGCGATGATCGGTGGATGTCCCTCGGTGGATGTCCCTCGGTGGATGTCCCCCGGTGGATGTCCCTCGGTGGATGTCCCTCGGTGGATGTCCCTCGGTGGATGTCCCTCATGGACGAGAAGGCTCAGCATTTCTGTTATTGCGTATAAATTGTGGAGCGCCCTTTGTTAGGTATTTTATTACATGAGTATTTTATTACATAATATCATTCTTTCGACAGTCTTCTTATCCCGCCATGTAAACTGTTGCTCTAGTAGAATCTTTACTTAATGAAGATTTCTTTATTAGAGCGTGCGGCAGTTCACTCAATCCTTACCTTGAACCAAATCTACGTGAGTTTCTTTTTTATGCGTGTGTGTTCGCGCGCGTGTGTGTGTGTATAAAAGAGAGAGAGAGAGAGAGAGAGAGAGAGAGAGAGAGAGAGAGAGAAAAGGTGAAAGGGTTGAATTTGGATCAAAGATAATTTTTGCGTTTGAAACGTCAGGTAGAAAAAGAAAAACATATAACTATAATATTAGTAATAATAATGTATAATACTTTGACTATTCTTCAATAAAACTTACTTGATTTTAGTACCTGATGGCATTTACCGTGGCTCGTGAGATATCGATGCTGGTTATTGATTGTAAAAGTTAAAAAAATAAGAAAAGGGGAAGCTACTCGATTTTTTAAATTTCCAAATGGCGGTAGAGCGTGACAATAGTAGTCGTTATTTCGTTAACGCAAGTTTTAAAAAAATAAATAAATAATAATTTTCAAGGGAGAGAAAAATGACATTTAAAACGAGTCAAGCAAGAGAATTTTTGGGACATTTTTCTAACTATGAATTATAACATATAAATATAATGAAAATGTGTCATCATAATACTGTTATTCATTTATTAATTTTTTTTTTAAAATCTGGGATTCACCTTGCTGGGATCGCACGTTAAAAAAAATACAAGTGTTAGGACCCGCCCATAAAAGACGTCAAGCGATTTTAACGATTTTTCACACACTCACACCCCTCCCCATAAAAAGTTTTTAAGTATGTATTTAGTGTAAGGCTGCACTCTCATATCGTAACACGCATGAGCCATTTAAAACGTCATTAATTAAATTTTAAGCAATTAAATATTTAAATGGAACATTTTTTTTTATAATATAAAGTTGCGAGTTTTGATGTGACGTCATAATTATTAAACACTCCCCTCCTCCTCGTCACACATGTGTGGACCCACCCATCCCCCCATGTGTGGGACATTATTTATGGACGACCCCTTTCCTTTAACCGTTTAACCTTTAACATTAGACATGGGCATTAAAAAGTCATTTAAGTCTAATGCAGGTACACTTTGAATTGACTGTTTAAAAATTGAAATAACTGAATTATAAATTAAATTTTAATAGTTAATAGACCTAGTGTTACATATACTATAGTTATAGACTTCCTCGAAACAGAATCAGAAAAGGCTTAATGATTAAATAAAAATAAAAATTAAGAAAGTAACAATAACAAAGTCAACAAAGATATATGATATACGTATTCTATTATTAGTTTAGTAATTAACTTGCATTTGTCATTGCATAATTTCATTTGATATGAACATGTAATTTTTCATGATTCATAGATTCATAGTTTCACTTGTCACTTAAAGTCACAGTTACAAGTCGTCTGATGCATGATAATATACAAATTCAAATTCTCAGTCAAATACAATGAGTCATTGTTGATAGGCGAATAAACTATTACTATACTATTATTATTAGTATTAGTCTTAGTACTATTACTATTAGTATTAGGCTAGGCCTACTATTTACTATTACTAATGTCCTAATAAATGTAATGATTACTATTACACTATTACTATTACTATTACTGACCTCCTTTTGACTTTGTCATAGTCATTAGGTTGTCAATTTGAGTAATCCAGGATGGTTTATTCAAGCTCAAGATTTATTACTTGTAAATTCCATGTGAATAAATCCATTCATCGAGAGTAAAAAAAAAACTCACTGTCACGGAATGGCAGCCTTTTAATCGACAATAGGATACTACCTTAAGACTAAGACGCGTTGCTAGGTTTCAGTATCCGCCATTTTGATAATTGATTTACCAATAGAATCGGGTAATTCCGATAATTTAGACATAGAAAACTAATGGTAATAGTAATAGTAATGCAGAAGAAATACTTTGAAATAGTCATTCTCATTCTTTAAGGACTTCAATAAGGCAAGGCAAGCATGCAAAGTGAGCGAGTGCCATAAACTATGCCCTTAAAATACAAGATTTGAAAAAAAAAAAAGTGCATTTAAGCAGGGGCGTCGCTAGGGTTGGTGTCACTTGGGGCGGTAGTTCATGGTGTCACCCCTTCATGACTTAAGGGGGCGTTTATAAATGACGTCACGCGACGTTGCCGATTTCCCCCCCCCCCACCCCACGTCATACTTTGTCACAAAAACTTAAACCCCACCTCTTTTTTCCAACATGACGTCACAAAGCTTTGAGACCCCCCCCCCCCCCCCCCCCCAAAAAAAAAAAAAAAAAAAAAA
>MUZC01003826.1:411397-427839 GCA_002072015.1 Radix auricularia
GCTTAATTTGGCAAGTTCTCCAAATACTTCATGAATGACACTAAGGAACAGTCCGAAACTGTGGGTCTCAGTCTCTGAGATCCTTTAAACTATGTTTATTGTCTTGGTCATAATACAAACGTGCCTGCTCTTCACAGTATTCAGTCAGTGCTTGTATGTCATTTCTCTAAAATGCTTGTGAAGCAAAGTGTCGTGAAAGCCATCTGACTTTCAGTGTCATCTAAAAAAATCAGCTTTAGGTGTCCAGGAAAAAATGATTTGTTATTTCAAAACACTCCTTTCACCACATTGTCACCCCCACACCACTCCCGTTGTTTTGATTAAAATATCACACCGACTTGTTCGTGACATCAAAGTCTTTTTTGTAAGTTGTCGGCGGCGAGTGATATCAAAATCTTTGTTCTGCTCAAAAGCTAGTAACCAATGTCAAATATATATTTATTATTTTAAAGGGAGTGTTTGATATTTCTCTTGTATTATCGTTAGACGAATTAATTGAATGATGTTGCTAAAGTCTGTTTGCAGTGTGTGAGAGATGGAAGATAGATTCTGGACATTTATACTTGATTTCTTAATTGAATTTTAACAAAGGATGTGACTGAGTTCCAGGTAGAATAAGAAATAAAGTCGCTACTAACTTTCATGACACAGGCGCAGAAATTCTATTTTTTTAAAATTAATTTAAATTTTCTGCGCGGTAACTCAAAACTTAAAAGGAACATTGATGGGGATGGGACCTACGAACCAGACTACCTATATATAAAAATGGATATCTATGCTTGCACGCCTGTAACAAATATTTGTTTGTTTTTTTATATATTAAATATTACCCTCAAAGACATTAAATTCCTTTTTTTCCTCTAAAAATAACAACAAAGAAAACTCTTTTTAAAAAAAATAATAGAAAAATCGTATTACGCCGCCATCTCTCTCTGGTGGAGGGAAGAGGGGGTGGGATTCGTCCACGTTGTCAACACTTCAAAGCCCAGTTTGCTTGGTATCTTTAAAAACATAACACACCGCCAGAGTTTTTGAAGATCTCTCTGGTGCGGCTGTGTCTTTTTCCCCCATAATATGTTTTATTTAGTTTGTGTTTTGGGACTGTTTTATTATTGCAAGTTAACTGATTTTTTAAATAAAATTTTTACGCTTTTAACGTAAGTTCATTGTATTCCTTTCTAGATGAAGAAAATGTGTCTTCTTTTTTTCTGACATAAAATCAACAGTAAAATTTTAGGCTTTGGTGTCACCCCCCTAATGGTGTCACCCGGGGCGGCCCGCCCCCCCCCTAGCGACGCCACTGCAATTAAGGAGTGTGTGTTCCTACTACTACTATTACTTCACCGAATTTTCAATTTTATTATTTATTTATTTTTTTTTGGGGGGGGGGGGGGGTAAAATTACGTAACATTTTTCTTTTCTTTCTACTGAGATTCTTCATAATTTATTCATTTAAATCATAAAATGAACCTATCCATCAACATTTCACCCGTACCTTTTTAAAATTTTAAACTTCTGCGGCTACTTTAAGACATGCTCGTTTGTCTAAACTAAACCAGGGGTCTCCAAACTTTTTGACGAAGGGCAGCATTAACTGTCACACATTTCACTCATCTTCTGTGACTTACAGCGCGCGCCATTGTTGCTGTCGAAAGTCTGATTTTTAAAACCCTCTTTTAAATTAAAAACCTATTTAAACTCAACGAAACACATGAACAATTAATTGTAAAGCATTAAATACTTTTTTTCAATATCAATTTCTGATTTAAGTGTTTAAATTAATTAGTGAAAAGTTAAGTTATTTTATCTATTTTGTTCTAAAAATGTAAAATGTGCTAAAATAAGTGTTTACCCTAAAGTATGTAATTGTAATTAAGCCTTGAACTTAGTACTTCAGTGAGGTCCAAAAAAAATAAATAAACTAATGCCCTTATCAAGTGACAAGGGTGTAGTTACTTCATTATTAGTATAAGAATTTATGTGGAAAATGTAGTGACAATTTGTTTTTTGGTGGATGGGGGAAGGGTTTTGTGTGGTAGGGTGGTCCACTAGTTGTAATCAAAGAGTGTCAGTCACATATATGAATATGCCATCTTTTGTCTATATTTTTGAAGTCGTTTGAGGATTGGAGGGGGGGGGGGGGGGGCTTGCCTACCAGATCACAGTGTAGTCATTTATGGGTTTCCGTGCATGAAGTATGTATTGAAACTTGGTCATGTGTTCCTAGGTGAATTTTTTTTAATACCCTACTCAAATTGATATCATTACGAGATTAATGATATTTTAATCTTTTAAATTCCTCTTCTTTAAGTAAACAATGGCATTTCTCATAAACAAGCAAGTAGCCCTTGCCCAGGAGCATTGCGCTGCACTAGGGTTTCTTGCATTTTTCTGAAACCCCTGGGATTACTAAAAGAGTTTGAGATTCAGTGCATTTTCTTACATTCCCTATATTATATCAAGCACACTTATCCCCTCTCACATTATCATTTCATTGCATTTTCCATTCCTTTCCTCTATCATTCAATGTTTCCTATAAGCTGCACTAAGATATTTGACCAATCCCACGCAGAAGGTTAGAATAACTGGAAGAAATTTTTTTTGAAAATAAAGCACCAAAACTGGATGCTGTGCAACTTTGCACTGACCAATGGACCTTAGAGGGAATATTTCTCTTCATTTTCTATACTCCTGTAAGTCTCATTCTCGTTATTCTTTGTTTTTGCAAAAAAATGAAGCAATTTAGAATCTTAGCAATTACTAATCTTATAAATTTGTATGAACAGAAAAATTTAATTCATTTGCTGTCACTCACACAATTCAATGATTTAAATACTATTTCATTATCTAATTATTGATATAACTAGATTGTGCCGGGGCACCGTGGCGCCCCCCTTTTTAGGGCGCCTACCTTTTTGAAAAGCCCATCTAACTTGTCCTTTTTTGATAAATACGAAATATTAAACTTTCTGAAATGTATGCAAAGTATTTAATAATAGGGGTTGTATTTTGCGCACCGATGCACACCAAACAATGAGGTTATTTTAAATATTTTTACAGCGCTAATCACCACACGATTTTTTCAACTAACTGCTGTAGACTGTTGTACATCGTTCCTCAGCGTTCCACATCCAGTGAGTGAGTGAGTGACCTGGGCTTTTATATTATTTATGATGGGATTTTAAAAAAAAGAAGAATCTGGTGTAAATTAATTTTAACAGTTTCTTTTGTTATTTTTTTTGTGTTTCTCGTCCTGGCATGATAATCACTTGTGATATTATTGGACATTTAGGGTTTAAGTTACTAACTTGACTTATAATTGTATTACAATTACTGACAATAACTTTGTGCCAATCATTTAATTATCTGAAACTAAAGATTAAAAATTAGAATTAATGTCTATGATTATTCTATTTTTTTTTGTTAAAAAAAAAAGTACAATCAATGAACAAAAATTAAAACTATGCTCATCTTTGTCTTTTAATTTCAAAATTTTCATTACCTATTTCAAAAACTGGTTTAAGATCCTGGAATGATTTGACAAAAAAAATAAATAATTATTTTCACATATTAAGGTGAACATTTATTTTCAAATGTAATATAATGACAAGTAGTATATTGCATCATATAAAGAAACATGAAACAAAAATATAGAAATAAGCTAAGTGCTTTTTGACATATGACATTCAGTATTTTTACTAGTGAGGAAATATGAACACATTCCTTATATTTCTACTATCTAAAAGTTTTCGTCTTGCCATGGATCAGGTTTTCTTTGTACATACTGACAGGATAGATACCAAAAAACACTGCAACTGCAGGTTACACATCAGTGCCATAGCAGCAGGCTAAAAAAAACTTAATTTCTGCTTTAATCATTCTGATCTCTTTGAATAAAATAACTTGCGGTCTTTAGCCTTGTTAAAAGGTAGTTGTATTTCATATTCCAAACAATTGTCCCACTATTACACTGGTTGACTTGAGCTTTCATCAGAAGCAGAACATGAGGACAACTGCTTGACACAACAACCCTGAGCTCATTTTCTGTAAGAGCCTAGCATTTCTAGTCTCCTTCAAGGATTATAGGTAGTAAAGTGGGACAATCTTCTTGTGGTTGTTAATCAAAGTTGTTCAGTTGTCTATATTCCCAGATATCTCAGATCATCTATCAGGTTAGATCAAACTTGAAGGAAAAACAATGAAAAATAATTTTAAATTTCAAAGGTTACATTTTTATTTCTAGATAAAATAGCATATTTTTTGGGGTATGGATACTGTACTACTTTTACAAATATTTTACATTACCTAAATTTTATAACTTATTTGTAGCAATTATTATTAGTGTCATGGAACATTCCAATTCTAAATGTTAGAATATGCAGAATTCATCTTTATATATAATTCAAGCAAACGACCATGTGCAAATGAGCATGACAAATGACCCCCACTGGGACGAAAAGATCACGGTGGGCAAGCGGAGTGTGATGAAAAGAAGAAAAAGAAGGTGGGGAGGGGGGTATGTGGCAACAATGCATATTGCGTTCACTTGCGTTGTTCCTTCACAGAATAACATAGCGTAGCGTAGTAGTTATTAAATCCGCCTTGCACGTGGTAAGTCCTGAGTTCAAATTCCCAGATGGAACAATTTTATAACAATATTAAATGTTCTTTTCTGCCTGTTCTTTTCCCCATTTTTTTTGCGAACATGACTAACCATAGAATCGGAAAATCACAGTTTATGGTTGGCTAGGGATGGCAGTGAAGGGTGAGTGACCTCCTTTACTAGCTTTTTTTTTCTTCATTACTTCATGCTGCTGTTTGTGTCCGTTCTCCCAACACCCCCCACCCGTGTTCTTTGTAAGTCTGCAGCGTATGCTATGTCGCGGGTCATCTTGTATTATTTTATTCTGATTATAAGTGCTACTGAGTACAATACAAAATTTGATCTTTCTAACTGTGATATACTTAAAATTTAGCCATTAATTTCACCTACCTATAATTGATATTTCTAACTGTGATATACTTAAAATTTAGCCATTAATTTCACCTACCAATAATCCTGAGGGTCAACGCTTGGCAACTTTTGCAGGAGGCTTGCACACAGGCTTCTCCCACCTCAGACATGTCGGATCAACTGTCAGATTCGGTCTTTTGCAGATCTTTTGGTACAGCTCCTCGATGAGCTTCGGCGTGACACACAGGATGTGGTTTCCTTTCCAGTACTTGATGAGGTTCAAGGACTGCAGGGTGCTGACCACGTCATTGTAGGATATGGAGGTCATCTTCTCGAGATCTCTCATGCTGACCTTCACCCCCATCTTGTAGATGCACTCCAAGAGCACCGAGGTCCAGTAGCTGCGGTAGCTGAGCTTACCGAGGTCCGAGAGCGGTTTCTCCGGGGAGCCGACGACGCCCTCGATGACAGATAACTCGTAGCTGAGGGCAATGAGGAACTTGCCGTAACCCTTTCGCTGGTGTGGGGGCAGTGTCAAAATACAGGCCAGATTATTTCCGTCGGGAGATTCTTTCTCCTTGGAAAAGTAACCTACAAGGTGGCAACCGTAGCGGTCAACTTCCACGAGAATGTAGAACATGAAGGGCTCAACATCAAAGTACAAAGTCTTGTGGTCAAGAAACAGCTTTGCCAACAGACAGAGATTCTGGCAATATATTTTCCAGTCTTTACCATCCACTTCAAACACAGATATTGTTCCCTGATTCAATAAAATAATTTTCATAACGTGGATTTGTAAAAAATTACTGTACAGTATCCAGTACTAAAAAATTAAGAACATAATTTTTTTTTTCATGATTCTAAAATTGATGGTAACTCATAAATCACATTTTAATTTAAAATGGAATGTCATAAAAAGATCGAGACAGCACAATGATTTCACTTCAACGTGAGGAATTTGGGTGTTGAATGGATAGTCTGGGCAAACAACATGCCACCTTTATCTAAAACTCTAATCTAGACATAAACAAATTGATATGCATAAGACTCAATTATATTCTGTACAGAAAGAGCATCTGTAATAATAATAGATAAAGAGATCCACGCTTATGCTTAATCAAGGGGAAATAATTCGTAATTGTAAGATGATTTGAAAATTATGAAAATGGCATTGTGATAAATAAAACAAATTGGTTTTTGCACATCTTAATGAAATAACCCACTAGTGGGTGAATTAGTATGTAATAGAAACGTTCCAAACATCAATATAAAAGAACCATCTGTGTTACTATGAAACTGATTTTAGATCATCGTTAAACAGAAATTAATACCTAGACAAAATTAAGTTAAAGCAGACCTTTCGATAGATTTCTTTCCCAGGGGGGTGTCTCCATGTACACTGTGACTGGTGATAGCGAAACGATTTCTCTAGCTTCATGTACTTGAGGCAAAACTCACAGATCCACAATTTAGGTTGTTTGCCATATTCTTCAGGATAAGGTGAAAAATACCACGCATCAATTTCATACTTTCCAAACTGAATTTTGTCAATGTATTTGACCTGAAATATTTTTAAAATTGTAAATATTATCATTGGGTGAAAAAAAAAGATCATATGTAAATAATTAGCTAAATAACACTATACTCTCAAAAAGTTGATGCCAGGTCAAAAAGGTCTGTTGGATCAAATCAGAGTTGAAGAAAAGAACCCCTTTGTTGCAGAATACCCTCATGTGTCATTCTTATTTGATTGCTTATCAAAATCTAATCTTTACCGAAAATCCCAGAAAGCTTTCAATTTTAAACTCTTTCGCTGCTGAATTTTTTAAAAGAAAAAATGTACATTATTTTAAAAAGTAAAAAAAAAAGGGAGAGGTTGGGTTTTTAACAAAAATATTTAAAATATTATTTTTAGGGATCAATTTGGTATCAAATGAAAGGTAGTTAAATGGACTATGGGTTTTTGAACTTGTTTCTTTGGTTTAAATAAAAAAACTAACATAAAAGAAACTAAAAATGTAAAAATATGGCAACAAAAATTACTAAATTCAGGAAAATTTCTCAGAAGGCAAACTTATGTTAGTGCTCCATAAAATCATTAAAATTTAATGCAAAAATCAAATATGTAACACAAATAGGCATTTTTATGTTTATAAATGTACA
Source organism: Radix auricularia (assembly GCA_002072015.1). Taxonomy (NCBI): domain Eukaryota; kingdom Metazoa; phylum Mollusca; class Gastropoda; family Lymnaeidae; genus Radix; species Radix auricularia. The sequence continues at coordinate 418,515 of MUZC01003826.1, forward strand.
AAAGAACCACAAAAATTAATTTTGAATTATGTCTCATATTTTATTATGTAGCTAAAGATAGCTTGGGTAGCCATAGCAACATTATTGATAAAAAAAAAAAAGCGAAGAAAATTAATAAAATAATGCTTCAAATGATAACAAATACACCTCCCCTTCGTTCATAAACAAGGAAGTACCACTCTTCTTTGTTAAAGTCTAATTTAAAAATAGCTCTTAAAAAGTTTACCGAGAAATAGCAAAGAAACAAACATGATAGTGAAACAAAGCACAGTGCGTTGGTCCGTGCTTTTGAGCAAGGCGGATGAACGCAGTGTTCGTTGTTCCGCATCGAAAGAGTTAATACATTTATTTAATTAAAAAACCAAAAACCTTGGATTGGAAGTCTAATGAAGAAAACCAAATGAGTACTTGGATATTGTAACTAACATTTTATTGCAATATAAGAAGGAAAACTGATATTTTTATGGGATATATCTTTTATTTTAACAAATACACTTTTGAGAAAAACAGGTAATATCCCAAAAATATTATTCCATGTTAGCATTTCTGGCCTGTACAAATACAGACCAAGTTGTCCACACAACATGCTGAAAGCATCACAGAACCAATTTTCTGGTATTTACGGCACAGTGCCTGATAAATAATATAAAGACCCACCTTAGTAATAGCTTCGTGTTCTTTTTCAAGTGCCGCTGTTGTAGGATCCATCTCTGCAAAAGTCTTTTGGACATGATTAATTTCATCATGTTTGCGTTTTTGATTTCTGGTAATTTTACGATCTGTACCGTCAGTGAAGTCTGTTAGTGAAATCGTTAGCTCACCACTTTTACTTTGTGGATCTTCAAATTTTGAAGTCAGGTCCAACCTAACAAAAATTAAAATCAGATACAAAATATGTATTTAAAAAATTTTAAAATGTTGACAAATTTAAAGCAAAGAGTATTCACGTGAACTTTGTTAAATTAACTACATGGCACCAATACCAGGCGGTCATAAGAAAAATAATTCATGCCCACTGCAATGTTCCCTCTAAAGTTTATTTATCGGTGAGCAAATAACAAACTCATGTGCCAAGTTGCACAGCGTACCCATTTTTTTGTGCTGAAAAATTGTACAGCCCACAAACAGAGCGTATTATATTATTCTCAGCAAAATTTGATGTGCTATAATTCTTAACTGCTGCAAGGCGTATTTCAGACATCTGCGAGGATGCACAGCTTAACCATATAACTGTCCAGTCAGGAGATGGTCGGCTATTATCCCCCTTTCTGAGGCATCCAGGCTGACATAAACGACTGTTAGTAAAACGCCATGATAAATGTGAAGCTATGCCCCTAACTTATTTCTTCCAACATTGATCAGCCGTTTTGCAATTGCAATGTCAATACTCTTGCGCTGCAAGTGGTTTGATAACATGAAGATATCAACAAACTTTTGTACAAATAGCATCGGAAAAAACAAAATAATATTTTTGTTATTAAAACAGATAGTCCTATGGCTTTTGGTCTGACACTTCCTTTATGTAAAGTTGATTCCCCTGAATTTATTTGCGCATTACCGATCTTTGGTACTAAACGGTAAACCGCGGATTACCGCGCTTTGGTACATTAAGAGTTAATGTGTAGTTCCATTAGAATCTTCTCAGCAAATGTGGATGCAGCATTGCTGTTTACCAAAGTATAAAAGCCTATAAATCTTTCCACAACATTTTCTGATTTTAAAACTGAACGTTGAATGACGTCTTATCAATTTTAGATATATAAATGATTGAATCAGTAATTAACTCTTAAAGCCCCAGAAGGTTTTCAATAAACTTCCGCCTCAGTCCCGTAAGGATTTCCCGTATTAGGATCAACCGGTTATGAAATTTAAAAATTTGCGTAAAATCCATTTATAGTATTATTGTCATACTGACTTCATTTTTAAGGCTAAGAATGGTTATTTTACGCATCCAAAAGACCGTACTGAGTTTGAAACAATATTTACCTGTAGTTTAGTACTATTATTTTAGTAATAAAGTATAACGAAAACGTATCTTTGAAAAAAAAAACCCGTTAAAACTACCAAAAAACATCGCGAATCGAGCGATAACACTAGTGCCGGCAACGGCCGCCATTGCAGGAAGTCGAATACATCGTTTTTCAAGCATTGAAGAGTTTTTACTTTCCGAGATCTCATTTCTAACGAGATTTGTATCTAGGGACGCATTACGACGCTTTAGGGATAGCGGGAAGAGATGCATTATGAAGCTTTGCGACTTTAAGAGTTAAAGAAAAGAAATGTGAAAACTTGATTTTATTAACAATTGCTGCCAATAATTCAGATGCAAATGATTGAATTAAATCAATTTGCACATCATTACTTAAATAAAATTCATTTTTCTTTTTAAACTTTAGATGACTGTCCATAGTGGAATCATAGTTGGGTAATAAACTTAACATTTAACGAAAATTTCCAGTATATCTACAACTACCATTACTAAGGCAAGATTGTTCTCTGTGTCCTCTGTTTTACTAAAACAATGTCACACCTATCTTTAGTTTCAAAACTTCTCTATTCTTTTCCACTTAGCGATGTTCCTGACTGATCAAACCTGATATTAGTTTTGATATTTAGCAAGCCAACATTGTCATATTGCAGTTATGTATGTGATTGAGGTAATCCTGCAGTTTTTACACGCATAATATTTCACAGCAAAATTTATTTTTCTCGTGAGAACTTACGATTTTAATTTATTAAATACACTATTATATGTTGTATTTTAGCTATTTCAACACTAATTTGTGTTAATTTCTAAAGCATTTTTTCCGACTCTCAATGATACATAATACGGTCACAATACGTCTATTTTGTTTACTAGGGCTGGCTTGCCATATGTTTTTTAACCCATGGACCCATGCTACTGAATTGAATACTTTTAAAAAAATGTATAATTCATCTTTGTTATGTTCTTAGAATGTAAATAAATATTTTATATACAATTTCATTTTTAATTTGTTACAAGATGTTTGACTTTTATTTAGTTTGTTTTTAAGTGAGAAAATTTCATTTGGCATCTCACTGTGATAATCTGGCTAGTAGGATGCTAGATAACCAAAATTGATGCATCATACGCCAAATAATTATGTAGCTTCAAAGGCTGAAAAAAGCCTTAGAAATTAATACAAATTAAAAATTAGCATTGTAATAGCTAAAATACAAAAAAAATAATAATGTATTTAATAAATTAAAAACGTAAGTTCTCCCTCCAGATAAAATTAAATTTCGCTGTGAAATAATATATGTGTAAAAAATGCAAGGATTGATTAAAAGTTTCGTGTTCAGAAATCTTTTTTTCTGCTCTAGTTACGCCTACGCCTTTTTAACTTTGAGTGTTCTTCGAGGGTGTCTTAAGACTTAAGGGGGTGGGCGATTTTAGACCCAACAGTGGTGCGGGGGGGGGGTAACCCGCCCTCCTGCCCTATAGCTAAATCCGCCACTGCCACTTACCCATGACTCCGGGCCTTGACTCTTGTCTTTTATTTTATAGTGCCTACTTTTGATTCTTGATGTATTAATTTAATTAGTAGGCTATTGAATTGATTTATTGAACTGATCAGAACTGAGAGTTTTTAGTAGATCAGAATCAGTCTGAACTGAATTTATTATGAAGTGTAAACAAACGTAACTTGGATTATTTATCCAAAACTAAGAGTAAGACTAAGAGCATGCTAACTTGAGTCAATAAAAAAAATAACTTTAACATCGATTTAAAACTTGCCTACCTGTCCAGATCCACCCATTCATCCAAGCGACGATCAAAACCCTCGTAGTGTACATAAAGTTCTTGTGTCCCCGTTTCATTTTGTCGAATTTGAATGATTTCAGCTGCATGCAGTGAATTATCTGATCTTTTGACTAAATAATGTTCACCTATTTCAGGTACTGGGTGCGATCTATCAATGTTTTCTTTACCAGATTCGCTTTTCCTGTTTCCTTCGGCCATGTTGTTCCACTATCGCAATGACCTTGACCCCAAAGGAAGCGTTCTTTTTGAATAATACGAATGACCTCAAAACTCTTTTATTAAATAACAAATATTTTATTATTGTAGATCTAAATTTAAAAAATAATAATTTTAATTCAAATTTAAAGTATTGACAAGTATTGAAAAATTTTGTGTGGTATTTTTTCAAACGCATTTCGAGTTGTTGACCTTATGGGACCGGAAATTTCAGGGAGAGCACTCGGTTTTCTTTGATCATAAGCTGAACGAGTATAAACACACAAACGATTCTTTTGCTACTTGGCAACCTAGAGCTGTCTAAAATAAAATTTATTTCATCTTCATTACATTTTAAAGGGAAAAAATGGGGCTTTTCTCAGCGGATCTATTCCCTACAAAACTAAGTTTTGTAGTTTTTATTTCGTATATGGGACTATTTATTAATCAAGGTAAGAAAGGATTGTTGTTTTTAAAATTATAGTCATCAAATTCAAAGACGTCAAAGTGATTAAAGTTAAAGTCACAGTAAAGAAAGTCAATCAATTATGATATTTCAATCTATGATTTCAATTAAATTTAATTATTAAAAATCATGTTTACAAATGAACACTTCGACTAATATAATTAAGAATAATGATAATATTTTATTAAATAACTGACGAAGTTCATGAAGTGTCTGCTGTTACGACAAAGTGTCACTAAGTCTGACAAAGTAACGGCACATAACTCACTGTGACTTGGCTGGTGCTGCAACATGTCGTAACACTAGCAACATCCCTGTGAGTTGTCTGCTATTACGACTGGTCAAATTTTATGATTAATGATTACTATGTAAGCTGATAAATAAATTTTAAAATTTAAAGGTAAAAAAAAAAACTTGATTGGTGTAAATGTAAACTTAATGACAAAAATCGATAATTAAAAAAAAATTGATATTTGTCATGAGCTTCGCTAGATGAAGTGGTATACTAAATTTTAATACTTGGCATCGATATCACTTATACTTTCACAAAATAAATCTGCCGATATAATCCGTAGACCAATATTAAATCTATTTAAATATATTTAGATTTTAGAATTAATGCACACATAAATAAGCCCAGAATTAATCATAATGTATTATTTTATATGCCTAAGAGTTTGTTAAGATATTATAATTATAGGGACTAAGACTAGTCATCACAGAAGTTGCGTATGTCTTAACACTAGCAGTTTCCTGGCTAGCACTACGACATGTGGTAACTCTAGCAACATCCTTTATTTTATAATGTAATTTATTACTATCCCGGATTATGATGCAGATATGATAGTATCCCTTAACTTAGGCCTTAACCAACGCTTTATAGTATAGTATAGTCAATATAGACAATATAGTTATAGTATAATAGAATAGTTTAAACTGTACTACTACTAAAGAATATTGTAGTCTATAGACATAGACTGTCATTATTATTGGTGATTACGTCGCTGGACATCCAGAAGTATTCTATATTTTATTTATTATTTTTTAGTCTTCTTCCCCTATCAAAGTTGACAGTTCTCAATTATTTAAAAATGTGCTCCTCGGCTACATAGTTAATTTTAACTATGCGTTTCCTGAAGTTGTTGTGCTAAGCCTTATAGTTATAGGTCCTCAAATTGTATAAATATAAAATATTTAAGATATAACAATTCCCAGTGACTCAAAATTTGACATTTCCAACAAAATAAAATTGTGTGTCTTTTAACCGGAATTTAGACTAAAAAATAGCTCAATTGTTTAGCAGAGGGGTTTATTTTAAATAATTGAGAGCTGTCAACTTTGAAATGGGAAGTAGACTTATAAATAATAATGAATAAAATGAAAAATAGAATACTTGCGGATGTCCAATGTCATATTTACCTTATTATTTTTATTTCTATTTATATTTGTAATAATATACTATACAAATAGTAAGCTTGCTTTTGCTTAACGTCCATTCCGCCCACAGTGAGCATTGGCCATGTCGTTTGAAATGGTGCGCCATTGCACCCGGTCGTCGGCAATCGATCTAAGATGTTGTAGCCACGAATCATTAAAATTTTTCCGGCTAAGGCTGAATGGGATCATAATAAGTTCCTCGGCCTTCTTGTGGAAATATCGCTGCGTTGTTTGTTTAACGCCTCCTTTGGGGCGTTTCCAAGTTGGCCCCTGCAGGCTGGTAAAAGTTTTATAGGGCAATCGGGAATCAGGCATCCTCATAACGTGACCGATCCATTTCCAACGGCGCAAAATCATTGTTGCGGCCAGAGGGTGTTTTAGTCCGCATTGTTGGCGGACAGACTCGTTGGTAATAAAGTCTGACCAACGCACTTTTGCAATTCGTCGGAGACAACGGTGGTCGAAGGCTTCCATTTTTTTAAGCTGGTCAATTTTTACGGGCCACGTTTCAGTAGCATATAATAGCGTGGCTCGGACCGTCGCACAGTAGATTCGGGTTTTCGTTTTGGTGCGAATATCGGGTCTACTCCAAAAATGTTTTAGGGCTGCAAAGATTGATGACGCTCTTGCAATTCTGATTGGCATTTCTTCGTCCAGCTGCCCATTAGGAGATATTCGGCTACCAAGGTACGTGAAAGAGTTAACCAATTCCATGCGATCATTTCCAATCGTCAGGTCAACATTTGGCGATGCAGGATCTAGATTGGCTGCAAAATATTTTGATTTGGCACAGTTAAGCGTGAGTCCCACAGTTGATGCTGCCTGTACGATGCGATCTATCATTGACTGCATGGTGTCTAGAGAATCCGCAAGCAGTGCAATATCATCGGCAAAAGTAAGATCCGTGATNATCGACGGCACTTTTTAGCACATGGTCGATACAGATGTTAAACAAACAGGGGGACAGAACGCCCCCTTGTCGCACGCCGGTTTTGGTTGAAAATTCCTGACTGTCCTCTCCATAGGCCCTAATTCGACAGTTCGTTTTGGCGTACATAGCTGCACACAGCCGTTTTAATTTGGGAGGCAGTCCTTCTAATTCAAGCAGCGACCAGATCGATTCTCGGTCTACACTATCAAAGGCCGCTGTAAAGTCCAGGAAGGCAACAACCGTTGGTTGCCGGAATTCGTGGCGAAGTTCTAGAATTTGGCGTAGTGTGAATATTTGGTCGATGCAACCACGACCTGGACGAAATCCAGCTTGATTTTCTCGGGTGTTTCTTTCGCGGTTTGGTAACAGTCGATTGAGCAGAATTTTCTCCATCAATTTATAGGCAATATTTAGCAGCGAAATACCACGATAGTTGTTGCAGCGTTTCTTATCACCTTTCTTGTACAAGGGTAAAACTATCGCTGTTTGCCAGTCAGTTGGAATTGATTCATCTTTCCAGATCATGGAATACAGCTCGCATAAGTCGGCAATAAGGGCAGGGTTGTTGATCTTGAATAAGTCGGGTGGAAGACCATCACTTCCAGGCGCACGACCGCTTTTTAGCTGCTTGACTGCTCTATTGATTTCTTCAATAGTTGGTGGTTCTTCGTTGATATTATAAGGGATAAACTGGGTTGGCGCAGTTGGTTGAACAATAGTTTGCATAGGGGGATTATGGTTTAGCAACTCAGAAAAATATTCGCACCATCTTTCAAGTAGTAGCGTTTTTTCGGTGATAGCCTGGTCATTTTTATCCAAAATAGTTCCACTAACTGGTGGGCTATAATTCCGGGCAATGATATTCACCAGCCTGAACAATTTTTTCGTATCACCCCTACTTTGCGCACTTTCCAGTTCAGTGGCCTGGTTTGTCCAATAGGCTTCCCGATCTTGTCTAGCTGATGACTTTACTTCCTTTGCCAATTTGGAAGCGAGTGCATGGTTGTTATTGCTGCGTGCTATTTTTCTTTGGCTGGAGAGTTCTAGTGTCCGATCGCTGATCCAGTCTTGGATTGGTTGTTTAACATGACCGAGGACAGTTTTAGCAGCTTTAGTCAGGGATGTTTTGATTTCGATCCATTTGTCGTTTAGCGTAGTCTCAGGTTTTGCGAGTTTTTCGTGCTGATATGCTGTTGTAAATTCTACCTGTTTGCCTTGAATTTTTAACTGAGGAAGATCGAATTTTCTATTCGGGGTCGGACGTTTTTGGCTTTGAGGCCAAATTTTGATCTTCGCCGAAAGTAAAGCGAGATAAGGGTAATGGTTTTCAACATGTTTTCTTTATTTCCTTTGAAATCAATATATTATTCCAAAAAACTAATGCTTTTAAGGCACAGGTACATTTTATTTAACATCATTTTGAGGCTTGATAATAAAAATATGCTCAAACGTAAGCCCTATCCATTAATGAAACTAAACAAAATGGTGGCAATAAGCCCTGTCTTGTAGAAGGAATATATGTTCATATCTGCAGTGGACAACTCTCATTGGCTCACTACTTGTCTTAAATATAAGCCTCTTCTTGGATATCTATGCATTTGTCCATAGTAAGACATTTTGTCCATAGTAAGACATGTTTGTGGCGGACTCGCTGTCCAGGGGGATTTTTGGTCCACCCTTTTTACCACAGATATAAACATCAGACGTACTGTACAGGTTGTAGAAGCAGTCACGAGACTTGAACTCATCAGCAAAAATTAAGTTTATTTACATCATATATATATCCATGGCAATTACAGTTGTAGCAGCTATCAAAGAATAATTTCACTGTGTTCGTCTATCTCTCTCTATACAGTTCTATATTCACCCATTCCCGGTCAGCCCACCTCGTTCAACAAAACACGACCGTCCTGGTCCAGGCTAAAAATGTTCTCTCCTCCCTTCAGTCGTCCCTCTGCCAGCTTATATCACACACCGTCCACTCGTCTCCCTCTCACATGACATCTCTAAACACTCCCATGTGAACACCCAGTGAACAACTATTCAAGTGAACTGGTGTTCACGCTTTGTTTACCATTCACCCTACGTTTTCGCTCAGTCATTCTCACACCATAACATCTGACCATGACAATGTTGTTCATAGTAAGACATGTCCATAATAAGAGATGTTGTCTACAATAAGACATGTTGTCTATAGTAAGACATGTTGTCCATAGTAAGACATGTTGTCCATAGTAAGACATGTTGTCCATAGTAAGACATGTTGTCCATAGTAAGACATGTTGTCTATAATAAGACATGTTGTCCATAGTAAGACATGTTGTCTATAGTAAGACATGTTGTCTATAGTAAGACATGTTGTCTATAATAAGACATGTTGTCTATAATAAGACATGTCTATAATAAGACATGTTGTCTATAGTAAGACATGTTGTCTATAGTAAGACATGTTGTCTATAATAAGACATGTTGTCTATAATAAGACATGTCCATAGTAAGACATGTTGTC
>MUZC01003826.1:437821-448065 GCA_002072015.1 Radix auricularia
TGGTGTCACCCGGGGCGGTAGCTCATGGTGTCACCCGGGGCGGTAGCTCATGGTGTCACCCGGGGCGGTAGCTCATGGTGTCACCCGGGGCGGTAGCTCCTGGTGTCACCCCATCATGATTTAACCCATTGAACTCCTCCGAGTTTTCCAGTGCCAAATATATAGGGAATATATAGAATTTTACTGTCTGGTGTCACCCCCCTGATGGTGTCACCAGGGGCGACTCGCCCCCCACCGCACCCCCCTAGCGACGCCACTAGCTGGGGGTGGGAAGATTCGGGAGGAGGGGAGTATGGCATCTAAACTGTAATGTTTGTGGTCTGGAGAGATTCGGGGGGGGGGGTAGGTGGCGTCTCAAGTTTGAAAAAAACCAAACTTTTATCAGAGAATTGTAAAGGACAAGACTGGTGTTGAGATGACATGATTTAACCAGGGTGAGTTCCATGTATGATCCAAAAAAACTTAATATAGGGTATGGGAACAGTGTACTTATTACTGATGGATCCCTGAAACAAAACTGTGACCATCATGTGACCATCATGTGACCACCATGTGACCATCATGTGACCATCATGTGACCATCATGTGGCCATCATGTGGCCATCATGTGGCCATCATGTGACCATCATGTGACCATCATGTGACCATCATGTGACCATCATGTGACCATCATGTGACCACCATGTGACCACCATGTGACCATCATGTGACCATCATGTGACCACCATGTGACCATCATGTGACCACCATGTGACCATCATGTGACCACCATGTGACCATCATGTGACCACCATGTGACCATCATGTGGCCATCATGTGACCATCATGTGACCACCATGTGACCATCATGTGACCATCATGTGTGCTTATCACAATACTCCCCTGAAATGTGTAGGGCTGGTACTGATTAAACTTTTTTGTTTGATTAATCGGGGAAAAATTTAATCGATTAATTTTCAATTATTTTTTTTTTGTATACCACACATATAGATTTTCAGTTAAGTTATGATTCATTATTTCGCTAAATGGTTAAGTCGCTGAAGTTCCATGACTCCCAAATTTTGTGACATAGCACAGCAGATTTGTTCTGCTATGCAAGAAATAAGGAAAGAAACCCTTTTTGTTTACATTTGCTCGTTGAAATAAATAATAAGAATGAGACGATGGATAAGTATGTATGTAATTAAAAAAAAATTTATAAATTGGGGGAAAAAATTTAAAAATATTTTCTTAAATTTAATTTTAATTGAGGAGTTTCTTTTCTTCAATTAACCAATTAATAAATCGTTAAATTTCCGCAGCCCTAGTATATTACAGGTGAAAAGGACACTTAAATTTAGAATTGCTTTTTACCATAATTTTAGTACGACTCACGAAGTCCTGGTTCTTATTGTGACACATTCATATGTTCAATCTGCAGCAAATCGTGTCAGTGTTTCTTCGAGGACTTCATCAAACACAGGAAAGGTAATTAGACTTTTTAATATTTCAAGGAAACACTCAAGAGAAAGAGCCGAAGTGACTTGAATATTTGTTTTTGGCCTGACCTTGGCTTAACAAAGTGTAGCATTCAGTGATTGGTTAGAATGATGATAACAATGGTATAGAATTACATGATTGGTTAGAATAATGATAACAATGCTATAGCACTTAGTGATTGGTTAGAATAATGATGACCATGCTATAGAATTATGTGATTGGTTAGAATAATGATAACAATGCTATGGCATTTAGTGATTGGTTAGAATAATGATAACAATGCTATGGCATTTAGTGATTGGTTAGAATAATGATAACAATGCTATGGCATTTAGGGATTGGTTAGAATAATAACAATGCTATAGCATTTAGTGATTGGTTAGAATTATGATAATAATGCTATAGCATTTAGTGATTGGTTAAACTATTGATGATGATGTTCATTCCACCTGTTGTCCAGTTCACCCATTGTCTAGTCCACCCTTTGTCCAGCCCACCCATTGTCTTATCCACCCATTGTCTAGTCCACCCTTTGTCCAGCCCACCCATTGTCTTATCCACCCATTGTCTTGTCCACCCATTGTCCAGTTCACCCATTGTCTAGTCCACCCTTTGTCCAGTCCACCCATTGTCTTATCCAACCATTGTCTAGTCCACCCATTGTCCAGTCCACCCATTGTCTTATCCAACCATTGTCTAGTCCACCCATTGTCCGGTCCACCCATTGTCTTATCCACCTGTTGTCTTGTCCACCCATTGTCCAGTCTACCCATAGTCCAATCCATCCGTTGTCCAATCCACCCGTCATCCAGTCCAGTCCACCCGTCATCCAGTCCAGTCCACCCCTCGTCCAGTCCACCCGTCATCCAGTCCACCCGTCATCCAGTCCAGTCCACCCGTCATCCAGTCCAGTCCCCCTGTCATCCAGTCCAGTCCACCCGCCATCCAGTCCCCCTGTCATCCAGTCCAGTCCACCCCTTGTCCAGCCCCCCTGTCATCCAGTCCAGTCCACCCCTCGTCCAGCCCCCCTGTCATCCAGTCCAGTCCACCCCTCGTCCAGTCCACCCGTCGTCCAGTCCACCCGTCATCCAGTCCAGTCCACCCAGCTAATGCAAGCCATCTTGTTTCAGTGCTGTCTCTGTACTTCATCCCGGCTGCCCTCTACTGCCTCTACAACAACCTGCAGTTTGTCAACCTGTCAGCCTATGACCCAACCACGTACTACCTCCTGTTGCAGTTCAGGGTGGTTGTCACAGGCGTTATATTCCAGGTGAGTTCCTCGCAGCAGGGTTGTTGTGTTGTGGGGGGGGGGCTGGGTGGGTTGACGTGGGTTGACTGATATCTTCTCACATCACACGTGTCAACCCAGGGTTGGCGACTGATATATTCTCATATCACATGTGTCAACTCAGATTTTCATTGGCATTTTTATTCAATCAATATTTTAACTTCTTCACTAACAGTGTTTTAACACCTAGCATTTTTATTCAATCTTTATTTTAACTTCTTCACAATGTTTTAACACATAGCATTTTTAATTTTTATTTAATCAATTTTTTAACGTCTTCTCTAACAATGTTTCAACACCTAGCATTTTTATTCAATCAATATTTTTATTTCTCCAGTTTTTGTACCATGCATTTCAAATGTGGGGCGACGCAAGTGATTACGATCAGACTAAGCAGTGATATTGAGACAAAAATTCATAGTTATGTCCCTTCTCTTCCCCAGCTCATCTTCAAAAAACAGCTGAGCCGCGTCCAGTGGGCGTCGCTGTTCATACTGACCCTGGGGTGCATCATCAAGGAGGTCCGCCACGACGTGTCCAGCGCCCAGACCATGAGCAAAGCCCCCACCGGTCTGGTGGACTACCTGGACATCCACTTGCTCTTCATTATGTTTCAGGTCAGTTCTTTCCCTTGCCCTGTCCAGTTGTCCGGCTCTGGTGTTGCACGGACTCCTCACATGGCGGAGTAAATTAACTTTAGGGTATCATTTATGTTATAGTTGTCACTGAGTTTCATGGTTGACTTCAGCGTCAGAATCTAAAATGTTGGATGTTGTTGGAGCGGTTTGTTGTTGTTGTTGTCGTCAAAATACAAACACAAGAAAATACCAGTGATGAACACGGTCATGTGAATTAACGTTTAATGTCCCAGAAGGTTTACGGCAAACTTCCGCCTCAATCGCTACTGGTACATTTTAGTGCACGATGTCAGAACATACAAAGTCATTTTTAATAGATCCCTACTGGTACATTTTAATGCACGATGTCAGAACAGTCAGAACATACAAAGTCATTTTTAATAGATCCCTACTGGTACATTTTAATGCACGATGTCAGAACATACAAAGTCATTTTTAATAGGATTTCCCATAGTGCAATCAACTGGTTATGAAATTTTAAAAAATTGTGTAAAATGTGTTTACATTATTGAATTGTCATACTGACTTCATTTTTTAAAATAAGAATAGTTATTTTACATAACCAAAAGACCATCTAGAGTTTAAAACTATTTTTACCTGTAGTTTAGTACAATTATTTTTTATAATAAAGCATAGCAAAAAACACATCTTCAAAAAAGAAAAAACGTTAAAAAACTTCGCGAATTGAGTGGTGACACTAACGAGGGAAACGGCCGCCATTGCCGGAAGTCAAACGTGTCATCTTTCACGCACTGGAGAGTATTTACTTTCTGTGATTTCGTTTCTAAAGAGAGTTCTATCGAGGAGCGCGTTACCGCACTTTGGGGGGGGTAAAACGTTAATGGAGCTCCTTCACATTGTTAACAGTGTGAAAACTCAGAACTTCTGGGCATTATATCATGGTATTGAGATATTTGACGAGACTCCTCTAACCTATCAACCCTACCAAAAACAAACAAAAAACAAAAATGAAACAACTCCAAACATAAGTGGCGCAATCATTAAAAAAATTGTTTGATGGCCAATAACGAATATAATTATAAAAAAAAAATTGTATTTAAAAGTGATTGCGAGGAAGTCTTTTCAACTATGGGTTCATTATAAAAACTGTGTGCAGTGTCCATTGCACCCTGACCCCTCCTTACGTACACTGTACAGTGGTGCAGCCTTGACCCTGTCTGATGTACACTGTACAGCGGTGCAGCCTTGACCTTGTCTGATGTACACTACAGCGGTGCAGCCTTGACCCTGTCTGATGTACACTGTACATTGGTGCAGCCTTGACCCTGTCTGATGTACACTGTACAGTGGTGCAGCCTTGACCCTGTCTGATGTACACTGTACAGTGGTGCAGCCTTGACCCTGTCTGATGTACACTACAGTGGTGCAGCCTTGACCCTGTCTGATGTACACTGTACAGTGGTGCAGCCTTGACCCTGTCCCATGTACACTGTACAGTGGTGCAACCTTGACCCTGTCTGAATACACTACAGCAGCGCAACCTTGACCTTGTCTTTTCAGGTATTCTCATCATGTTTTGCTGGTGTCTACAACGAGTTCCTGCTGAAAGACACGGGAGTTGATGTTCACATCATGATGGCCAACGTCTTCATGTACCTCAACTCTATCGTTTGTAATGTCCTCATTCTGGCTTACAGAGGTAAGTCTTGAATGTCTTCATGTACCTCAACTCTATCGTTTGTAATGTTCTCATCTCTGCCTACAAATTTCACTCTCACATCCTCCATTGCAAACATTGCTGACAATGTAGATAGGTGTTCATTCCAAATTTAGATTAATTATTAAAGTACACCACTTGCCTTTTTATTTTTAGTGTGTTACAAAAGAATTTTTTTAAAAAAAATGCTACTTACCTCCTTTTACGTACAATTCTTAGTCAAGATTTTTAATCGTATTGCATTGAAAATTTTATACTATGTATGTCATCAACATTGTTAAATCTATTTCAGTGAAATTTATTATTACTATTTCATTGACATTTTTATACCATTTCATTAATGTTGTATACCATTTGATTGATATTTTTAATACAGTTCTGAGGACTTTTTAAACAATGTTTCATAAACATTTCTTTATATTTCATTGACATTATTTATTTTATTTCATTAACATTATTTTTTGTATTATTTCATTGACATTATTTATAATTAGGGCTGTTATCGCTTAATTTAAATTTAATCATTAACTTTTGAAAAATTACCGAATAAATAATCGATAATTTTTATTACAGCTAAAAAAAAAAAAATATGTATTACGCCATCAAACTGAAAATTTCAAAGGAAGTAACAAAAACAGTCAATTGATATATTTTATTGATATTTTTAAAAATTTAAATACAGATCTAAGTAGTAATCATAGAATATCAATGAATTTAAATTTGTTATTGTTAATTAAGTAAAAACAAAAGGAAAAAACAATGTTTAATTTTAATTTTTTATATCATGTTCCTCACAAAAACAGCTCATTTTAAAGTTTACACTTTAAAAATCTTTTTTTTTTAAAATGGAGAATTTTGTACGTAAAAAGAGAAAACTATTATTGATTATTAGACTAATTACTTATTAATAAATCAAAAAAATTGTTTAAAACATTTTCTTTAATTTTAATCGCTAATTTATCGATTAAAATAATTTAAATCGATAAAAAAATTTACCGATTAATCAAGAAATTAATCGTTAATTTCCGCAGCCCTATTTATAATATTTTATTGACATTTTAAAAAATATTTTATTTACATTTTTTAATACTATTTCATTTTCATTGACATTATTTCTAATATTTTATTGACATTTTTTTAAAAACCACTTCAATGCCAACCAGGAGAGTTCATCGAAGCATTCCACCACAGCAGCGTCATGTCCATACTCCAACCTGGCGTCATGGCCATCATCATCAACAACGCAGCCATCGGCATCGTTACGAGCCTCTTCCTGCGGAGCCTCAACTCCATCCTCAAGACGTTTGCCAGCGCCCTCGAGCTCATGTTCACTGCCGTCCTGTGCTGGGTCATATTTGGCATACCTGTGGACCTGTACACCGTCATGGCCATCTTCATCGTCAGCGCGGCCACGTACCTCTACGCCCAGCACCCGGTGGTCAATAAAGCCAGGACAGATATAGATGAGGACATCAAGAAAGACCACCCCGGCACCAAAGATCAGAGTCAGCTGCAGTTGTCTCCGGGCCAACGCCACAAACCCGTGTTGTCGGCATAACGTGTAACCTCCCCCNCGACCCCCACCCCCCTCCACCCCATCAAAGTGTGTGTGTGTGTGTATTTATTCATGTGGGCGTAGTTGTATGATTTAACCAAGATGAGCTGAAATTTAAACCCATGAAATTTTTAATGCTGGAAATTAACTAGTGTCATCTTGTCTGTCCTGTCATGTCTGTCATCTGAATTGTCATGTGACATATCCACTGGTATGCTTTGTGACATGACCATTGTTATGCTTTGTGACATATCCATTGGTATGCCTAATAACTTATTCACAGTTATGAGTTGTGTCATCTGTCATCTGGTTTCTTGTGACATTCACCATGATAGGAAATTAATTTTTCTGTCATTTCAACCCAAAACCTGGTCTACTGATGAAATCTTACCCTAAACCTGGTCTACTGATGAAATCTTACCCTAAACCTGGTCTACTGATGAAATCTTACCCAAAACCTGGTCTACTGATGAAATCTTACCCTAAACCTGGTCTTCTGATGAAATCTTACCCAAAACCTGGTCTACTGATGAAATCTTACCCTAAACCTGGTCTTCTGATGAAATCTTACCCTAAACCTGGTCTTCTGATGAAATCTTACCCAAAACCTGGTCTTCTGATGAAATCTTACCCTAAACCTGCGCCACTGATGAAATCTTACCCTAAACCTGGTCTACTGATGAAATCTTACCCTAAACCTGGTCTACTGATGAAATCTTAAACTATAAACGATAATTAAGGTGATGGTTCTGGTAAGGCATTTAAACCTGTTACTATGATATGTCTGACCTGATACCTTAATGAAATTTATAAACTGACCATTGTCCGAAAGGGATTGGAGAGTTCGGCGTTGTTAATTTCAACCTTTGATCTGTTACAATTTTAAAAAGAAAATTCAACTTTCAAATTGTATTCTTTTAATATGACAAGACATGTTCTTAGTTCTCCATCGAGTTTGAAGACTTTACATTTTGAAATAATAAATCCGGCATAAGATCTACTGCAGACAGTACGAATGTGGCTTTCAGTTTCCAGTCTTATCATCATATTACTTCATGCCCGTAAGACTGTCAAATCTTGCCAGGTGTATGTCGGCTTTGTGTGCTGTAGAGCAATGTGCCTGATAGGACAAATTTATTTGTGCAAATGGATTTAAATTTTTTTTTTTTTGGGGGGGGGGGGTATTTATTCACTGGATGGGTTTTTAAAAAAACGGATCAATTTGATTTAGTATAATTGGATAATTGGATATTTGCGTGTCCCTGCAAGATCTTAACATCTCCGTGGATCATTGTTGGGGTAAAGTTGTTCAACCAATGACTCAGGAGGCAGCCTGTATCTGTTGTCAGACCAAATGGCTCTTCTGCCCATTTCATAAATAGCTGTTTAGATGCGGTGGATGCGAAGTTCGTGTGTTCATAGCCACGACTAGGAAGTGCTAAATTAATTTTGTTTTTGACTGTTGAAATCGTTTGACTTTGATCTTAACAGATTGCTAAATTTGATTATCTGAGATAGTTTCCCTCCCCCTTTCCCTTGTTTCTAATATGTGATTCTAGTGTTCTTCGTGACAATGATGAATATAGAATTGATTCTAGTTGTGGTCTCCACGGGCTTGTTGCTCTTGTTGTGTTGCAAATAAAAATGAGCTGCCATTTCAGTGCTTGGGGTTGAGGTCTGAAGATATAGTTTTTATGCCGCTGCCAGCCATCCAGAAGATGGCACCTGCCAGCCATCCAGAAGATGGTACCTGCCAGCCATCTATAAGATGGTACCTGCCAGCCATCTAGAAGATGGTACCTGCCAGCCATCTAGAAGATGGTACCTGCCAGCCATCACTAAGATGGTATCTGCCACCATCCAGAAGATGGTACCTGCCACCATCCAGAAGATGGTACCTGCCAGCCATCCAGAAGATGGTACCTGCCAGCCATCCAGAAGATGGTACCTGCCAGCCATCCATTAGATAGTACCTGCCAGCCATCCAGAAGAACGTACCTGCCACCATCCAGAAGATGGTACCTGCCAGCCATCCAGAAGATGGTACCAGCCAGCCATCCAGAAGATGGTACCTTCCAGCCATCTTTAAGATGGTACCTGCAAGCCATCCATTAGATGGTACTAGCCAACATCAATATGATGGTACCAGCCAACATCAATAGGATGGTACCAGCCAACATCAATATGATGGTACCAGCCAACATCAATATGAACACTGTTATCAATTTTGCTTGCCTCACTGACAATGTCTACACCAACTGAATCCCTTGACCCTGGGCTTGTCTGCACAACTCTAGCCGCCACTGTTGAGTTCTTTCCTGTTGTTGGCTTACTGTAAGCATATTGCTGATATTCAGCTGATGTTGTTGATGGAAATGTGTTGTCATTTATCTCCTTGCAGGCTTGATCTTAGCAAAAATATTTAGAAAATTTTTTAATTTTTTTTCTAGGGCTGAGGAAATTATTGATTAATTTCTCGATTAATCGGTAAAAATTTTTATCGATTAAAATATTGATAGTGATTAAAACTATGGAAAATCTTTTCAATGATATTACCCATTTATAAAAAAAATAATGAATTATTAATAATAAAAAATATTTGCTTTTTCACATACAAATGTCTCCATTTAAAAAAAAAAAAAGATTTTTAAAGGGTAAACTTGAAATTAAGCTGTTTTTATAAGGAAAATGATATAATAAAAAGTTAAACATTGTTTTTACTTAATTAACAATAACACAATTCAAATTCATTGACATTATATTGAACTACTTATATATATGTATAAAAAAAATGTGAATTGACAGTTTTTCCTACTTCCCTTGAAATTTTCATTTTAATGACATCATACATCTTATATTTTGTTTTAATCAAAATTAGCAATTAATTATTCAGTAATTTTTCAAAAGTTAAAGATAAATAAATTTTAAATTAATTGATAACAGCCCTATTTTTTTTTTCCTCTTAAAGTCCGGTCACCGGGGCAGCCCCCCCCCCCCCCCAAGTGACGCCACTGCCTAGAATAAGTCAGTTGTATGTATTCTTGAGTTGCTAAGGTCAAGTCCTGCTGTTCTCAATAACCTCCTGTATTTAATTGAACGGATGAATGAATTGTAGTTTTAGTATTTTTTAAAAAAAAAACAATGAGGCCGCCATCGTCAACACTTTGTTGACTGGCAGCTCACGGTGGTTTTGAGAATTTTTTAGAGGCTTGAAATTAAATAGCATAAAACAAGTTGGTCTTGTAAGTCTCTTCAGATTTAAGCAAGGCTTAGAATTAGAGGAAGCTGTGTGCCTGCCCCCTTAGCTTTAAGCATTTAAAATACAATTCTGCAATTCTGCACATGTAAGTCCTAAAAAACACAAGTGGGTTGATGCCTACTATTTGGGTTTATGGAAATTGACCCAGGTTTTGTTATATGTTCCTTATTTCATCACAGGGTGGGTGATTTTATTATAGCTATGGTTTGACTAAAGTCGCTTTGTTATAGCACACGGCCATGGTTTGACTGAAGTGGCCTTGTTATAGCACATGGCCATGGTTTGACTGAAGTGGCCTTGTTATAGCACATGGCCATGGTTTGACTGAAGTGGCCTTGTTATAGCAC
>MUZC01003826.1:450749-471688 GCA_002072015.1 Radix auricularia
TGGCCATGGTGGCCTTGTTATAGCACATGGCCATGGTGGCCTTGTTATAGCACATGGCCATGGTTTGACTGAAGTGGCCTTGTTATAGCACATGGCTATGGTTTGACTGAAGTGGCCTTGTTATAGCACATGGCCATGGTTTGACTGAAGTGGCCTTGTTATAGCACATGGCCATGGTTTGACTGAAGTGGCCATGTTATAGCACATGGTCATGGTTTGACTGAAGTGGCCATGTTATAGCACATGGCCATGGTTTGACTGAAGTGGCCTTGTTATAGCATGTGGCCATGGTTTGACTGAAGTGGCCTTGTTATAGCACATGGCCATGGTTTGACTGAAGTGGCCATGTTATAGCACATGGCCATGGTTTGACTGAAGTGGCCATGTTATAGCACATGGCCATGGTTTGACTGAAGTGGCCTTGTTATAGCACACAGCCATGGTTTGACTGAAGTGGCCTTTTTATAGCACATGGCCATGGTGGCCTTGTTATAGCACATGGCCATGGTTTGACTGTAGTGGCCTTGTTATAGCACATGGCCATGGTGGCCATGTTATAGCACACGGCCATGGTTTGATTGCTCTTCAACTGAACAAAGAAATTTTATCGGATGTGCAATGATGTGAATAAAAAAAAGTATTAAATTGTCATTTTAAAAATAAATTTGATGACAAGTCTCTTGTGCCACAAACTAATCTATTTTTCTGAACTTTAGCTGCTGAGGAATTGAAAGTTTCATTCTTCTCTTAAAATAATTTTAAAAATGTTTTTTTCAAAATTCAATTAATTTTGGTTGTCAGCCATTTTCTTATTACTTATTTTTCATCTCCAAAACTAACTAGCACTACGAGGCATTAGTTGCTTTCCTTTTGTATAATTGTTTTTTTGAGTTTCCAGAAGCCCTATTGTAGTACAGTTCATATCAGTATTAACTTGAACAATTCTAGAAGCCCTTTTGTAGTACGGTTCATATCAGTAATAACTTGAACAATTCCAGAAGCCCTTTTGTACTACGGTTCATATCAGTAATAACTTGAACAATTCCAGAAGAAATTTCATTGATGCTGAAAACATTTTTCATTGTGTCATATTATTTGTCCAATCGGTCACGTACACACGTACACAGACTGAAAACTGTCTCCCGAATTCTGCTTAGTGATTTGTGCAACATGTTTTCATTACGAAAACTATGGAACTATTTCTTAGATGAATAATTGTCTTGACATGTTGGTTATCAACAATACTATGTATTAATTATTAACTAAGGTTATTAAAAAGTCCGAAATCATAAGTGTATACACAACTCATTTTACTTCTGTTTAAATTCAGTTCTCATTGTTCTTCAAATTACAATTCTTATTTTATTTAGTTTTCTTAAGAATATTCACAATTTTTTGAAGCATTTATGAAAAAATGTTATTTAAAGACTATTATAAAGATTGACAAATTCAAGTCATATTTTATTATAATCTTAAAATATTCGTTTGGATCATGCTGATGTCAAGTTTTTTTTCGTTTCCATTTGAACTTTGACTTCAGACCAGTAGTCAGATTTGTTGCTGACATACCTGATCAAGTTGTTGGTTTCAAGAATCTTTCTCTTCAAGTTCATAATATTGCTCTTAAAATAAATGTTTGACAAGAAGTTGCAGGAGCACTAGGTCCATGCCTGTATGAGTAGTAGCTGGAGCACTAGGTCCATACCTGTATGAGTAGTAGCTGCAGCCCTAGGTCCATTAGCCGGAGCACTAGTTCAATGCCAGGCAACATTTAAGATATCACTTCATATCTCCCAGAGGCTGTTGTTATGCAATTTTACGATAGCTTTCATATTAAATGTCTTACCATTTTTATCGTACTCTATTAAATACTATTATCATTATAACCAAGTGCATAATAATAATATTTGTTCGTGTTTAAAAAACAAAATATACTGTGATGTATTGATTAGTTTGACTACTATTATGTGTTCTTGCAGGCCCAGCAGGACTGCAACCAATTTGTCTTGTTTGCCATCATTATCTATTATATTATATTGTTGTCATAGCCATATTTAAACTAAGGGGACATTTTTTATTAAAAAAAATATCACATAATCAAGT
The DNA here is from genome assembly GCA_002072015.1 of Radix auricularia. Taxonomy (NCBI): domain Eukaryota; kingdom Metazoa; phylum Mollusca; class Gastropoda; family Lymnaeidae; genus Radix; species Radix auricularia. The sequence continues at coordinate 452,853 of MUZC01003826.1, forward strand.
GCAAAGGGAATCAATGATGATGCTTAGAAGTTTGTTTTATATGCTGGTAGATAAATCGGCTGTGATTGTAGTATAAATCGGCCGTGATTGTAGTATAAATGGGCCGTGATTGTAGTTGAGAATCAAGAGTTGAAGCTTCTTGTGTTCGTCTGTTTAGACCGGGGGGGTCTCCAAACTTTTCTGCCGAAGGTCCGCAATAAACCGTCAGACACCAGTTTTGGGGGCCGACGACACACGGTTTTGTGGTAAACTACAGGTAGAAATAGTATCTCTTTGTGGAGATTTAATGGCCTCCAGGGGCTGTAGTTTGGAGAGCCATGGGCTAGATAATAAATTAATGGGCTTTAGAGAATTTCATTATTAGCTTCAGTGGCGTAGCTAGGTATTTTTGTGCCCGGGGGAGGGGGGCCTGGTCTCTTTGGGTGGCCCTGCATACATGTCGGTGTTTAATTTTTAATATTTAATGTAATTTGTTTTCATACACTTCTTTGAGGGCCCCCCTCAAGGGGGGGGGGGCTGGGGAGGACTTTAGAATTTCGACCCCACTCCCCAAGCTACGCCAGTGATTAGATTCAGTTTTTTGTTTTATTAGTTCTAAATAGTGTTTTGAAATTGTGTTGTACATATTAATTTTTTTTAATAGTATTTTTTAAAATAGTGTGATTTTAAATAAACAGGGTTTTTAAATACTGTTAAAATAGTGTTCTTTAAATAGTGCTTCAAAAAGTATGTTTTTTAAAGAGCGATTTCTAAATGGTGTTCACTTTTTTTTTTTCTATTTGATTTTGTCTCTTCAAATAGTGTTTTTAGATAGTGTTTTTTCCCAAGAAAGCTTTATGCTAACACGTTCTTTAGAAATCAAGGGAGATTACCTTTGTAGGTTTGTTATATGAGATTTCCAAAGAGAGTTGCCTGCCTTGCAGCATTTTAAATGGAAAGCTTGACCAAAGCCTGTATAAATAAATGGATCAACATTTCTATTTTCTCTGGTTTATGTTAACAACTTTGATTGCTTCCAGTGACAACCTTACCCAGGAGAATGTCAGTTCTGTCAGAAAGATCTTGTGTGAAGTTGACAATCAGATGAGTGACGAACGTTTGTTCTGATATTTTGAGATCAGTTGGTGGTCTTGTGATGCTGTCATTATTTCTGAGCAAATTGTTTGCAATAATTTTTTTTAAAAAATGTATGAAAGAAACAAAGGTCAGAGTTCAGAGGTTGTTTCTATTAAAAAGGGAAATGTAAGGCAGGGTTGCCAGATTGGCCTTTTTAAGGCCAAATTTTTCAAAATTTGGCCTTTTTTCAGGTGGTTTGGCTTCAAATTTTTTTTTGTCCTTTTGGCCTTTTTTTTATTTTTACTTATTTTATTTATTATTTTTTTTTCCAGTCCTAGTATAAAGGGTATTGTCATTACGGTTTAGCATCGTAGTCGGCATAAAAAAAATGGAAAAGTAATTATGATAGCAATCGAAAGTACAATAGTGAATGGGAGAAGACTTTTGTGTGGCTTAAAAAGGCTTCTGATACAACGGAGGAGGCCTACTGTCTACTGTAAAATTTGCCACTGCAACGTTATACCAAAGCTTAGTAATATTTCAAGTCACGAAAAGACGGAGAAACATAAGCAAAGGATGCCATCACCTTTATTGTCATTTAAGTAGGTATATATAGTAATATTGCTCTCTGGTAGCGTCACACGCGCGAAGCCATGTAGAACGACATTAAATAAATTGTAAAGAATCAAATATTTAAGTGGAGCTTTTATTCAGAGTTGTGCATTTTGATGTGACTTTACAATTCTTAAACAACCCCAACCACTCGTCACAAATGTGTCATCCCTCCCACCCCCTACGTGCGTGACGTCATTTTTGTTAACATTTTTCATTTCACATAAGTTTGGCCTTTTTTGGCAGTCAATTTGGCCTTTTACCCAAATTACAATCTGGCAACCCTGATGTAAGGGGAAGTGACCTGATCAGAGAAGGGAAATAACTGAAATAAATATAATTACAGCCTAAACTAAATACAAGTTAATAAACATGTTTTAAAAAAAACAACAACTTTTTATCTAAATTCTCTCATGTTACTATTATTTTATACAACAACAAAAATTTTGTCAAAGTATTATTTACAAAAATACTAAGATCACCCGTTTGTTTTGTTGTCAATATTTTTAAAATCTTTTTTGTTCTTTAAAACTATTTAAAAAAAACAAAAAACTTTTAAATTTAACCTGTGAGCGAACTTTTCCTAAGTAATAGCCTAGATGTGATTTGGTGGTTGTGTTGTACAACTTCATGTCCTCGACCTTTCAGCTTCACTGGGGGTGAAGCTGCCCCCAACTTTCATTAATTTTAATGTCTGCTTGTTTCTATTACAAGATTGGTTTATTCGTATGCTCCGCTCTATCTTAGCAATATGTGGGTGATCCATTTTTATTGGACTCATTGATTTTTCAAATCAATAAAAAATCATTTGTAAATAAAAATTTTAGTTGTACATTTCTTTTGTTGATCTAATGTGATTTTAAAAACAATACTTTCCATAGATGAAATATTTTATTCTTAGCATGGGTTTCTGATTGCTTTAAAAAAAAAAAGGTGGAACAATTAAAGGAAAGAGAGAAAAAAAAACTTCCATATCTATTTCACTGATGTTGTACCTGCTGTTTGATGAATAGGAATTTTTCATGTATTTAATAATGGCATCATTCCGTCTTGCAAGACAATGTTGCCAATGTATTTAACTAACGGCCAATAAAACAAAATGTCCAATGTACTTGCTTTGTGTTTGTGTTAAATTACAGTGACAGTTTGAAATTGTAAATTACAGTGACAGTTTGAAATTCTGCTGTTTTCATAATTAAGTTATTCCTTTTTTGTGTTAGTGTTAAATAAATACCCCTTGCTGATACAGTCAAAGTACAGGTAAGCTCTGATGCCGCTAGAGAAGAGTACCAAGTACCGATGCCTCTAGAATCAAAGTACCAGTAAGTACTGATGCCACTAGAGAAGAGTACCAAGTACCGATGCCTCTAGAATCAAAGTACAGGTAAGTACTGATGCCTCTAGAGAAGAGTACCAAGTGCTGATGCCTCTAGAATCAAAGTACAAGTAAGTACTGATGCCTCTAGAGAAGAGTACCAAGTGCTGATGCCTCTAGAATCAAAGTACAAGTAAGTACCGATGCCTCTAGAATCAAAGTACCAGTAAGTACTGATGACTCTAGAGAAGAGTACTAGTATGTGTCACCTGTCTAACAGAAGGTTTTAATTTCAAAGTTACTGAAAATATTACTGATCCACAACTACACTATTGTGCTCTTGTTAAAAGTATTTAAATAATAGAATTTTCTTAAAACATAAAGAGTGAAGTTTTTTTTACAATAAAACCTTTAATATAAGACGCGATGGATATGTATTGAAAATTTTGAGTTCTTGTCTATTTTATCGTATCACACACTTTCACTTTATTTACATATCACATTTGCTGAAGGAACAAAATTTTACATTATATATTGGACTAAAAGTATGTTCAATATATTGCGCACCGCGCGACAGACTAGCATAAACATTTACATGCCACACAGAGATAAGCTAAGAATTTTGACGGATCATTTTTATCGTCGCCACGAGTCTGCCCGCAAAATTCCAGCTCGATAGGATGCCGGGAAGTGGGTTAAAAATCGATCCAAGGTTTTTGAGAGAGACGCAACGAGTTAATTATTTAATAAAAAGGATTTTAAAAAAACAAACAAATAATAATTCCAGCGGTTGCTCCACATACAACTTACCGTAATCTCGATCAACTTCTCAGTCAGTGAGTCACTAAAACAGTGAGTCATGGAGTCACCGAGTCATTTAGTCACCAGATGAGTTAGACAATGAGTTAGGTAATATCTTTCCAACGGACAACTCTGAACAGAAGCAGATGTTTTAATCAAGGAGATTTAAAAAAAAAAAAAAAAAAAAAAAAGGTAGTCAATTTCGTAAAACGAAGAAAATGCTCAAACATTATATTAATAAAAAAAATTTTAGCGCTTAATTACAACAAAGGTGATGCGTCTTTCATCTCTCCAACTCAAAGGTACCACTACTGCTAATTAAAGAATCAATTCGCCTCTTTTGAAGGGAGGTAACAAAAAGTTGAGGTTTCATCAAAAAGTGAATTATCTTTCCTGCACCGTTTGGCTTGAAAAATATTTTCAAATAGACATGGGCGCAAGAGATTTTTGTTGCCAAAGAATTCAATAGAACAAATATCTCAGCAGATATTTTTGTAACTCCTCGATCCCAAAAGGCGAGATACCTCTATAAGCTATATTCAACTAATATAAACAATGCAAGACAAGACAAAAAAAAATATTTAAAAAAATAAAATAATAAAAAAAAATACATAAAAATCGATAAGCGTTGGACTCAATAAAATAAAATAATAAAAAAAAATACATAAAAATCGATAAGCGTTGGACTCAATAATATTCTGTAAAGAAATAGAGGCTGTCCATAAATGACGTCACCCAATTTTGGCCCATTTTTACCCCCCCCCTCAAATATGACGTCACAAAGCTTTGATCCGTAAAAGTCATATTTTCTATTTGAAAATGAGCATGTTTCAAATCACTTTACTGTCATTTTAGTATGTATTTAGTATAACTTTAAGGCTGCACCCTAATATCGTAACACGCGTGAAGCCGCGTAAAACGTCAGAAAATAAATTGTATGAAATCGAAGATGTAAGTGGAACTTTTATTTAAATTATCATGTTTTGACGCGACGTCACAAATCTCAAACTCTCCTCCCCTCATAACACATCGTCACAAATGTGTGGACCCCCCTCCCCCATGGGCGCGTGACGTCGTTTATGGACGGCCCCATAGCGATTGCAATAGATAAGTAAATCTATTACACATTAATGCTTATTAGTTGCAGTAAAGATTATTTGTTTCGTTGCTTATAACAGTGCTTCAAACTTCTGTTCCTATTTTTTTGTCTTAGATTCTGTTTACACGCAACGTTAGGGTCGCTCGGTCGGTGGCCTGCAGTTATAAAAATAAAGGGTTGATATATTTATATTTATGAGTAGATTTATTCAAAACTTTGAGGATGATTGTTGAATGCTCCCCCCCCCCCCACCCACTTTCTCTCCGATTCTAACTTATGATCTGGTGTAGAGAATCTGGCGATATGAGCTTTATAGTTTATACCAATACCGAAACAGAGCGGAGTATTTAAAAACTATGTAACCATAACAAACATTTGTAATATTCCAAATTCGAATTGCATTGTGGAATTATTCTTCCTCAATAATTAAAGCGCTATTCAAAATGAAGATGAAAAGAAACCCCTTGAAATGAATCGTTTGCACAATGTAATTGTTTCACGTAATGAGGATTTCTGAAGTGCGAAATGATTTGGCTAAAAAAAAACAACCTTCGCCTTTTCAGAATCAATCTATCCCCTTTTAGTTCGTGGTTTTATCTTACATGTTACAGACGCTCCTTCTATATAGAAGATTGTTGCGTTTTAGAACCACGACGGTTCAAACTTAACGCCTCAATTGATGCCTTCTATATTGAACCATCTTCACACAAAAATAAACATAAAAACAAATAATAATAATGATATATAAAATAAAATAGTGCTGCGGAAATTAACGATTAATTAATCGATTAGTCGTCAACAATTTTAATCCATTCAAATTAATTTGCTCGATTAAAATTCAATTAAAATTTAAGACTTAAGAAATTTTTCTAATATTTTTTTTTCCTATTTATTAATAATTTATATTTTATCCCTACCTACATACTTTTCCCTCGTATTATTATAATTTATTTAGACGTGCATACGTTAACAATAAGGTTTCCTTATTTTTCCATAGCAGAACGAAATTGCTGAAATTCGTCAAAAAAATTGGGGGGGGGGGGGGCTTGGAAATATCCCGACTTAACCGATTTCGCGAAATAAAGAAACGCAACTTAACGGCGGGATCCATGTCTGCGTTATAAAATATAATCAAACGAAATGAATCAATTAAATATCACCCGATTAAATTTTTAATTTTTTTTTTTTAAATCAGTGCCAGCCCTACAAAAAAGAAATAAATAATGAAGCTAAAGTTTATTTAGATCTATTTATTAATTAATAATTGTTAAATCCATTACCATTATATTAACTTGTGGTGTCTGAGCCCGTACGACCGACCGACCGACCGTGCGTGCGTGCGTGCTTGCCGAAAAAACTTTGAATCGATTTTTAACCCACTTACTTGTAAGCTAGCGAGCTGAAATTTTGCAGGCAGACTCATGCCGATGATAAAAATGGTGTATCGAAAATTGAGATCGATCGAATGGACAGTAATTGAATTATTGAATTTTAAATTATTTTGTTTTCCTCTATGTATCATGTTAATTTTTGAGATAGTGTTGTGGTGCGTATTAGTAATATGCTCAACAACCTTTCATGTCGCGCAATAAAGTGCGCATTACATTGACATTACTTTTTAAAAATAGATTCACGATCGGTGCGCATTATATTTAACACGTTTTACGAGACTTAGATTCTAATTAGAAATTGTATTAAATTTTTATTTAGATCTATGTATTGTTTTGCCCTGCGTATAATGAACATCCTTATAGTAATGTCTCGTATATGAAGGATTTATAGTGAAAAACTTTTGTTTTTTTTACTGTTTTTTTTTTAAATTTAAATATTAGATTGACTGCCTCAGATCTCAATTATTGATTGCAACCAGGCAGGTGAAAATCCTCTGAATGATTATTAACTTCAATGGACCGGTGATTGTCTCCCATTGACCGCCAACCCCCAGGTTTACTGCCGGTAACAAACATCATGTCGTCAAGAGACCCGTCCATTTGTAGGAAATAGTCTAGTGGAAGTGCTGGTGGCCGTGGGGAGTGGGGGGGGGTGCACAGATGAATGGCCCCGAGTTCTTTGATCTAGTTTTAAGTCATGTTACAGCCCGTTCTCTACCCCCCCCCCACCCGACCAGCGCCCCGAGGGTGTCGTAAAAACAGGGTGCCAAGTGGCCAGGACTTTGTCGGCAGATATCGCCGTTGGAAAATAGAGGCGGGTTTTTTTATGGTGACCATGAAACCGGTCGGCAGTAAAAGGCTTGAACTTGACCTTTATCTACGAATGATATTATTTTCCAGAAATCAATATTGGGTAACAAGATTTCATGGAATACATTATGGATCATTGATTCATGTCAGTTATTTTTTTTTTAAAAAACTGCCGCAATGGGAATATGATTTTTTAGTCATGCTTAGACCTATGAGTCTATGAGGGGACGGTGGTCTAAGTTGTAGCGAGCTGGACTACTTAACCGCTGCAAGAATTTGAGTCGCGAGTTCGAGCCGCGGTACTGGCAAGGCCCCCGGGGCATTGTGCTAACCACACAATCCCATGCTCGTTAGTGGTCAATGAAACATGTGAACGCTTTTTCACTTGCTCCCATGGACTTTCATGGTCTGTAAGGGATATTATTTTAGACCTATGTTAGCAGAATGTTTGGTCTCCAGCAACTTAGGTTAGTAAAAAGTAAGGATTTTTAACGCTTTTGTGAAACCTGTGCTGTTATGTGGAGCTGAGCCTTGGAGAGCAAAAGCCGTAAACCGGATCAGAATTCACTCCTTTATCAACAATTGTCTAAGAAGGATTCACAGAATTCACTGGCCGGAAAAAATCAGCAACCGGGAACTGTGGCAGCGGACAAAAGAGAAGCCCACTGAGGAAGAGATTTTTCAGAAGTGTTGGAGGTGGATCGGTCATACACTAAGAAAACCTGCTTCTAATACAACAAGGCAAGCCCTGAAATGGAACCCACAGGGTAAACGGAAAAGAAGCCATGCAAGAAGCACTTGGCGTCGAGAATTGGATGCAGACATCAAGAGAATTAGCCATGAATGGAAGATACTGGAGAAACTGGCCCAGGATAGAGATGCCTGGAGGTCTCTCGTAGGTGGCCTATGCCCCTGGAGGAAGCGCAGACGTCGACGACGATTGGTGAATGGCCCTCATGGACAATAAGGCTCAACAATGGGAATTGGAGCCCTCCATAAATTACGTCACGCGATTTTGTTCATTTTTAACCCCCTCCCTGTCGCCACACTTCGTCCAAAAACAAAGACCCCCCTCCAATATGACGTCACCCCCCCCCCCAAAAGCCATATTTTCAATTTGAAAACTAGTATGTAGCAAAAAAAATATAAAAAATTCGCCATTTAAGTATGTATTTAATGTTAGTCGAGTGGCAAGCTCGATGGTCACGAGTTCGAATCCATGTGAAGGCAAGGATTTGTTCCTGTGGCCTAAGGAGTCCCTGAGTCACCCAGCTGCGAATGGGTACCTAACTAACAATAGTTAGGCGGATGGGTAATGCGTGGAACCCTAAAAGCCGTGGCCTGTGACAGCTGCATCACTTGCCAACAGATCATCTGTCATGGTCTACAGGGTTTCTACATGACGCCATTGTCGACAAGAGAATCCATCTCTTCACCTAGCCGAGCCATTTGCTTTAACATCTTGACAAAAACCAAGTTGTTATGGAAATACCCAGCAAGTAATGTCACCCCTCACCCCCCACATTACGTACTCACCCTAGCAGTCCTTGAATTTTCACCCACCAATGTAACCATCCTACCTTGTTTATTCCAACAATGTAACCAGCCTACCTTGTTTATTCCAACAATGTAACCATCCTACCTTGTTTATTCCAACAATGTAACCAGCCTACCTTGTTTATTCCAACAATGTAACGATTCTTCCTTGTTTATTCCAACAATGTAAACAGCCTACCTTGTTTATTCCAACAATGTAACCAGCCTACCTTGTTTATTCCAACAATGTAACCATCCTACCTTGTTTATTCCAACAATGTAACCAGCCTACCTTGTTTATTCCAGCAATTTAACCATCCTGCCTTGTTTATTCCAACAATCTAACCAGCCTACCTTGTTTATTCCAACAATGTAACCAGCCTACCTTGTTTATTCCAACAATGTAACCAGCCTACCTTGTTTATTCCAACAATGTAACCAACCTACCTTGTTTATTCCAACAATGTAACCAGCCTACCTTGTTTATTCCAACAAATTAACCAGCCTACATTGTTTATTCCAACAATGTAACCAGCCTACATTGTTTATTCCAACAATGTAACCATCCTACATTGTTTTAGTTTCAGACGTTAAATCATTGAGTCTTTAGCCGCCATTCAGACTGATAACGGCCAAGGATGCTGGAAGTATTCTCACCTGATTAAGGGCTCGCCTGCATAATTAACCTATTTCCTTGTTCTGTTATTGGGCTCTCACTCTCATTGCTGCCCCCAGATTGAAGAGACCAATCACTCGAATAGTGTGTGTGTGTGTGGGGGGGGGGAGGGTTAAGTTGATGATGATGATTTTGATGACTTTATTATATATCACTGGCCCCCATTCCGTCTCGCGATTCGAATGGTGCATCACCGTTGTTCTGAGTTGCATTTTCTCGTGTGGCTGTGCAGTGAGCAGTCCTTTCCTCGACTGTCATACCGATGGTCACGGGTTCGAATCCACACGAAGGTGAGGATTTGTTCTCGCGGCCTGAGGAGTCCCCGAGTCACCCAGCTCCGAATGGGTACCTGGTTAGGCGGCTGGGGTAATGCGTGGAACCCCTATAGCCGTGGCCTGTGACCGCTGCATCACTTGCCAACAGATCATCTCTCATGGTCTGTGGACGCAATTATCTTCTGCATAGAAGGAGCGTCTGTATATCTAAGATAAGAAGTTGATAGTCTTTACTACAGCTTTTCCACACAAGTTCTGTGCTTCCCAAAAAAAAAATATATATATATCCGGTCCATATATCCGGCATGCCGGATATCCGACTGCCCCTTAGTTTATTACGACAACAGAAATAGAATTTAATCTATATGTGTTTTTAATCATCTCTATATTATAAATATTTGAGTTGGTTCATCGCTTTCCTAATAAATATTCACACACTAAAGAATTATAATTATAATTTTTAATTAATAACCAAATATGTATCACAAGAGAATTAAAAAAAATTCACAACTTTATTTAGACTGCACGTTTAGAGAAATAAACCCCTCGCATAGTGTGGCGATTGTAATGAAACATTTTTACGTATCTATCAAATAAAGAAAGTACCCGCAAAAAATACTGTGATAGGTAGATGGAAGGCATGCAAACAGTATATGTGTGAGACTGACATACAAACAGTGTATGTGTGAGACTGACATAAAAACAGTGTATGTGTGAGACTGACATAAAAACAGTGTATGTGTGAGACTGACATAAAAAGTGTATGTGTGAGACTGACATAAAAACAGTGTATGTGTGAGACTGACATAAAAACAGTGTATGTGTGAGACTGACATAAAAACAGCGTATGCGTGAGGCTGACATACAAACAATGTATGTATGAGGCTGACATACAAAAAATGTATGTATGAGGCTGACATACAAAAAATGTATGTATGAGGCTGACATACAAAAAATGTATGTATGAGACGTTTGGGGAGATATGTTGGGAGATACTCGGTGATATTGGGAGATGTGCGAGATTGAGGGGAGAAGAGTGGGGATGTGTCTGGAAATATGTGTGGGGGTTAGGGATGTGGGGAGACATTTGGGGAGAGGTGTGGGGAGATGCTCGAAGATGTTGGGAGATGTGCGGGATGTGGAGGGATGTGCAGGGGTGTTGGGAGAAGTGTGGGGATGTGGAGAGATGTTGGGAGATGTGCGAAAATATGGAGATATGTTGGGACATGTGCAGGGATGTGGAGTGATGTTGGGAGATGTGCGAGAATGTGGAGAGATGTGCGAGAATTTTGAGAGATGTTGGGAGATGTGCGAGAATTTTGAGAGATGTTGGGAGATGTGCGAGAATGTGGAGAGATGTTGGGAGATGTGCGAGAATGTGGAGGGATGTACGAGAATGTGAAGGGATGTTGGGAGATGTGCGAGAATGTGGAGGGATGTTGGGAGATGTGCGAGAATGTGGAGGGATGTTGGGAGATGTGCGAGAATGTGGAGTGATGTTGGGAGATGTGAGAGAATGTGGAGAGATGTTGGGAGATGTGCGAGAATGTGGAGGGATGTTGGGAGATGTGCGAGAATTGTGGAGAGATTGCGAGAATGTGGAGAGATGTGCGAGAATGTGGAGGGATGTGGAGAGATGTTGGGAGATGTGCGAGAATGTGGAGAGATGTTGGGAGATTTGCGAGAATGTGGAGAGATGTTGGGAGATGTGCGAGAATGTGGAGGGATGTTAAGAGATGTGCGAGAATGTGGAGAGATGTTGGGAGATGTGCGAGTATGTGGAGAGATGTTGGGAGATGTGCGAGAATGTAAAGAGATATTGGGAGATGTGCGAGAATTGTGGAGAGATTGCGAGAATGTGCGGAGATGTGCGAGAATGTGGAGGGATGTTGGGAGATGTGCGAAAATGTGGAGAGATGTTGGAAGATATGCGAGAATGTGGAGAGATGTGCGGAGATGTGCAAGAATGTGGAGGGATGTGTGGAGATGTGCGAGAATGTGGGCGGATGTTTGGAGATGTGCGGGAATGAGGAGGGATGTTGGGAGATGTGCGGGATGTGGAGGGATGTTGGGATATGTGCGGGAATGTGGAGGGATGTTGGGAGATGTGCGAGAATGTGGAGAGATGTTGGGAGATGTGCGAGAATGTGGAGAGATGTTGGGAGATGTGCGAGAATGTGGAGAGATGTGCGGAGATGTGCGAGAATGTGGAGAGATGTGCGGAGATGTGCAAGAATGTGGAGGGATGTGTGGAGATGTGCGAGAATGTGGGCGGATGTTGCGAGATATGCTAGAATGTGGAGGGATGTGCGGGTGAGGGATAGGAGATATTAATTTAAACTCATCTTTAAAAGAAAATATTCTGAGGTTAGGTTTCAAAAACATTCTGTCAGAAATGCCGTAGTGTCTCAAAGAGTGAGAACACTTTTTGATTCGTTTCGGATTGGTTTTTCTCAAGTTTTCAAAGTTCTTTCCTTGTGCGAGATCCTTTGACCTCTCAAGAATCTTTAAGGCGAAGGGGCCTCTTGGGTAAAATAATCATTTTATGAACTGGGCACGATAGCCCCGTGTGTGGTGGAGTGAAAAGTAGCGCTACAAACGTTCAAATCAACTGGGGTGTTGTTGAGTGATGAATTTGGGGATGGGTGGTGGTGGTGGGGGCGGGAGAGATGAGTTTCTTGTTGCTAGTGACGACCCTTTACTTTGTCACGTGATCAGACTCTCCAATCATAAACTATCGACACGAAACTCGGCCTTTATTTAACCATTATGTTATTGTACGGTTTACATTGCACAGAACTTCAATGGGCCGTCCATAAATGACGCCTCACGCCTAAATTGGGCGGGGGAGGGGGGCACACATTTGTGAGGCTGTGTAACAAGGAGGAGGGTGGGTGATTAAGAAATATGGCTCTAACATCGTAGCACGCGAGAAGCCATTGAAAACTTTATTATATAGAATTCTACCGTAAAAATTGCAAGCAATCAAATATTTAAGTGCAAATATTATTTAGAGTGCGTGACGTCATTTATAGGCAACCCCCATACCAAAGACTTATAAAACATAACAAAAACCAGTACACTAGAACAAAAGCAGCGCGCTCGACTAGCGTACCGATGGTCACGGGTTCGAATCCATGCGAAGGCAGAGATTTGTTCCCGAAGCCTAGGGCGTCCCTGAGTCCAGCCAGCTCCGAATGGGTACCTCACTAGACATTAGTTAGGCGGCTCGGTAATGCGTGGAACCCTCACAGCCGTGGCCAGTGACCGCTTCATCACTTGCCAACAGATATACCGCCATGATCTGTAGACGCAATTATCTTCTGCATAGAAGGAGCGTCTGTATAGATAAGATAAGATAAAAACAATAAACCATAACAAAAACCAATAAGCCATAACAAAAACCAACAAACCATAACAAAAACCAATAAACCATAACAAAAACAAATAAACCATACATCAACCAATAAACCATAACAAAAACAAAAAAAACCATAACAAAAAACAATACACCATAACAAACACCAATAAACCATAACAAAAACCAATAAACCATAACAAAAACCAATAAACCATAACAAAAACCAATAACGGCTTGTCTGACCGTTCCTGGTCTTAATCTCAGATTAAACGTAAGTGTCCTTGACCCCTTTCTTCCTATCTTTATTTAAAATCACCCACGTCTATCTAGTACCATAGAACCAAGTAATGATTTCCCACTTATAATACCATAGAACCACGTAATGGTTTACCACTAAATTACTATAGAACCTCTTAACATTAGCCTAATTATAATACCATAGAACCAGGCAATGATTACTGTCATCTACAGCCATAGAACCAGGCAATGAATCATCATTTCTACAGCCATAGAACCAGGCAATGATTCCTCACTTCTACAGCCATAGAACCAAGCAATGATTCCTCACTTCTACAGCCATAGAACCACGCAATGATTCCTCACTTTTACAGCCATAGGACCAAGCAATGATTCCTCACTTCTACAGCCATAGAACCAAGCAATGATTCCTCACTTCTACAGCCATAGAACCAAGCAATGATTCCTCACTTCTACAGCCATAGAACCAGGCAATGATTCCTCACTTCTGCAGCCATAGAACCAGGCAATGATTCCTCACTTCTGCAGCCATAGAACCACGCAATGATTCCTCACTTCTACAGCCATAGAACCAAGCAATGATTCCTGTCATCTACAGCCATAGAACCAAGTACTTGCCCAGTCCTCATGTCCAATCACATCAGACAAGATCTGAGTTACAGTGTTTCGCTCACAGACAATAACGTTGATTGTCTTTGATGTAATTAATCCTTCCTTACATCAATCGACACGCGATTGCGCAATCAACAGATGCCTTTAATGACAGCCGTAGAAAATCCCGCGAATTCCGTTTGCTACAATTTTTCAACTTTCAACAACCTAACCAACTTTACACACCTAGACACCACACTTTCCTCACTGTCACCACATCACCACACGTAGGCACCCATTCCTCACAGTCACCTTATCACCACACCTAGACACCCATTCCTCACTGTCACCTTATCACACACCTAGACACCCTTTCCTCACTGTCACCACACCTAGACACCCTTTCCTCACTGTCACCACACCTAGACACCCTTTCATCACTGTCACCACATCAACACACCTAGACACCCTTTCATCACTGTCACCACATCACCACACCTAGACACCCTTTCATCACTGTCACCACATCACCACACCTAGACACCCTTTCATCACTGTCACCACATCAACACACCTAGACACCCTTTCCTCACTGTCACCTTATCACCACACCTAGACACCCATTCCTCACTGTCACCTTATCACACACCTAGACACCCTTTCCTCACTGTCACCACACCTAGACACCCTTTCCTCACTGTCACCACACCTAGACACCCTTTCATCACTGTCACCACATCAACACACCTAGACACCCTTTCATCACTGTCACCACATCACCACACCTAGACACCCTTTCATCACTGTCACCACATAACCACACCTAGACACTCTTTCATCACTGTCACCACATCACCACACCTAGACACCCTTTCATCACTGTCACCACATCAACACACATAGACACCCTTTCATCACTGTCACCACATCAATACACCTAGACACCCTTTCATCACTGTCACCACATCACCACACCTAGACACCCTTTCCTCACTGTCACCACACCTAGACACCCTTTCCTCACTGTCACCACATCAACACACCTAGACACCCTTTCCTAACTGTCACCACATCATCACACCTAGACACCCTTTCATCACTGTCACCACATCACCACACCTAGACACCCTTTCCTCACTGTCACCACACCTAGACACCCTTTCCTCTCTGTCACCACACCTAGACACCCTTTCCTCACTGTCACCACATCACCACACCTAGACACCACACTTTCCTCACTGTCACCACACCTAGACACACTTTCCTCATTGTCACCACATCTAGACACCCTTTCCTCACTGTCAACACACCTAGACACCCTTTCCTCACTGTGACCACACCTGGACACCCTTTCCTCACTGTCACCACATCTAGACACACTTTCCTCACTGTCACCACACCTAGACACCCTTTCCTAACTGTCACCACACCAAGACACCCTTTCCTCACTGTCACCACATCACCATACCTAGACACCCTTTCCTCACTGTCACCATACCAAGACACCCTTTCCTCACTGTCACCATACCTAGACACCCTTTCCTCACTGTCACCATATCACCATACCAAGACACCCTTTCCTCACTGTCACCACGCCTAGACACCCTTTCCTCACTGTCACCACACCTAGACACCCTTTCCTCACTGTCACCATATCAAGACACCCTTTCCTCACTGTCAACACACCTAGACACCCTTTCCTCACTCTCACCACACCTAGACACCCTTTCCTCAGTGTCAACACACCTAGACACCCTTTCCTCACTCTCACCACATCTAGACACACTTTCCTCACTGTCACCATATCAAGACACACTTTGCTCACTGTCACCACACCTAGACACCCTTTCCTAACTGTCACCATACCAAGACTCCCTTTCCTCACTATTACCACACCTGGACACCCTTTCCTCACTGTCACGACATCTAGACACCTTTCCCTCACTGTCACAACATCTATACACACTTTCCTCACTGTCACCACACCTAGACACCCTTTCCTAACTGTCACCACACCAAGACACCTTTTCCTCAATATCACCACACCTAGACACCCTTTCCTCACTGTCACCACATCACCACACCTAGACACCCTTTCCTCACTGTCACCATACCAAGACACCCTTTCCTCACTGTCAACATACCTAGAACCCTTTCCTCACTGTCAACACACCTAGACACCCTTTCCTCACTATCACCATACCTAGAACCCTTTCCTCACTGTCACTATACCAAGACACCCTTTCCTCACTGTCACCACACCTAGACACCCTTTCCTCACTGTCACCATACCTAGACACCCTTTCCTCACTGTCACCACACCAAGACACCCTTTCCTCACTGTCACCACATCACCACACCTAGACACCCTTTTCTCACTGTCACCACACCTAGACACCCTTTCCTCACTGTCACCACACCTAGACACCCTTTCCTCACTGTCACCACACCACCACACCTGCCCCAGATTGTCACAACATCACTATATCTACCTCAAGTTCGGCCTAATGGGTCTTTAACCCAAAATACTTGGCCCAATATTTTTTTACTCTCGGCCGGGGCCCCCTCTCACCTACTTCGGTCCCCGTCCGCCCCCCCTCTCAGCCCCCCGCCCCGGCCGGGTCAATGTCAGCCATGAGTGATGGATGCCTGTCCTGCCCCCAGCTAACCGCTGGGAAGCGGGCCATACGTCTTACTTAACCTTCTCTGTTTTCAATTCAGCCCGGAAGTAAATTGAGTTCACAGGAGTTATCGCGCTTAGTTTCAACATTGCCACACCAATTTCAATTTGATTTCCTCTCATTCGTGGTAACAGCTTCCACTAAATAGGACTTTAAATTAAAGGTTCACTTCTGGAAGTTGAGTCCAACGTGTTCTGTACCCGAAAATGTTGTTTAAAAAAAAAAAGTTATTTCCAAAATGGACCAAGACAGTCTGTCTCTTTCATTAAAACTATTTGAAGATTGCTTTTCTTTCTGTTCTACAGAAATTTGCCCTTACACATAAAATGTCCTGTGACATTGTCCTACATAAAATGTCCTGTCACATTGTCCTATATGTAATGTCCTGTGACATTGTCCTACATAAAATGTCCTGTGACATTGTCCTACATAAAATGTCCTGTGACATTGTCCTACATGAAATGACCTGTGACATTGTCCTATATATAATGTCCTGTGACATTGTCCTACATAAAATGTCCTGTGACATTGTCCTACATAAAATGACCTGTGACATTGTCCTACATAAAATGACCTGTGACATTGTCCTACATAAAATGACCTGTGACATTGTCCTACATAAAATGACCTGTGACATTAGCCCAGTTTTTTACCTCGGCGGGGAAATGTTTAAAAAAATTTTTTTTTTTAATGGAAATGTTTTGAAAAGTGCGATTGTTCCCATCCACGTCAACTCTAACGTTAACACACACACACACATTCCAGAACATCCATACACACATATCAGTACACACGCACACACACACACACACATTCCAGAACATCCATACACACATATTAGTACAAACACACACACACACCAACCTCGTCGTGTACGCAGAGTTTTGAAATTAAAAGTCACGTTCAAACATTTAGACGTGAGGACACTCTACGCCAAGCTTTCTTTCAATGGTGGGAACTAATCGCTTGTGTTCTTGACCACCACCACGGTCAAGATTATATCAACGTCCAGCCACCAGGGAAAAAACATTAAATACCTCAACATGGACGGACTTGGCGCTGACCACACGGCGCGATCAGATTCTATTTAAGAACGTCCACAAGTGGGGAAAAAAAAAAGGGGAAAAAAAAAGGTCATTGTTAGACCTTGTTCATGGTCTCCGCTGGCCAAAACACGACTAAACATAGAGGGGTTGTGGGNGGGGGTGGATATTTTGACGCCGGTTGTCGGGCACGCTAATCTCGTAGTCGCTGACCAATATTTACCCCACTCCCCCTTCCCTGTGGGGGTCAGTCTGACCTGTTGTGTCATGAGGTATTAAAAAAAAAAAAAAGGATAATTCATTATTTGTTGGGGGTGAGAATACAGAGCCACTAGTGATTGGACTCAAGAGGAATGGGAGACAAATGGCCTGCCGGGATCGGCTCTGGAAGTTTACTTCTAGCTCTGACAGCGGACTATCAGTCATACATTTCAGAGGCAGGTGTGCGCATGTCACGTGGTATTGGTTTCTATAATTGATGGCCGGGAATGACTTAGGGCAGCTAAGTTAAACTAATGAGACCAAAGCCATGCGAAAAAAGTTAATACCGTTCTGTACCAGTGAAGTTGCTTGTTGTTTTTTTTCCTTCTAAATTCCAGCACACAAAACGTGTGCAAAACTTTTATGATGTAAGAAATCCATCCATCCATCTATCCATCCATCCATCCATCCATCCATCCATCCATCCATCCATCCATCCATGGATTGGATGGATGGATTGATCGCCGTGTGTTTATTGACCGCCGTGTGTTTATTGATCGCCGTGTGTTTATTGACCGCCGTGTGTTTATTGACCGCCGTGTGTTTATTGACCGCCGTCTGTTTATTGAACGCCGTCTGTTTATTGATCGCCGTGTG
This sequence comes from Radix auricularia, assembly GCA_002072015.1. Taxonomy (NCBI): domain Eukaryota; kingdom Metazoa; phylum Mollusca; class Gastropoda; family Lymnaeidae; genus Radix; species Radix auricularia. Next base: position 471,216 of record MUZC01003826.1, read on the forward strand.
TTTATTGATCGCCGTGTGTTTATTGAACGCCGTGTGTTTATTGACCGCCGTCTGTTTATTGACCGCCGTCTGTATATTGACCACCGTGTGTTTATTGACCACCGTGTGTTTATTGACCGCCGTGTGTTTATTGACCGCCGTGTGTTTATTGACCGCCATGTGTTTATTGACCGCCGTGTGTTTATTGACCGCCGTGTGTTTATTGACCGCCTTCTGTTTATTGACCGCCGTGTGTTTATTGACCGCCGTGTGTTTATTGACTGCCGTGTGTTTATTGCCCGCCGTGTGTTTATTGACCGCCCGCCGTGTGTTTATTGACCGCCGTGTGTTTATTGACCGCCGTGTGTTTATTGACCGCCGTGTGTTTATTGACCGCCGTGTGTTTATTGACCGCCGTGTGTTTATTGACCGCCGTGTGTTTATTGACCGCCGTGTGTTTATTGACCGCCGTGTGTTTATTGACCGCCGTGTGT
>MUZC01003847.1:0-32376 GCA_002072015.1 Radix auricularia
GTATTGTCGATTTAAAAATGAGCACGTTTAAAATCATTTTTCTTGTGTGATCATTTAGATTCTAAATATGTTTTTAGTTTAAGGCTGAACTCTAATATCGTAACGCGTTTAAAACCACGTAAAATGTCATAAAGAGTCGGTAATCATATTTATAAGTGGAACTTTTTTTAAGTAGTGCATTTTGAATAACGTCAAATGTGTGACTCCCCCACCCCCTCCCGATGCGTGACGTCATTTATGGGAAACCCCTAAAAGGGCGGCATATTGGAGACCACCCCGGGCGGCAAAAGCTCTAGCTACGCCACTGTATACAAAAATGGTTGCTAGCTCTTACCATGAATTGAAAGAACCAGCAGCAGCAACTGATTTTTAAAGTTAAAGAATTTGCAAGCTTCGTGTTTATTTGATCCAAGTTGCAAAAGAAATCTCCAAAACAAAATGAACAATCAATGAGATTAAAGTGGCAGTGGCGTAGCGAGGGGGCCAGGGGGGATAATGACCACCGGGCGCTACGTTAGGGGTGCCACAATGAGTATTAAATCTAAATATTTTATTTTATTTTGATTTAAACTAATGTATCCTAAGATTGAATTTTGGAGCTCAACAAATATCTCCATAACAAACCATTTGGCAAGCACGATTTTGACGCCCCAACTGAGCATTAAGGGGCGCCTTTCTACTCATAAACATGATACTTTCACAGGCCCAAGCTCAAATTCAATTAGAAAAATTAAGTTGGCACGATTTTAAAAAAAAAATACTTACCCGTATTTAGTGTCTAGTTGAAGATGGAAAGATGAAACTTGTTAACAGGAAACTGAGGAATGAAGTACTACCAGAAACTCATTAGGTTCTTTTTGTTTTTATTCCGTTTCATGAAGATCAACATTTCCCAATCTGTGAACATAACTACAAATTACAAAATTATTATTAAAATATCAGTTTCAAATGTATGCGGTTAGCTAAGATTCGGTAAATAAAAAATAAATTTATCATTTGATTTATTCAATAAGGCAGGATCTTGAAATGGAATTTTGAAAGTTAAAATTTGATTGCTATTCCTTACTCAATGTATATCAAACGGGACAGGTCACACATTTTTATAATTTGTTACATGATACAAAATATCAGAGCTAGGGCTTCTGCCCACAAATAAATTCCAATCGATGAGTAAAGGCAGGCGGCCTTAGTATTTAATTAACATTCAAAAATTTTGAAGGTCTAAGTCTAATGATATTAATACAAACATTATTATTTTTGAACTAGCATTTAACAAGAACTCACCAGCTTAAAATATGCGCAATTCTCCAGCAAGTTAACTTCGTTTTTCCTTTACACTCACGACTGTTTTCCCTTCTAATATATTTCTGCAGCCCATCACAGTGCTAAGTGGCACTAATCAATCATTCTGGACAGCATTCACGAGCGCACAAACCAGCAGCCAGTAATTGCATTCTCTAATCAATTTTTCTTCATTGCAGCTTAAGCTCATAACTATGAAATGTTGAAACACTCGACCCACACAAAGCAATACTTTTTCTTCTCTACAAATAAGCATTGATTTATTTGTTTTGAAAATTACTTAGTGTTTATTTATCAATTTTTAAAACAAAATATATATTTAAGAACTGAAAATAATACCATAAGTGCTATTTCAAATATACATGTTTAAACTGATTAAGACTGAGGTATTGGTTGGTGTTTTGTTTTTTCTTTACACCTGCTATGGGTCCGAAAATAAATAACATGCTAGTCGGAAATCGAGGGTTAGAGCAAAGAATTAACATTTTCTAATTTGATATTGTGGAAGCCCTGAAGGCCCTGAGGGCGAATTGTCAGCGCTCAGATAGACGGGACCTTTGAAGCTGGACGGGTGCGGCGAGTACAGAGGGACAGAAACCAGATGTGACGTTCTGGTGCGGAGTGTTATCTCGGGGTGCGGGCGAGGAACGGAGGCCAACCTTGTATCGTTTGATGTGGACGGCGACTGACCACGGAACTAGACGGTGGTGTGAACTCAAGCCGTAAAACACGGGCCATCTGGTCTGGGGGTGAAGGTCTCAACAGAGATTGGTTACGTCAAACAAGCCCCACCATGTTTTATGAGAAATTTGTACATTGATTGACAGTTGACTTCGGACAATGGGAATTTGGGGGCGGAGACTGACGGGTATTAAAGGGCACTCACTGACGAGAACAGGGAACACAGACACACAGGCAGACGGAGATAGGAGTAGGGACGGACGATAGGCAAACAGTCAGATAGGGAGACACACTGCAATTGGGAAAAGTGTTAGAGTAACCATAATTAATGAAGCAATGAATTAAACAGAATTTAGTTGTACATCAGACTTGGAGTTAGTGTTTGAACAATAAGTAACCAAGAATGTGTACTGTGTGAAGATTAGAGTGAAAGAAGCAGAGACACTAACCACGAGAACACCCAGGTTCTATACAATATAACTGCGAAGTGTTCTGCTTTTCTGATGAATGAACAAAAACGAATTTCAGTGTCAAGGTCAATGAGAATGTATATACCACGAATTCTATCGCAAACCTATTGGAACACTACAAATTTTTTAGAAATGTTGTATGACACTGCTTAAAATTGAAATACTTATAACTAATACATCAAAAAGGAACTTGTTTTTAAAAAAATAATCCTAACAATTATTCCATTAAGTATTAAGGATTGCATTTTCCAACTCACATTCGCAAACAATCTCATGCACGCATTACCTCACGTACGTTTTATTTTAATGCACCGTTAATTCGGTTTAGACCCAAGAGGCCCAGATAAACAATAAGCTCGATAAATTATTGCTTCCAACAAAAAATAATGAAGGCCCTTAAGATAAGTAGTTAGTTTTTTGGATGTCCACCTCCACATGTCCATTTACACATGTCCACTTACACATGTCCACTTACACATGTCCATTACACATGTCCACTTCCACATGTCCACCTCTACATGTCCACTTACACATGTCAACTTACACATGTCCACTTACACATGTCCACTTACACATGTCCACTTACACATGTCCACTTACACATGCCCACTTCCACATGTCAATTTCCACATGTCCACTTCCACATGTCATCCTCAACATGTCCACCTCCACATGTCCACTTACACATGTCCACTTCCACATGTCCACCTGCACACGTCCATTTACACATGTACCTCTACATGTCCACTTCCACATGTCCACCTCCACATGTCCACTTCCACATGTACCTCCACATGTCCACCTCTACATGTTCACCTCCATATGTCCACTTCCACATGTCCACCTCCACATGTCCACCTCCACATGTCCACCTCCACATGTCAACCTTTATATATCCACTTACACATGTCCACCTACAAATATCCACTTCCAAATGTCCACTTACACATGTCCACTTACACATGTCCACTTCCACATATCCACTTCCACATGTCCACTTACACATGTCCACTTACACATGTCCACTTACACATGCCCACTTCCACATGTCAATTTCCACATGTCCACCTCCACATGTCCACTTCCACATGTCATCCTCAACATTTCCACCTCCACATGTCCACTTACACATGTCCAACTACACATGTCCACTTCCACATGTCCACCTCCACACGTCCATTTACACATGTACCTCTACATGTCCACTTCCACATGTCCACCTCTACATGTCCACCTCCACATGTCCACCTCCACATATCCACTTACACATGTCCACCTACACATATCCACTTACACATGTCCACTTACACATGTCCACTTACACATGTCCACTTACACATGTCCACTTCCACATGTCCACCTCCACATGTCCACTTCCACATGTCCACTTCCACATGTCTACCCCCACATGTCCACCTTCACATGTCCACTTACACATGTTCACTTCCACATGTCCACTTACACATGTCCACCTACACATGTCCACTTATACATGTACACTTACACATGTCTACCTCCACATATCCACTTCCACATGTCCACTTCCCCATGTCCACCTCCACATGTCCATTTCCACATGTCCACCTCCACATGTCCACTTACACATGTCCAATACACATGTCCACTTCCACATGTCCACCTCCACATGTCCACTTCTACATGTACCTCCACAAGTCCACCTCCACATTCACACCTCAACATGTCCACTTACACATGTCCACTTACACATGTCCTCTTCCACATGTCCACTTACACATGTACCTCCACATGTCCACATGTCCACCTCCACATGTCCACTTCCACATGTACCTCCACATGTCCACCTCCACATGTCCACCTCCACATGTCCACTTCCAAATGTCCACCTCCACATGTCCACCTCCACATGTCCACCTCCACATGTCCACCTCCACATGTCCACCTCCACATGTCCAGCTCCACATGTCCACTTACACATGTCCACCTACACATATCCACTTACACATGTCCACTTACACATGCCCACTTACACATGTCCACCTCCACATGTCCACTTACACATGTCCACCTCCACATGTCCACTTACACATGTCCACTTACACATGTCCACCTCCACATGTCCACTTACACATGTCCACTTACACATGTCCACTTACACATGTCCACCTCCACATGTCCACTTACACATGTCCACTTCCACATGCTCACTTCCACGTGTCCACTTCAACATGTCCACCTCCACATGTTTACCTCCACATGTCCAACTTGACATATCCACTTACACATGTCCACTTACACATGTCCACCTACACATGTCCACTTACACATGTACACTTACACATGTCTACCTCCACATATCTACTTACACATGTCCACTTCCACATGTCCACCTCCACATGTCCACTTCCACATGTCCACCTCCACATGTCCACTTTCACATGTCCACCTCCACATGTCCACTTACACATGTCCAATACACATGTCCACTTCCACATGTCCACCTCCACATGTCCACTTCTACATGTACCTCCACAAGTCCACCTCCACATGCCCACCTCCACATGTCCACTTACACATGTCCACTTACACATGTCCATTACACATGTCCTCTTCCACAAGTCCACCTCTACATGTCCACTTACACATGTCCACTTACACATGTCCACCTCCACATGTCCACTTACACATGTCCACCTACACATGTCCACTTCCACATGTCCACCTCCACATGTCCACTTACACATGTACCTCCACATGTCCACATGTCCACCTCCACATGTCCACTTCCACATGTACCTCCACATGTCCACCTCCACATGTCCACTTCCACATGTACCTCCACATGTCCACCTCCACATGTCCACCTCCACATGTCCACTTCCACATGTCCACCTCCACATTTACACCTCCACATGTCCACCTCCACATGTCCAGCTCCACATGTCCACTTACACATGTCCACCTACACATATCCACTTACACATGTCCACTTACACATGTCCACTTACACATGTCAACCTCCACATGTCCACCTCCACATGTCCACTTACACATGTCCACCTCCACATGTCCACTTATACATGTCCACTTACACATGTCCACCTCCACATGTCCACTTACACATGTCCACTTACACATGTCCACCTCCACATGTCCACTTACACATGTCCACTTCCACATGTTCACTTCCACGTGTCCACTTCAACATGTCCACCTCCACATGTTTACCTCCACATGTCCAACTCGACATGTCCACTTACACATGTCCACTTACACATGTCCACCTACACATATCCACTTACACATGTCCACTTACACATGTCTACCTCCACATATCCACTTACACATGTCCACTTTTACATGTCCACCTCCACATGTCCACTTCCACATGTCCACTTCCACATGTCCACCTACACATGTCCACTTACACATGTCCACTTACACATGTCCACCTCCACATGTCCACTTCCACATTTCCACCTCAACATGTCCACTTACACATGTCCACTTACACATGTCCACTTACACATGTCCACCTCCACATGTCCACTTACACATGTCCACTTCCACATGTCCACCTCCACATGTCCACTTTCACTGGTGAATAATATATTTTATAAATTTAAAATAATATTTTCAATCTTTTATATCACTTATTTTATCAAGTAATATTCAGTAGACTGTGTACATCAGCCACTAATTGTCTCACTACAAGTGGGAATAACATTATGAAAATTGTGTAAAAATTTTAAATGCCCCTATCACAAGTTTCAGCAACCTTTTGAGATTGGGGAGCAAAATGTTTCAATTTACGATATTTCACAGTTTTGTAAAGACCCACTGACATGAGTTTTGAAATAATATATATCTATTATGACGAACCCTTTTGAGTAAACCGGATAGAATTCCCCCTCGATCCCCGTGAAAAGACTGTTTGGAGCCCGTTGTCCTTGTGAACTAATTGGGCTTTTAAAACTTTAGGATGAATTTTATTAAAAGATCCTAAAAAAATATTGCAAGCCCTCTTCGCCTTATTGTAATTGACCTGGAGGTGGGGGTAAGTGAAGAAAAGTGACGTGACGCATATTATTATGGAAATCTATGGTCTGTAGAAACGGTTGACTATTGTGTGTTTTTTTTTTTAATAGTGAAGACATAATTTTAATATACATTCAGCTATTTAGATCTATTACCTTGTTAATAAAAATGTATGACACAATTTAAAAATTTAATTTATGTCTAAGTTATTTGATTATGTTTGTTCGTCCGTCAAGTCAACGAGAATCTTTCTCGTCATCCGAGGGTTGGTGGGACTGGTTTTGCCTATATGTGTATGCAGATGGCTGACGAGATCGATCCTGAACAGAAAGGACATGGGACCAGTGGGTTGTCTCCTGGAGGGTTGGCAGTGCGGGCCTTTCGGGCTTGCCTCTTCTTATCTGCGGCGTTGATCCTGTTTGCCTCGCATGTCCTGGCACCTTCGTGATAAGATTGGCGCCAGGTGGACCGATCCACTGCAGCTCTTTCCCACGTGTCTGGGTTAATGGCAAACGATTTCAGTGATGCTTTCAATGTGTCTTTAAAGCGTTTCTTTTGTCCACCATGGGACCGTTGGCAATGCTGGAGTTCACCATAGAAGAGTCTTTTTGGTAGTCTCTCCTCTGGCATTCGGTCTATGTGCCCTGCCCAGCGAAGTAGTGACTGCATCAGGAGGGTGAAGATGCTGGGGAGACCTGCTTTGGTTAGTACCACTATGTCCGGAAATTGGTCCTGCCACTTTATGCCGAGGATCTTCCTGAGGCTTGTTGTGTGAAAGTGGCTCAGCTTTTTAGCATGGCGTTGATACACGGTCCATGTTTCACATATAGCAGTGTAGAAGCACCACTGTCCTATATACCATCATCTTGGTCTGGATGATAATGCCTCTTCTGTTCCAGACATTCGGGTACAGCCTGCCAAAAGTGGAGCTGGCCCTGGCATTTCTGAAATTTACTTCATCATCGATGTGACATTTTGAGACAGTGTGCTGCCTAGGTATGTGAAACGTTTCACTTCGTTGAGTTTCTGACTGTTGACAGTGATGTTGGGCTCAACGTAAGGCTTTCCAGGCGCGAGTTGATAAAGGACTTCAGTCTTCTTTGTGTTAATGTCAGACTTAGTGCAGGCAGAGGAGAACAGGTTAACACTGCGTTTTGTGCCATCCTCTGTTGCAGCATTGAGGGCACAATCTTCAGCAAACAGCAGGTCTCTGATTGTGTCCGTCATGACCTTGGTTTTTGCTTGGAGCCTCCGAAGGTTGAACAGTTTGCCATCTGTACGGTACCTCAGTTTGACACCAAAATCCTCGTTTCTGAAGGCTTCTGTTAGCATGGCAGAAAACATGATGATAAACAGTGTTGGTGCCAGGACGCAGCCCTGCTTGACACCGTTTGTGACAGGAAAAGGTTCAGATGACTCTCCTCTGTCCTGGACTCTGGCCTGCATGCCTTCGTAGAATTGTTGCACCCAGGCAATAAATTTCTTTGGAGAAAAGTACTTGGCCATGATCTTCCACAGACCCTCTCTGTCAACTGTGTCGAAAGCCTTGGTTAGGTCAACATAGGTGGAGAAAAGGTCAAAGTTCTGCTCCTGACATTTCTCTTGCAGCTGCTGGCAGCAAACACCATGTCGATGGTTCCACGCTCTCTTCGGAAACCACACTGGCTTTCAGGCAGGAGTCCTTGGTCAAGATAGACCGTGAGGCGGTTGAGCAGGATTCTGGCAAGGATATATATATATAAACGAAATCGTTGAGTGCAAAGAAAATCTATAAATCAACTTTTTTTCTTAAAAAATGTTAAAAGTCAGTTGGTGAATGTGAGCAAACAAAAAAGTATGAATATTTCTGATAGTGACTATGAACCCCGTAGTGACCACCATGCTTGTTGGTTAGATTTAATCTCATGATTATTTTTATATATAGTTCCTATTACTTTCAGAGGTTCAAAAGTTACAATAATGCTGCACGACTATTGGAGCTGGGGGATTAGCTTGTTAAATAATTGAAATTTTTTTAAGTTATTGAATAAAAATAATGATATAACAAACCTAATAAACATTGGAAACTATTAAGCTATCTGATACTGATATGAACATTTAAAAACGTCGATTAATATTATCCTTATTCCATTACGATTTATTATCTGTTTGTACGTTTTTTTAATTGTTAGCAAATTTTTCCTTGTTCAAATGGTCATCCTCGATTTATGTATACCAATACCACAAGAACAAATAATGAATAGCTAACAGATGATCCCACTTTATTATTTATTGGTAATGGGGCTTTATCTCAAGATTCTTTGGATACAACTAGTAACAACTACAATCTGAAATCAAATGCTGATAGCCATTGCTATTACCGATAACAGTGTGTCAACAATAAACGGAAAATACATAAAAAGCTGTTAAAACTACTGCAACAGGCCTTGTCGATCGGCTCTCTCGAGGTCGATAGTGTGCTTTCAATATGTTCATTAGCATTCCGGTAGGCGATCGAACTAATACATTTATAATTTGACGCAGTAGCCGGAGGGGCGTTTAATCAATAGGCCTATTTATGAAAAAAAAAATATTAAAAACAACTGTAAGACCTAAAAGAAAAGTTTTAAAGCGGCTCTAGAATTTAACAATATGCGGGTGAAAAATAATTTCCTGACAACAGATGAAAGAAAAGAAGTGATAAGTCAAGCAGTGATCAGTGAAGCACGGCCGGACTATCTCTTTCCGTGCAAAATTCACTTCATGGTCATTTTAAGCCAGTGGCGTAGCTAGGTTCATCTGGGCCCAGGGACATGACACAAAGTCTGCACCCCTTCTCTGACTGACAGATTTTGGAACTTTTGAAATTTTACGATTTATTTTGTGTTTCATTTTCGAAGCATCTGTTATTTTAATTAAATAGATTACAAGTTAATAATTCTCTATGCGGTTTTTAAACAATTTGTTTGAAGAAAAAAAAGTTAGTAATAAAAACTCGAATGAGTATTTAAACGCAATTTCCAACAAAGAATTTCCGATTTTTTTTAAAGGGAAATCATCCTAGAGTCAAACCAAGAATGTGTCAATATAATGCACTCCGCGCAAAAGTCTAACATTAGCATGTATTCTACATAGCGGGGAAAAAACCTATTAACTATCATTCTAGATTACATTAAAAGCCATTTCAAATCAAAACTTCTGAAATAAAACAAAACAATGAATATCTACAAATTGCTGCTAAATTACGTGAGTCGAACGGAAGAGATTTTTCCACACAAAAAATTCTCCAAATATTATAAGCTATTGTCTATTGTTTGGCTTTGGTTTCACTGGATAGATGTTACTTATGTTATGGTTGGCGAGAAATTGACAAATACTGATATTTTTCTCTTTTTTTTTCCAGGAAATCCAGTAAGCCTTTTCGATAATTTTTTTAGCTCGTGCACATCCGTGGGACCTCTTTAACATATTTGCATAAGACACGAGGAGTTGCTGTTAAAAGCTTAAAAATGCAAGTCAGAAATTTCAATTATATAAACGCAATTTTCCTTGGGACAAAATATATAGATCTACTCTACAAATTATACATGACTGGAATAGACACATTATTCTCCTTGATTCGTCTATCATGATGTCAAAATTAATATTATCAAGTGTAACTCTTTCGATGCTAAGGAGTGCAAGATCACTCGGATGATTTTGTTCTATTGAAGCTCGTAATTAAGACAAAATAAGCTTCAGTTTGCTGAAGGACTGCTCACAGCTTACAATGGAAACAGCAATCGTTTGAAGTATTTGCCGTGAAATTCGCCGATTCGGGGATACGTTATCTTCGTATGAAACATTGAAACCAAGAAGATCCAAAAGAGTTTCCGGTAGAACTTCAGTCGGAAAACTGAGCACCATTTCGGAGTCTCCGAGTTATGTGCACAATTCGCGACCATTCACGTCAGTGTCGTAAAAATTTACAAAATCTCAGCAATTTTGACGAAGTTTATTGATATTATTTTTTCTCAGCGAGAAGAGTTTTAACGTCTAGAAAAAATCCAATTTTGGTGTTTAGGTTTTTTGGATGTAGAAACTGTATTATTTCTCACGTTGGAGTCCATCAATAATGCTGTTCATAACACGTAAAATTTCTTCCTCGGCAGAAAAACCTGCATCTCTTGCTATTTGTTCAGGCAACCTCCAGTGCTGTCTAATCCTTCTGTCAACATCGATTTCCCGAGTTGTTCCTCTTGTTTTTTCATTGTCTAACGAAACCTGGCTCCAATTATGACGAATGTTGACAAGTTCTTGCTCTAGTGTTTCAAGATCAGTTACTGCTTCCTTGAAATTCATAGTAGAGTCCTGCAACCGTTTCTGGACACGATCAATATTCCCAAGTATGACGTTTCAGTAATGTAACAAAACCAGGAAGTTAAAGTTTAATATACTTGCCAGCAAAGTTTCTATACATCACTTCTGGCGTTAGGCGTCAAAGTTGCATCTTCTTATAATTGTTTCAGCAGCCCTAGTAGTAAGTAGTTCATGTAGTCCTTCATAAATAGCTTAAACAGCTTCTGATCGGCACTCCGGCGTGTTTCTCACTCCCTCTTCACTGTGATTGGTTGGCACAGTTCTTTTTAATTCTTTCCAAGGAGTTGTTGAACGAGATAAAATATATATATATACTTACAACTGATCAACAACAAAAAATAATAATAAAATACATAACAACTGAATCCTATTTAGCTGAGTGAACTTCTGCTAAATTTAAGTTGTGGTTGTCACGGTTGAAAAACATTGCTCTATGATTTGTGGCACATATTCGCCATTGAAGGCCGGATATATTCCCAGTCACTACAGCAACATTGTCATAACATTGTGACAATCGGCTAGAAGTATGTTATCAGATTCCAGTTTCTCTACGATAACTCTTTAAAGGGATTGCTCCATCTTTGGAATGTACCTTGAATAAAAACTAAAATTTATTATTTTATGGTTACTTTTTTAGTTTGAAAATCAACATCCACAAATCTGATGGCTCTAGAAAGCTCTTCCAGATCTCCTATATCGGGTGTTGAGTCAAGTAAGATACCGTAGTACTTGTATTTTCTGATTTCACTAACAGCTGATTCCTTACTGTTGATTTCAAAGAGTGGATAAATTCATTTTCGATTTACATGATAAATAAGAAACTGAACCTGGATTTTCTCGGGCATGTTTTAGGGGTCTTTCTAATAGTGGATCATACTGACCAACGAGTTTGATCACAGAGAGAAAGTTTCTAACATTTTTATCCATGTCTTTATGCAGATGCTCAGCATGGCCAGGCAGTTCCGAATTTTGTGAACAAGATACTTAATACAGGTTCAACCTGTTTGTTCAACAACGACGTCTCTGGTGCTTTCCGCAGCATAAACATTAGCATTTGTCTGAATCAGATATTCTTGAATGTTTTAATCATGACGGCATGATTCACCTTGTCGCTTTCGCGTTCTTAGACTGGCGTTGATGGTGGTTGATAACTGCCGTTATTTGATTCTGAAGATATGGAGTTTGCGGCTTCAGCTTTTCTGTCATCTTGGCTCTTTTTAAAGAAAAAGAGGGGTAGGACTGCAATCAGGCTTATACAAAATTAAATGGAAAAGACGTAAACAAGGTAAGGGTTAGCCTGACCGGACGTAACAAAACAGCGAACGTTTCGGCAAAGAGCCTTTATCAACGAACATACAATACACAAATAAAACGAAAATAATAAAAAAAATGAAGGGACTTAGCTGCGGTGAAATCCAAAGTATCCAAAAAAGTTGGATACGCATATCTACTTTTTGTTTAGGGAAACCAAAGAAAATTTAAATGAACATGATCAGAGGCGTCACTATGGTTGATGTCGCCCAGTGCGGTAGCTCATGTTGCCACCCCCTCACTACTTACACCACAGACCTCCTCCTAGCCTCCCAGTGCCACATAAAGGAAACGTACAGAATTTTACGCTTTTGTCACCCCTTGTCATTGTGTCCCCCAGTTCGAGCCGCACCGTCCCCACAGTGACGCCTCTGAACACGAAAATGGAATATTTAAAAAGATAATCCACCTTTTAGCTCGTGGAGGTGTATGCGAGAAGTGCTTTAAATTTAAAAAAACAAACATAAAGAATCATAATCTTGAATAAGACCATTCAAAATCACGTCATTAAATGAATTGAAAATAATATGAAAAGTCACATATCAGATGACGGGGGAAAATATCAAAATATCAATATCAGGCGTAAATATAAAAGAGCAAATGACCTTCGTTGAAAGGTATGTGTCGATTGAACAAGAAGACATCAGTATTTATTAACGTTTTTGGGACTGGCTTCCGATTGAAAGATTACACAACATGAGAGGCCAAAGATATGATGACAGGAAAGGCCAAATATAATATGTTAATGGGGCGACTATGTCGGGGTGCAAGCAAAGATTAGAAACATCACCCCTGAAAGTCTGATGCATTTATTATACCATGTGGTAGCCACTTTCGTACCCTGTTCATAAATGATATTGTAAAATCATCTTTTGAAGGAGCCAACTTCTTTGATATTGTTTTAAAATGGTAATGATTTTTTTGTGATTATGGCAAATTGCAAAGATTTTGAAAGCCCTTTAACAGATGGAGAATCAGTTAATATACATTTTATAATTAAATATCAAGGGTGTATTCTCAATAGCAAAAATATTTAGTACTTTTGGAAGATTTGAAATTCATAACAAAAATGAACTATGCTCCAAACTTGACCGTTGCTCTTGTAATTTTAATAACTTCTGTTCCGGGGAAAGTAATTACTCCAAACTAAAATCATAATCAAGAACTTTTTTGGTAACATCTCAAACAAGATTGTCTAACTTCGCTATATTAGCAGTTGAGTATGAGCTCAGTAAAAGTTGTCTAACTTTGCTATATTAGCAGTTGAGTATGAGCTCAGTAACAGATTAAATATCTTTAAATTAATTAGAGAAGTCTCTGAACTTAAAATTCCTTTTAAAAAATTAACCGTATAAACTCATGTTAACTGGGATTTTGTGAATTTTTTTTTAAAAATCTAATTAAAAGTATTTGTTAAATTACTGTGTTAAGTTTCAATTGAATTTTTTTCCCAGATGTTCGCTAAATATATAGATATATACTATTTTTTATAATACTTAAATTGTTATTACATAATGGCGCAATTTTTCACTTTTGGGGCCGTCTAAAAATGACGTCACGCACCTTGGGGGGAGGGAGGGTTCCACAAATTTGTGACGATGTGTGACGAGGGGGAGGGAGAGTTTGAGAAATGTGACATCACAACAAAACTCGCAACTTTAAATAAAAGTTCCACTAAAATATTTGATTTCTTAGAATAAACTTTATGACGTTTTACTTTGCTTCACGCGTGTTACGATATTAGGGTGCAGCCTGCAGCCTTAAACTAAAAACATACCGTAAATGATAAAAAAAGTGATTTCAAACATGCTCTTTTTCAAATAGAAAACACGGGTTTTATGAGGGGGGGGGCGCAAAGCTTTATGACGTCATATTGGAGGGAGGGGTCTAATTTGCGACGAGGCGGGGGAGGGGAGTGAAGAATCGTCCAAAATCGCGTGACGTTATATATGGACGGCACCTACTAGTACCACAGAGTGGTTCAAATGGTAAGTGCGGCCCTGGGTGAAGTAAAGGGAACATTCAGTTTATTTCCCTGTTGCAAAGCTTGAAACGCAACATTCATTTATCTAAACTACAGTTAAAATAGGTACATACATATTGCATTGAGGAGCATAAATCATAAAGTAAATATGATTACAGGGGCTTACAATCTTATCTGCCTAGCTACACATAACAACCAGTCACTTAACGCTCAGTTGTTTAGATTTGACCTACGTTTTTAAAGGCTAAAGACGACAAGTATACAGAGTATAATGCCAGGGACAAAAGCCGAGACATTCGATATAGCTTCTCCAGCTTGAGATACCGCTCCGCTACCGACTTTTTCATTATTTTGTTATTGGCGCTTTTTGTTGAAAGGTTATGTGGTGTATAATAGCTATGATCTTTCATTCTTTGTGTAAACGTTTCTGTGAACAAGTAAATGGATTCATGGCACCGCGGGGGTCTTTAACTTTCTAGTTATTTCGCTCCTTTGTATGTTAGAAAGTGGTACAATGTGTGGGGTAAGGAAGTCACGGGAATATGAAAGGCCCAACACCCTCGGACTTGTCGGAGAAGAAACAGTATATTTCAAATGTGAGGACAGGGAAGCGTCCCTTGGCTTAAACACAGCGCTGCTTTTGGATTTAGATTATTTTTTTACATGACTGGCTTCTTTTAGCAGCCGTGTTCAAGACGGGGAATCTATGTCGGACTTTCGAGAATCACTTAGACATGCTGTTTTAGCTAATATTGTTGCTGCGGCAAACCGTGAATTCAATTCAACATATACTGCGATGGGGATCCAGTCAATCGGAACTATGAGGAATTCTCTTGATGTAGATACTGTTTCTAAAGGAGAGTCCAATGTGACATTGTTTCAAAATGAAGAGAATATTTCGACAACACCGCCTGCTCCGCCTAACACGGCGGAATCACCGAAAAAAGCCCAGACACTTAATAGGGAAAGAGCGAGAAATACTATCTCACAAGGATTATTCACGCCAAGGGGATTTTCTAAGGAAAACAGTTGTTTAGATGTGAATACAGAATTAGCTAATATGGTGAATTTTCGTACTCGCAAAAATATTGAGATCGGCTGTAAGACTGCTAATGTTAAGCCATTGGAAACTGTTTCTGAATATAACCCAACACTGTTAACCAGATCACAGCGATCACCGACCCTGAGAAGTATTTATGATCCTCGATTTAAGTTTAACTCTAATGGAGAACCTATTTCATCATACGCTCTTTGTGGGACAGGATTAAATAATGTTGTGTCAAAAGATCATGTGACTTCAGCTCAGGTTAGAACTGAAATTAATGTGAGTCAAAACGTTGGGGCTGCAAATAAGCCAAATCTCGTATCTCATGATTCCAATAGGTCTCAAGGCAAAGAACATCAATCTTATTTTGGAACTAAAATTCAAACCAACTTAACGAAAAGTGAACAGTTTAAAAAGCGAACAGAAGAAGCTAAATGTGATGCAATAAATACAGGCGACCCTATAGCATCATATATTTTATATGGTGCCTCGCAAAGCAAAAATACATCGAGACGAGATTCTTATGGAGCAACAAAAGAAACAACTAGAGGAACACCACCATATGATAAAAGGACAGAACATCCTAATTATAACGTTGGGACTTCTGAACCTTTATTCCTTAACCGTGAGACGAAAGAAATCAACAACTTTGACCTGGCAGAGGGGTTTAAGGTCATAAGCTTAAATGCGGAGTTTTCAACTATTCCTAAACCACACACCACCCATACAAATGGTCAGCTCAAACTCCGGAATAAATTTTTGGATGACATGCAAAATAACACGAGGTCATGGACTCAAGAAAATATCATTGCTAATAGTATACCAACGGGAGAAGCAGCGCATCACACAGTTTTACCGAGTTATTTAGACGTTCGCCAGCTAACCACTTCGCAATCACAGTTTACTCGAAATCGGCATTCAGGGAGAAAATCAATGCTTGGTAATCGAAGATCCCAAAGTTTAAATATACCTGTGCGCGATAAGCTGAGATCAATTTCGCCAGGGACAGGCCATAATTCTTTTGATAACCACACAAAATCAAATGAAGACTTCTCCTTAGTTGGACAGTCTATACCTAGTTTTTCTAGCGACAAAAAAACCGTAAAAATCTACAATCGTGGCCTTAAAACTCCGTTGTCAGAACGTAAGTTGGAATCCTGGGAAATTGATGAGAGTTTTCAGGCGAGTTGTCGTGACTCGGAGGACAATATAACTACTCAAGAAGCGCCACATCAAAATGAAGTTGTTTCCTACACCCCTCGGACTTTGTACGATGTCAATCGTAAACAAAAATGTGAGGATAAAGTTGTTGCTCGCATTTCTCCATCACACACGAACAGTGTCGTGATGACCACATTAAGATCGAGCCAAATAGGTACGACAAAAATGGAATTGGAAACGCGCCCCCATCGATACTATACAAACGATACTATGAAGAAATTAAATGGCTGTTTTACTCACGATTCAAGTGAATCAGTTCTGGATGACGAAACTCTCACAATGCGATCATTAATAGATCAGGCTTTAGAGCCAAATTACCTAGATTTACGCTCCTCCTCACCTCGTAACACTGTAAACGACGACCAAAAGGTACCTATGTACATGGGATGCTCGTCTCAGGTGGCAAGGGGTATATCCACAAGTCAGTTACATGGCCTCATCAATAAATGTGGGAAAGGGACTGATATAGGCCAGAATACCAAAGTAATAAAAGCTTTAGACCCAGATGTATATAGTGATTATCAGCACAAGAAATATAGAGATACCAATATGACGACAAACCTCAACACAGGCTCAGACCAACCAACAATGCACTTTCTAAAGATTAAAGTGACTGGAGATGGGATTTAAATTTAACCTTTGTAACATTGTGCCTTATCTGTACAGACGCTCCTTCTATACAGAAGATTATTGCGTCCACAGATCATGCCGGTCTGTTGGCAAGTGATGCAGCGTTCACAGGCCACGGCTGTGAGGGTTCCTCCCATTACCCAGCAGCCTTTATTTCCCAAGGTCATCAGAAATGTATTGCAAAGAAACTTCATTATGTCTTTCTTATTGAAAAATTGCAATAAAATTTCAACCACGGACAATTCTTATCTCATTTTGCTTCAGTTACAAAGTCTCAGATAAAGCAATGGTCATTTCGTCTTCATTTCTGGTCATCCAGTATACGCCAGGTTATAGTTTCATGATTTGAAGTGTTTCCCCAGGAGCATAGTTTCATGTCAATGTTCTCTATATTTTGTCTTTTGTGTTACAAGAAACATAGATTCAACATATTCTATATTATCAGCTCTTTAAATTCTTTAAAATGTAATGATTGTGTACATCTTTTATTATCTGTCAAAACACTATTAATTAATGTCAACAATGTTAGGTTTCAAAGTTCAATAAGAATTTATATTTTTCTTTTATACTTATACAGTCCCAGGAATTATAAATATAAAGTCCACATTATCATGTTAAAAATAATCTGTAAATATTGAGTCATATTATTGTTTATATTTCTTCCTACTTTGAATTTATTACCTGTTCCTAAGTTTTATTTTCATTTGTAATATAATATTATGCTATGCATTAAATAGGAATACCACAAATCCTAACTTGAACGTAAAATTGATCAAAATTAAAATGAATCAAAATAAAAAGCAAATAGTGAGCAAAATGTTTTGTAAACAAATGTAGATTTTTTAAAAATTTATGAACTAACACTAATACAATACATTTATAAACAAAATTACTATCACACACATCCTAGGCCTAGGTTTAGAGCAGGTATTGACTTTATTCAATCTTACCAAAATACAATTTAACAAACAAAATATTAATAAGGGGAGAAACCATAAATGGCATCACGCGATTATGGCCAATTTTTAACCCAGTCCCCCTCGTCACAAACACCTAGACACCCCCTTTTTTCCCTTCAATATGACATCACAAAGCTTCGGCACCATCCCCCCTAAAAGCCATATCTTCTAATTGAAAATTAGTATGTTTCAAATTACTTTTTGTCATTTAAAATTTTAAATATGGATTTAGTGTAAATCTGCCCTCTAATATTGTCACAAGTGTGAAGCCATTGAAAATGTAATCAAATAATTTGAAAGCAATCAAATATGTAAGTGGTAATTTTAATGAAAGTAACATGTTTTTTTATGTTACAACACATTACTTAAACATACCCCTCCCCCTCATCACACATCTGCACAAATCCGTGATCCCTTCCTCCTCCCCCCCATTTAGGCACGTGAGGTCATTTATGGACGGCCCCTAATGCCATTACATAAGTACAGTAAATATTACATTTTAAGTATCCTATAGCCTTCCTATACCAAATACTGATTTTTATGTTAAGTAAGATGTAAGCATAGCAAAAGTAGGCATATCTACCTGATCTCCTTTCTTAAACAATGAGTTAAAATACTCCCCATGAATCAACATTGCCACCTTATTTTTATTCCACACCGTAGAGCAGATGAATGATTGTTGACATTTTTTTATTTAAAAAAAAAACAAAAAACTTTGTCTAGAGCCAATGAACATCAGTATTGATACTATTATAATACTGTTGTAAAGAAACCATTACATTTTGCCAATAATTTTACTATGGGCCATGAACTAATGCCAGTATCATATTAACATCATTGAAAAGTGGTTTAAGTTAAGTGTTACTTTAACTGTAAAAATAATATTCATTTGTAAATGCCTGTGTGGGGAGATAGAGTTTTTCTTCTATATAAATGTGATTTATTCCATTGAAAAATTACTTTAAATTTCTGATGATTTCAAAAAGGACATTATTTTTTAATAATACCTACCAGTATTCAGATTGTTTCAACTGAACATAGTGTTTTTTTATTTTATTTTTTAAAAATATAAATATGGCTTTTTAATGCGCTGACAATAAGTTATGGTATTTTTATGAGCATTTTCCACTGGTGCACTCTTTTCAAAAGTGTACTAAAATAATGATGTGTCCCAGTTGTATTTACTTTACAAGTTTAACATTAATTAATATTCCTTCCGACTCCAGTAGACTGAAAGCAATATTTCTTTTCACTGACACTAACACTGGTTTCACAATTCCTTGTTAATCAGATAAGTTTAGGTGCAACTATATTGTCATTTTGTTCATCACATCTTTTAATTATGAATGAAAAAAAAAAGTTTTAAAATACAAAATTTACTCAACATGTGGTTTAATTATGCAAGAAAGGATCAATAAATAAAACAATTTCTTAAAAGTAAAATATTATAAACAAAACAATTTTTTTGTATTTAAATCAGGATGTTGAAACAAAATCATATTTTAAAGTAAATTTTTAATATTTATATTGTAACAATTTCAATTCAAGTTTCTAACTTTTGAACAGATATCCAATAATATTTTTAAAGGGACTCAAAATATCTGGAGGCAAATGGAGGCCGAGTCTGGTTGAGACTAGGCAGCATAATTTTTATGTCACCAAAGGGAATTCAAAACATTCTGCCCAAAATTTTAAGATGAAAATTAACATTAATTATTCCAAGCAGACTTCTATTTCTTCTTCCTAGTACTAGATGTTAGAAACCTGGAATCTTTTTCTCCACAGCTAATCTTATCTTGTAAGTTACAGAAGATAATTGCATCCCCCACTTATCCATATGAGGAATCAATAGATATTTTTAGTTTGTTTTGATTATGCTCAACAGTTGTTTTGAGTCTGAAAGTTTAGTTATTTAATAAAATTCATGGTGGAGAAGATCTATTCATTAAGATATAGAACTCTAACTTAAAGATGTTTCTCCTTCTAAGCCTAAGTACCTTAAAAAGAAGATATGTCCATAGCTAGACTGTACTGTAACTGTATTATATTTCTTTCAAGCCCCTGAATCAAATTTGGTTGATGCTCTTCACAATTTTAGACATCACTTTGTCAAACTTAAGGCATTTGCAGCAAAGGACCTGCTGACCGTTAATCCATAACCCCCTTTACGTGTGCCACTTTGTCCCAAGCATTAATGGAGCACTGTGTTATTTCTGCAAAGATCTCCCATAGTCAGTTATCATACACAATGGCATAAAATAAATAAAGGCAGCAAAATATCAATGTACTAGAATCACTATGAGCTGCGTCTCCATATCTCATGATTGAAGTTTAATGTTGCACCAAATACTAAATACAGATCAAGACTTAATTTAGATATGGCAAAGGTACCCAGAAATTAAAAAAGATAAACAATTTCACTGTTATCATAATTTAATTTCATAAAAAGGACCAACAAATTGCTTAAAGAAAATATATTTTAAAGTAGAGTAGTAGTAAATAAAATTATTTAAATTTATTTAAAATATTCTTGAAACATGCACAATATTGTATTAAATTTAAAAGTTCTAAAAGAGCTTGCACTATTGTCTGCAATCATGCCACAAGAGTACTGTTTAAAAAATGTTTTTTAAGTTGTTTAAATTAATTAAAAATGCTTTTTGGTTTTTTTTGTTTGTTTTTTTGAGTTTACAACACACAATGACTGAATAGATCTTTCACAGCTGTAACAATTTTATTTGAACAAGCTCAATAATGACAAAGTGGAACTACCTATTAAACAAAATTCTTAACCTAATAAATTATTTTCGTATGCAATGCCAAAATCAAACAAAAATTTAATTACATCAATTCAACAATGTCCACAATTACCATCATAGACAGGCGTTCTAAGAAAAACAAGAGTAATTAATGACTGCCTCGCTTTTTTGTCTTCTTGGACCTGTGATAATAGTTAAAATTATAATAATAATAAAAATAATAATAATAGTCATAATCAACACAATTAAGATATTTTTAAAAATTTAAACAGAAATTGAAATTTTTTGTTACATGACTTTTTAAAACTTTTAGTAAAGCTCTTATAAAAGTTATTTCAAATTTTAGAGATTTTGAAATATAACTACACAAATAATTATAAAAACAATATTCACTCTTTGAAATACTGTACTCTTCAAAAAAATATCCCTATTAAAAAATGGTTTGAATTGTTTAAAAGAAAAATGTACCATAATACTCTTAAATTTAAAATACTAAGTAAGCAAAATTCTAAAAATCAAAATCCTTTGCCTTCAACAATAAAAAATTATTTAAATTCAATAAAAAGAAAATATCAATTAAGGCTAAAGTAAATTAAAATTACTTGTTAACATTGCTATATAATATAAGTGATTTAATGATTTTATTACTTACATTGCTAAACCATCTTGATAAGTTAATGTACTTTTCCTTGTCAAGAAAAGTCATTTTTTTCTGTAGAAATTGGTTTAAATTTGTCATCGAATTCCCATAAACAGATTTCAAATTATAAGAGTTTTTTTTTAATTTAATCCATTTAATTATGCTAATTTTTGGTCTAGTGCAGGGGTCAACAAACTTATTTCCCTCAACTGAAAAAATGACGAGCATGGACCACATACCCATTCTAGCCTTCTGTGTTAATCTGTAAATCATGGGGGACTAAAAAAACAAACTAACAAAAACCTAACATATTTATTTGCTAAAAGATTATCAAAGAATGCAAACGTAATTAAAAATGTAAGTTATTTACATCAGACCTAGTGCTAAAAAAAATCTAAATTAAACAACTGAAAATTTTAGCCAATAAGCAGCCAGGATTTCCCCGCACATGGGATGAACTGGTATTCTAAATTTAATATTTAAATTGTATGAAAATTTCTTATGTGCCCTTTGTAAAATCAAGCACAATCATCATTTCAGTACCATTGACAGACAAGATGAAACGGCGTCGCAAGTCAGATGCGGCCCGTGTGGTGTAGTTTGGTGACCCCTGATCTAGTGCATTGACTTACAATAAGTTAATAGTTTAATCATGATAATTCATATCATAAAGCTTTCCTTATGAGTTTACAACCATTTTAAAACATCACATTATAACTGTTAAAGTCAAATTGGACACATACAGAACATCTTAATCATTTGACAGATGATATTCTTTTAATATTAAGAGGGAACAAAAAAGTATGTGAGATCTGCTTGAAAAAATTAATTTTATGACTATTTTTTATTTATGACACTAAAAGGCAATTTTAAGCACACAGAGAATTTATTTACTGGAAACTACTTATTGCCTTCAACTTATGTGTAAATATGACAATGTCAC
Organism: Radix auricularia; assembly: GCA_002072015.1. Taxonomy (NCBI): domain Eukaryota; kingdom Metazoa; phylum Mollusca; class Gastropoda; family Lymnaeidae; genus Radix; species Radix auricularia. The sequence continues at coordinate 22,301 of MUZC01003847.1, forward strand.
TGTCATACAAACAAAAACTAATGTGATAAACAGGGCACTAAAATTAGCAGATACCCAAATGCATTAAATTATTAAATATGTAGAAAAGTTTTTTTTATAGATGACAACAAAATGATAAACTTACAAAAATGTTGTAAATGCTATGATAAACAAGGATGTCAGCTATTGTCAGTTGATGTGCTACAAAGTAAACTTTGTCTTTCAGATAGTGATTGAGCTCCTGTAATTTAATAAAAGGATCAAGAGTAAAAATTTCAAAATATTGTATGGTTTTTTTTTGCTAATAGACCCCAAAATATAATTCACAATCTTAATTGAATTTTTTTTTCTTTTCATGAAAAAAACAACTAATGATTTCACAAATTGATTTTAAAAAATAATTTTTTAAAACTCAGAAGTTTTTACATATTCATTTTTCAACTGTTTTTAAATTCAGTAATGTTGAAATCATTTTATGATTACGAAGTTATTTCAAAATACTGTAGTTATTTTTAGGTGCTTTTTTAACAGAAATCTTTTTCAAAAAAATCTTTTTTCAAAAAATATACTAACATTCAAAACACATTTTTGAAGTTCTGAATCTTGATATGCACTTTCAATTAAGTGCCTGTACTCTAACCATTGTTCAACCGCCATGCGGTCTTCAAGAGGAAGAGCTGGAGAATAGATTTAAACTTCTTTAATTTTAATATTTGAACTTATTAATTAAACTTTCCTCTTTATTTATAATACAAAGCACAGTGCATTATAGGGTAATTTTCTCTCAATATGACACCACTTCAAATGGTGGGCTTGCTGATAGATTAACAACTATTTAAAAAATTCTTTTTGGGGTGTGAAGGTGATTTTGATAGCTTTAGTGCATTTCTGAAAAGAATATTTTCAAAAATATTTTGTCTGCAATGTACATTGAGACATGACTTAAAAGCACAATAAAGTGAGTAATTTTTGTCTAACTTGACAGACATTTTAAATATTTTCCCGTTTTGTATGCCCCATGAATACTCTTTATAAAACTGTATTAATGTCAATTTATATGGATGTGTCTGTAAGCATTCAAAATATGTGAGACAGAAAATAGAGGAATAACCGAACAATAGTGGCATTTGGTAAAAAATCAAATTTAACACACAGAACCAGTGCAAAATCCGGCTGCATTTATCTATTCATATTTATCCTAATCAACATTCCATACAAAGTAAATATCTCATGGCACAGGTAGAAATCGTAGTGTTAGAGGACATTTTACAATACATTTTTAAAATATCGCCAAAATTACCAGTATTTTTTTCAATTCAATTTACCTTTAAATTCAAGCTGAGTTCTTTGAAGGTATTTTCCAATGCTTGATACACCTGATATTTTTCTACCATTCCCAATATCTAAAGTAACACTCTGAAATTTAAAATGCACAATTTTTTTAAAACATTTAATTTCTACAAAAAATAAGATTGCTGGTCAAAAACTTTTTAAAATATATTTAACATATAACTTTGAAAAATAGATGTGAAGTAAATTAAAAAATCACACAATTAATCCATTCATTGATTAAATTTTTTGCCAGATTAACCTAACAAACTTTTTTAATCAGTACCAGCCCTAGTTCTATTATTAATTATTAATTTTTAATTATTTATTAATAAAAGGAAGCGGGGGAAGCGGGATTTGATGCCATTGTCAGACAAAGAAGGCAAAAACTCCATGAACCTCTCGCTGGTTCTCAAAATATAAGGATAAGGAAAATACGAACCAGCGGTTAACTGGTTTTTCTTTGAACGGTAAAATGGTCCTCAAAAACGAGCGGTCGTAGCACCCTTAGTCCAAACCCCGATGGCGGCGAATTTGTTTTGGTTTGGTTGTTTTTTTAAATAATAAAGCACAATGAGCGTGATTGCAATAGTAATTTTTAGTTCTTATTCTGAAAAGCTGATACGTTGATTAAATCTTAGGGCTAGGGGTCTACCAATATGCATTTTTCCCTTTGACTTACAATAATAATTGTTAATTTTATTTTTAACCAATAGTTAAATAAATTTTGCACACGGCCAACTTTTATGAATGAAACAACGAGAACAAAGTTATACGCCGATGCCAATAGTAATAGTAATACAGTGAAAATGAGGTTGAAGGATGAATGGAATGGTTTTCTGTGACAAGTCTGCACACGGTACATTTTATTATTCCACACAAAACGAATTATTTTACATTCTTGCGATTGTGCGCGAATCGTTGCTTGATGATTTTTATTTACGGCTTTACGCAGGGGCGGATTAAGACTGCACGGGCCCCTGGCTGCAATCGAACGGGGCCCCTATCCAGTCAGCGTCCTAAAATAAAATGATTTCTTGCAGCTAATATAAGACTTAACTAAATATTAATAATTTTAAAAAAACCAAAAAAAAACGAAGAAATAACTGTTTGAAGTGTTGGCCGGTATGTAACAATTGATTGTGAAAAGAACTTTTTTTTAAAAAAAAATTCCACCACTGGGATCGAGCCCGACACCCCTTGCATCAAGAGCCTATACTATAATCTTATCAAAATTAAGAAACTTTAAAAATATATACCATATTTTATAATTTGTTCTCTGAGGAAGCCAATCAAATCAAGTTTTTCGATTGTTACGTTTATCAGGTCTGATTAGCGATCAGGGGCCGTCCAAAAATGACATCATGTGATTTTGGCCGATTTTTTACCCCCTCCCCCCCCTACGTCGCGCGTTGTCACAAAATCGTAGACCCCACCCTCCAATAATACGTCACAAAACTTAGACCCCCCCCCCAAGAAAAAAAAAACAAAACAAAAACTTTATTTTCTATTTGAAAATAAGTAAATTTCAGGTAAGGTTGTTAAGACCGCTCATTTTTGAGGACCGGCTAACCGTTCAAAAAATGTTTTGAGAACTAACAAGAGAAAGTTGTCACCTGGCGTCGTCTGATGGCATCAAAGCCCGCTTCCCCCGCTTGCGTTCAGCTCTTTCTGCATTGCCCTCAATTCAAAGCATTTTTTTTTTAATCCAAAAAATTAACTAAACAGTGATGGTTAATTGTCTTTTTTATATTTTATTTTGAGGACTCATAGTTCACCGGTCTAAATAAGAGGACAGGTTCAATCGTTCGTTAAAGTTAGCGAGGTATTTTTCATTAGTTTCAAAAACCAACACCTCGCCCCGCCCGTTATGGGTCTAAATAAGAGGACAGGTTCAATCGTTCATTAAAGTTAGCGAGGTATTTTTCATTACTTTAAAAAACCAACGCCTCACCCTGTCCGTTTTGACGTCTTGTTTACCTCTCTTGTGTGTGATGCCAGTCAACTCGCGTATTAAAATTAATAATATAATAAAATTATAAAGCTACGGAGAAAACAATGATGATAAAATGGAATTTATTTTTTTTAAAAAACATTATTTTTCTATTGTCAACTCGCCAGAATAATTGAATTTTGCGACGCACACGTTCCCCCTCCCCGTTTTTTTCTGTTCAAATAGGGTTTGAGCTACACTCGGCGTACTATTAATGTGGTAAACAAATGCCTTTGACTTGCAGGAAAACTGTCACTAAAAGACCAAACTCAAATTTGTGGGCCGATTAATCGCCCGGTATCTTTGCTATGTCTTTCAAATACCTCTCGTAATATAGGTACATGTATTTCACTAAGCGGCGTGCGCCGATAAGTTTTTTGAATGCCTGAAACAGACTATAAACCGGTGATCAGAAAATGCCGATAGGTCACGAGGTCATATGCTTTTATAGCTTTCTTTGTCTTTATAAGAAACAGACTATAATTAATATAAACAGAAACGGCCTCGGCCTTGACCGTTGTTGACATCAAACGCGCACTGTTAGCTCTCGTACAGTCACAGTGCCTCGACAACTAACCAAATTAAAATAAAATTTAAAAAATCATTCCTTAGCAGTAACTAGTACTATTAGTGAACCTCAGTGAAGCAAGGCTATAACGAGTCATGTAAGCACGCTTACAGCTTGGAGGCTGAAGGTTTGAATGCCAACCTACTTATCAGCTGGGTCGTGGTATCGCTTATACTCACCATGACAAAGCGAGAGGAAGAGGCGCGAGACGCGTTACGGCTTGTGTTGTTTTTTTCACTACGTTACAGCTAGTTTTTTTGTTGTTGTTTTTTTCTTTTCGGTTACACGGTCCTGTGGTCTTGAATAAAGATGACCGGTCCTGATCTGAGGACCGGTTAACCGGTTAGCTGGTTAACCGTTAACAAGCTTAGTTTCAAGTCACTTTTTTGTCATTTAAGTATTTATTTAGTGTAGGTCTACATTGTAATATTGTAACACGCGTGAAGCTATGTAGAAGACATTAAATAAATTGTAAGCCAGTGCTTCTCAAACTTTTTCTTATCAGACGACTGGCAAGAATTTTTCCATTTCACCAGGTACCATTGCATTCTTTTCCCGTTTTGACATGATTTTCTCTGTACTGATTTCATAGCAAAATGAGCCCCTACACAGCTTAAAGCCCTATGAGATTAAGTATGAATTTCACGTACATCACACAACAGTTGTAAATATAACGTCACCAATGGACAAGGCGAGGCGTGTTTAAATTGTTGCATTCTCTTGTGGAATTTATAAACTAATGAAAAATACATGGCTACCGCTATCCTTCTTTTTAACCAAGTGGTCGGTAAACAGCGATAAATTATCTCATTTGGGGTAAAAATGGAACTCTTGGGGGTAATGCTGAATCATTGTGGGCATAGAAAATTGCAAGATTCCGCTACTTTTGGGTTAACAGTAATGTTAACATAAACTTTCATAATTTTAATATTTAGGTATCCTATTGAACCGGTTTGTTTTTTAAACCGTTTAAACTGCCTTCAAAAAACAAAATGTGTTAACATCCTTAGATTATATTTTATTTTATTTTAATGCATACAAATTAAACATTGACTATAAATCATTACTGCTAACTTCTTTGTTTATAAAAAAAAATTCATTAAAAAATATTTTTAAAATGTATTTTTTTAAATCCCTCAATTGACTGACGGGCATCCCATAAGAAAGAGGTTGGCGAACAGGGGTCTGGGGTCAAAAGGGAATTATTTGGGGTAATGCAGACTCATTTGGGACATGTAACATCCACTCCACTCCACTAGATATATTCAAATATGTCATGTGTATGCATGGAACATATGCCCACTATTGAACCGGTTGCTTTGACAACTATCTAGATTTCTTACCTACGTACTATACGAAGACACGTAAGTCCACCCTACTTTCATTTATATTGACCCGAGTGACAATATTCTTAATCCACGTGACTTAACTGTATCAAGTATCCTTTCTGTCATATTAAAAATTAATGCCTTAAAAACTGAGCTCAGAGGAAATGTCCTCTCGAATTGCGGTGTCAAGAATTTGATGCATTCAATAAAATTAATGATTACTTTTGACTAATTTTAAATGGACACATTTATCATTATATTTAGAATGGCCAGAGGCGTTTGACCAAAAACCAATCGAAAAATTATATCAACCTTAAAACGTTTATAATTGTATCAAATAGATTTCCCCCCACCCACTCCCAGCCCCCCCTTGAATATTTCGTGTCGTTTTGACTTAAAATATCTACATATAATCCTATTCAGATCTTTTTTAGACACTTGTCATATTCGTAAAACTCACCAGTTGTAGTTTCGGGGAGGGGGGGGGGATAACCAACAAAAAAAAAAGTTCGCATACTCCTGCCGCGAGTGAACCAAACAAAGCTGCAGTTACATCAAAAACGCTTTGATGTCAACATCAATCGACGCAGGGTAACAATTTCGTATGTTCTCAAGTGGGTTCTCAAACTTAAGAATTATTTTTATATTTAATTTTCATTTCTTGATAACTTAAGCCAACCGGCGTCTGATGGCATTTCAGTGAAAGTTACCCTTTTGATGTGACGTCACATTTCTTCAACCCCCCTCCCTCCACATCACGCATTGTCACAAAAGTGAGACCACCTCCTCCCCTAGGTGCGTGACGTCATTTATGGACGGCCCCTCAGTTTAATAGATAATATTTATAAATTTATATTTTCAAGGCGGTTCGTGCAAACGTGTACAGTTTTATTATAAATTATACAAAGTTTGGGGCCCTTGGCTATAGCCCATTCAGCTTCCCCCCCCTTAATCCGCTTTACGGTATACTAAATTTTAATACTTGGCATCGACATCGCTTACACAAGTATACTATAGTACAGCAAAATCGGCTGATATATTTATAATCGGTAGACCAATATTAAATCTATTTAAATAATTTATTTAAATAAATTTAGATTTTAGAATTAATACACACACAAATAATGTCATATTATAATATATATGCGTATTCAATATAAAGAAGAGTTTGTTAAGATATTATATTATACTATAAAGTTATAGCGACTTGGCTAAAGCGCAGTATGGTGACCGTGACGTCACAACGCTATCAATTGCTGGAAAAGTAAGTTCTATTAATTCTAAAAGGATTATAAAAAATGGAAGATTTTAGGGTTTGGGTTAGGTATAGCTTTAGAATTTTCGGAAAATTAAAGGTTTTAGGGTTTGGGTTAGGTATAGCTATAGAATTTTAATTTTAAAGCCTTTTAAAGGAAGTACTATTACAACAAAGAAGGCCGCCATGACGGTGACGTCACGGTCAACATACTGAGCTTTTACCAGCGACTTAATTCTTTCCAGGTGTCTACTCTACTGTCTACTGCAAACAATGACTAAAACTAGTAGCAGAAATAGCGTATAATCTCATAGCGCTAGCAACACCCCGCCGGATCGTCTGCTGTTACGACATGTCATAGCACTAGTTTCCTGACTAGCGCTATGACATGTCGTAACGCTAGCCACATCCCACCGGGTCGTCTGTTGTTAAGACAATCTTGTCGTAACGCTAGCAACACCCCGCCGGATCGTCTGCTGTTACAACATATCATAGCATAGTTTCCTGACTAGCGCTACGACATGTCGTAACGCTAGCAACATCCGACCGGGTCGTCTGCTGTTACGACAAAATTGTCGTAGTCGTAGCGCTAGCCACATCCTATACCTATACTTTTTTTTTAAAAAAATATTTATATTATATCTAAAATCAATTCAATGTTGACTTGTAATAATTAATAAGTGCATATTGCTACTACCGCAGCATAGTAGGCATTCGAGCTTCATTCAATTGTATAATACTAATTACTCATTACAAATCTCACATTTTTAGAGATCTTTAACTTTTTTTTGTAGGTTTCATTGAGGAAATTGGCAGATGTAACAATGGGGGCTGCCATCTTTTTAATTGGAAGCGTATTAAGTGCTGCCAGCATCAATTTTAGGAAAAACCTAGCCAACACGTCAAAATAAACCTAGATCAGAAGGAAAAAACGAGAAAAAAAAAACCTAGACATGCTAAAAATAAACAAAATGACATCACAACGCTCCCCACCCCACCCCCTATTTTTCAATTAGAGCATGTCTCAGATAATTTTTTTTGTCAAGTATTATTCAAGTATGTATTTAGTATAAGTGTAAGGGTGCAATCCAATAGCGTTAAGGATGTGAAGCCATTTAAAACGTCACTAAATAGTTAAGAATCAAATATTAAAGTGGAGCTTTTATTTAAAGTTGCGCGTTTGTTGAAGTGACGTCACAGTTATTAAACAGCCACCTCCACTTTGTCACAAATCTCACAAAAGTATTACTAAATTCCATCCTTCCCCAAAATCGTTTTGGCATTGGCATTTATTAATATATTCTACATAACTATTTAAAAAATATGCTTACATTTGATTTTTGTTATCACTTATGTCATCATCTTTATAAATCCTTTGGCAATCTTATCAGCATTCTTGGAATAATTCACTATGACTATCTGAGTCTTGTATTAGATTATCTTTAGCCTATAGGCTATTCAATACAGCATTTACTTGAGAATTTATTCTCTCATCGCCGACAGAAGAAAATGTTAGAAGTTAGAGCCTCTAATAGTCTAATAAAATTAAATATTTTTGCCCAATTAAATTATTTTATCTTGTACCAGAATTGTACAGTACAGACATATGGCGCCACCTTTCGAATTTAGTAGCATAGAGCAATAGATTATGATAGATATAATAATGGAACATCAAAGAGCGGCTAAATATACTGTTGCTACATACTGCTTATTTTTATTTTTGAAAAATCGAATTATTTAGAACGGTAATTGCATATATTTAATTATTTTGTTTCTTTCACGTGGAATATTTACTATTAAAAAACCTAGATTATGACTATTTTTTAAATAAAAAACCTAGAAACCTAGATGAGGTCCAAAAAAACCTAGATCTAGGTTGAAAAACCTAGCGCTGGCAGCACTGACGTATTTTATATGTACACAACAGCTGTACACACACTGCGTTACACAGCTAAACAATCGTTTTTTGGCCGGCAAGCGTTATTCGCACGGATTCGGCTGTGCGAATAATATCCAACATTATTCACACGGTAAACCTATGCGGCTAAGTGTGAGAAACGGATTGAGCGGGGCCCACCCAGTTTGGGTAGAAATAAAGATAATAAGTGAAAATTAAGATAGGCGGGGCCTATAAAAGTGCGAGGGCTACTGCGGCCGTATAGTGGAGCCGTCTATAAGTGACCTCACGCGATTTTTGCCGATTTTTTGCTGCGCGGTTATTCTAAACCTCTGCGCGGAGTCGGCCAGAGGTTGAAAATAATATGGGCTTGATTTTTAAAAAATTAAGCTTAAGGTTTGGTTTGTAAATGGTTGGTGATTCTGATAACTGTTACCACCCGCCCAATGCGCCTTGCTGAAAAAAAAATCGCGCCCATTTACTTGTGTTTTCTAGCAGAAAAACTGATTTCAATAAGCGTACAAAGGTGTCAGTATGAAAAGTTTATCAGTTAAAAGTCACTTCCACCGCCAATGTTCCCTTTAATCTGTGTGGTTGTGCGGCCGATGCCACGCAGAGGTTTAGAATAACCGCCCATCAAATTGTGTGGTATTGCACAAAAATGGATGCTCTGCAACTTTGCTCATGACTTTTTTTTTACTTTGTAGTTGCACACGAACCTTAGAGAGAACATTGATCGCCGCCCAGCGGACATTAACATTCAAGCTGCTGAGCCCTATGAGTCTCACTCCCATTTTGTTGGGCCCTATGATCTGACTGAACATTACGTCATTTTTGTTGACATTTTTAATTTGAATGTTCCGTTTACAGTAGTTTTAGTCTATGAGTGTGGCGATGCATTTACAGCAGGAATAAAAGTTTTTAGAGCAAAATAGTATATTTTTGAAACCTTTGTTAACAGATGCCTCAGAAATATTCTGAAAATAAAATGGTTCGACAAGGTCGAAAACTCCAAACTGTGGAAGAGGTGTGGACAAAGGACAGTAGAACAACAGATCATGGAAAGCAAATGGAGATGGATTGGACATACCCTTCGGAAAGATAACAGCAGGGCTAGGCAGGCCTTAGATTGGAACCCCCAGGGCAAACTTCAGCGATGAAGACCCAAGCATACATGGAGACGGAGCATGTTAGATGAGGGAAGAGCTGGGAAGAATTGAAGCGACTGGCAAAAGAACGTGCACTGTGACAAGCTTTGATAGAGGCCCTATGTTCCACAAGGAACCCAAAGGACAAGTGATGATGCTGAGTTATGAATAGGATGTACTGGATTTTGGCTCCGGTAAATCCAGAATCCGGCCATGTTTACAAAACTGGCTCCGACATAATTTAACTTTACAAATCCGGCTGGCCATTATATATATATATCTATACTAATAAAAGGGAAAGCCCTCACTCACTCACTGACTGACTGACTGACTGACTGATTCATCACTAATTCTCCAAGTTCCCGTATAGGTAGAATCATGAAACTTTGGGAAGTTGTTGGGTACCCTCTGAATACGAAAATTGGCGAAAAAGAATTTTGAAAATCTCACTCATCTGGGGCCGGGGGCCCAAAAACTTTGTTTGCCTACATCACTAATTCTCCAACTTTCCGTATAGGTAGAAGCGTGAAACTTAGGGAAGTTGTTGGGTACTTACTAACGACGAAAATTGGCGAAAAA
>MUZC01003847.1:35666-181793 GCA_002072015.1 Radix auricularia
ACCAATGCGCACGCGTCACGTCACTTTGTGAATAACGCTAAACATTATTCTCAAAGCCATGTGAATAATCACTCCTATTTATTTTTAATATACCTTCATGTGGTACATAACATGTGGTTGGGGGTTTTAGAAGGATTCAAACCCTTGATCACCTGTCTATCTTTAAAAAATTATAATATTAATTTAAAAAATGATGTGCACCCCCACCCCCAACCGCCCCGGCAATTCAGCGCTGAGATCATGTGATATTCAGCCGTCGAAATTATGCCAAATTCAAATAGACCCTATCTGTCCGGTCGTGGAACATGTAGACAATTTTTTAAATTTCAAAACTACGTAACTAGTAAGTAAGTAAGTATTAGTTTAGTATGCAACACCGCATAATTAAAATTAAATGTCAAATTGTTTACGACTCCGGCCGACTTGGCTTTCCCCTAGCCCTGGTTTCTTTCCTTTTCTTAGAAATTATTTTTATTGCCTACTATAACTACTATTGAAAATGAATTATTAATTGTATTTGATTGCATCAATATTCTTCTTGTCAAACAGAAGATGAAATAAATTAAATAAAATACTGGGATGAGGTTTTGAGCGCATTGTAGCTGTTGTGAGTTCACTTTATGTTCGCGGATTGACGTTTAGAGGTTTCGGTAGCCGAGGTTTCAATGATAATGATGGATTTGATTTTTTTAAACAGTGGGAGCTATGTTATGACATGACCCTAGACGCCCTAGAACTTTTGGCTGAGTTTGATCCTTTTCTGGTCTTACACATAAATGCCATGGTAACAAAAGAGGTGGCACAACAACATATTTAATATTTTGTTAAAAATATGCAATGAAATGATCGATATAATGGCACAAAAGGTAATAAATATATATTATATATGCAATCATGACTGAGAATACTGAGATAAAACATGTCAACGTCTAAAATTTCTCATCATGATCATAATGTAGATCAACTATGTCAACTAACTTTCTTTCATTGTGAGATACATCTCTAACGACGGATGTACAATGTCCTGTCAAACGATTTTCAAGATTCATTCCAGTATTCATTCATAGTAATATACTCTGTATTATTCTGATGTTTATTTAAGTCAATTAAAGATTATATGTTCTGTACTAGTACATTTAATTTTCTAAATTTCCAAAATAGCTTCAAGAAGGTTGGGGGGGCCCTTAGGCCTTAGGTAAAAAGTGCCTCAAGGCCCTGGGTTTCTTAAGTCCGAATCTGAGTGCTGGGCTGTCTTAAAGAATATGTTTATTTATATATATATTATGTATATAGTATATTTATTTTTATATTCCTGTCTGGGGGGGGGGGCACTCTCTCTTTGCCCAGGGGCCCAACACCATTTCAATCGACTAGCAATTATAGCTATTCGAGAGTCCTGGCTTTGTGTTCTGGTGGAAGTAGTGTGGTCCGTGGAAGCTCAGGCTGTGATTTCCCCCCACCCTTTCCGGCCCTTGCCTTCTACTACTTCTTAGGTTGTTTCTGAGTCTACCCAGCTTTAGGACTACTGAATACTTGACATAAGTTATAGGCAACAGGGCATTGTGCTAGCCATTTGCATTGGTTATACAAACCTGCAAAAGCCATAAATTAATTTATTATGAAATGCCGTTTCTCTTACCCTATTTTGCCCTAAACTATAGGCTATAGTTATAGGCTATAGGCCATCATTGTCTGAAAAGGAACTAAACTTTTAAAAACTATTGTATTGAATTGATTATTGTGTCTTATTAATAATAATATAGGTCTGTATATTTTGTGTTTGTCGTCAGTTATTCTTGTTTTTTATTGCTATGGTCCATGGCTATGCTGATGCCTACAAAGCCTATATGCTTATAATGCTTATATATTATATTTAAGTATAAATAACAAATCTGTATAAAAATTTTCTAAAACAGAGTTTCTTTAACCTAATTATTTTCCATGTTACTTCAGTTTCATTTTTTTAGGTTTTGGGGGAATTTATGTTCATCAAAATTACTATTACTTTTTTTCAAACTCATGATGTATTACATATATATTTTTGTGTTACTAACTTGAAATGTATTTTAATCCACTTTATAATTATTTTACAGGTGTTTGAGCTTCTTCACATTTCTAAAATGGTGCGGGAAAGTCTAAAAGCTGGTAACTTAACTATATAACTTACATTGTTTTTTATTGATAAAGTTGATGACTTTACTTTAGTACTGTTTCATCATTAATAGTTAAGTGGCCGTCCATAAATGACGGCACACCATTGGCCGCTTTGTACCCCCCCCCCTTCGTCACAAAAACTTAGACCCCCTTCCAATATGGCCACAAAGCTGTGGGGACCCCCCTCCCCCACTAAAAGCAGTATTTTCTATATGGAAATGAGCATGTTTCAAATTACTTTTTCATTTTAGTATGAATTTAGCGTAAGGCTGCATTTTAATATAACACGCGTGAATCCATGTTAAACGTCAGAAAATAAATAGCAAGAAATTGAAAATTGAAGTGGAACTTTAATTTAAAGTGGCATGTTTTGACATGACATCACAATTCTTAAACTCGCCACCTCTCCCTCGTCACACATTGTCACAAATGTGGGGACCCCCCTAGGTGAGTGACGTCATTTTTTCGGACGGCCCCTAAGGTCATCTTGATCAAAGTGAAATCTTTCCCTTAAAGTTTGACCAAGCTATACTTCTTTGGACTCATAGTCCATAGATATGGATATTTTTTTTTTTCAGTCTGTAACCAAGAATTAACCAGTATTTTTTTACTCAGTGTCTAACAAATTGAAATTATCACTAAGTTAATATTTTCCCTAAGGATGTCATTTTTTCTTTTTGCAGTTATTTTTGTTATATTAAATTTTAAAAAATACTTAAGATGTCGTGTCTTTAACCTACTATAACTGCAAAATATTGACTTTGTTAAAATATATATATAAATTTGCTGAAAATAAATTAGCACTATGTAATAATTTAACTTAATTTTTTTTTAAATTTTAACCTATCATTAAGTTGGAATTTTTACCAGAAGTGAACATGTCAGCAGTTGAAGAAATTTTTAAAAATCTATTACAGTTGCAGTTTTATTCTAGTTAAGGCTTATATGTGTTTGTTAAGTAATTTTTAAAGTTAAATGTATTTTTAGGAAAAAGAGTCAAGAAAACCAAGTTCAAGCCAAGTACATGTTCAAATGATCATGTTACCATTCACCAATTTTCTAAAGAAGAAGTAAAAATGCTGCGCATGTCATTGCTGTCTTGGTATGATTTAAATAAGAGAAAATTGCCCTGGAGAGAGGTAGTGTTTTTTTTAATGCAATTTTTTGTTTTTATGTTATCAGTAGTGATGTGTCTTTATTCTATTATAAAACTAAATTACAAGAAGTCAGCTCTGCAAATGATGATTTTTTCCCCCTCCAAACAATGACTTTAAAAGCTTATATTCAAAGCTAGGGGATGTAATGAATAAATATGTAAATCTCTAAAATCATACCATTCAAATTTAAATGTTAAAATTAAACACTCTTTTGATTATTTCACATTGTAAAAGTACTAGTCATAATTTGAACAGAAATGAATTTCAACTGTATTCTCTTTTCTGCCGTATTGTTTTTAGGGTAGCAAGTCATTACCTCACTTCACTTCATAAAAAAATCACACATGTAAACTAAAAATCATCTATACACTATTTATTGTTAGATATCAAGTGACGATCCAAATCAAAAAGCCTATGCAGTTTGGGTATCAGAAGTTATGCTGCAGCAGACACAAGTTGTCACAGTTATTGACTATTATAATAAATGGATGAGGGTAACAACATTTTATGTTTTGTTAAGATGAATAAATCTTGACGATTTTGTTTCTTTTAATTGGTATACACGTCTGAAAAATCCTTTCCCCTTTTTACAAATTTTTTATTAGATTTTATGAATTTAAAGCTCTCATGCAATTAGCTCTTCATATATTAAATGCAGTTTTTTTTTGTCCCCTCAGAAATGGCCATCTGTTCAAGACCTTGCTGCATCAAATATTGAGGTAATATTAATTACAAACAATATTTATTATTATATTTATAACCTCATGATTAATTTGTCCATCGATGATGAACATTAAAAAAGAAAATGAAAAAGTTAATTTTACACTATGTAAATGGAGCAAGAATAGACTTTTAAAGCTGCACATTTTAAAATAATTTAATAATTATTAGTAACTTGATTGTGCTCTTTTCAATATAAAATACTGTTTGACAATATTTATTATGTGAATGAGATAGTTTTAATTTTAAAATTTGATTCTAAGTTTATTTGGTACCATTTCCTGTTTGTCCCATAACATAAAAAATTTGATTCTAAGCCCATCCTATCCTTAGCTCTTCCCAAAAACCCTGAAATACAAAATATTTAGTTGCATTTGTTCAGTGTAAGTTTTGTCTTTTGACACACATGTAAGATCACATCCAATATGATGACTCACAAATACTGCTCTGATAAGCCTAATAGATAGTGTTATAGGGTGACTTGAAAATTATCCACCATAGCCATTGCTTACAGTAACCATCTTCCCTATATGTAAAACTTTGGGATGGAATGGGGAAGGGCATTTAAATAATTAAGATGTGGGACAGGATGGTACTTGAGACATAAAAATCTACTTTGTAAGTTAATTTGTAAGCCACATAAACCTCATAATTAATGCTAATTCATTGTTTAGAAAAGTAAATACTTCAAACTTTGTAAACAATTTAAAATTAGTAAAGTAAGTAAACTTAATTTGATGGTGGGACATTACTAAGTCCTAAGACTAAGGAGATCTTCCAAAGATTGGTATAATAAAATGTTTTAGCAAGTATAGAAAGTCTTTAACCAGCATTTGAGAAAAATATGGTCAGTTCCTGTAAAGATTGTACATATTAAAATTCTTGAATTCTTTGGAAATTGTTTCTAGGGGCCACAGGGCTCCCCCTTCTCACACAAAAAAATAACAAAAATCAAACCAAAAAAAAAACACTTTAAACATTTCAACAAAGGTCATGTCATAAAGAGATAAAGAGTCACTTGATAGGAGGTATATCAATTGTTGGGTCTATATTAGAAAATGAGCTGTTTTTTTTTCTCGATTTACTGGGCACCTGCAGAAAAATATTTATGTTGATGAATGAAGGTTCACCTGAAGTGTCATCAAAATGTTAAGTACAGTGTTTAGGTAGTGGGAACAATTTAGTTTTATTATTAAATTTGTATAAAATCATAATTCTTTTAGGAAGTAAATGAAGCCTGGTCAGGTCTAGGATATTATTCAAGAGGGAGAAGACTTTTGGAAGGAGCACAGAAGGTAGAAGTTCAATTTTATAAAACTATTATTGCATTTAATATTATTTTTATTTGTTATAGAAATCCCTAAAATTAAAGTCATAGCTGATTAAAATTATTTTATATTTGAATTTCTGTTTGCCACTTACCTCAGGTTGTAAATAAAATGTCAGGAAAGATGCCTAACACAGCTGCTGAGTTAGAAAAACAACTACCAGGGGTTGGACGCTACACTGCAGGAGCCATAGCATCAATAGCATTAGGAGAGGTTATTCTATTCATTTATTCATATTTTAAAGCATTTAACAATATCTTGTTTAAAGTGTATGCACACAACTCTCTAATTAGTTTTTATTTTGTTACAAAACTTAATTATCCATCATCATCTCAAGACCTTTGATAGCCTTGTCTAGCTCACAATGTTCAATAATATTTTAAAATCCTAACATGAACTGAAATTTAGCTACATTAAACATTTTTAAAGTTCTCCAGCCTTAAAAACTTTGCAAAGCATTGAGTTATAAAGTGAAATATGCAAATTTTTAACAAGTTAAATTCTGTAGCCCACACCTTCATGATTTATCAAAAATTCTACTTCATTAAAATAACGATCCTTACCAATGTTCCCTCTATGGGTCGTTGGTCCGTGTGCAAAGTAAAGAAACTCGACGGCATAGTTGCTCAGCATCCATTTTTCTTCCAATTTACATTATTTTCTGCTTTGTAATTTTTAACTGCTGCACAGTGTCTGTCAAATATTTGTGCAGCTGCACAGATTAAAGGGAACATTGGTCCTAATCTCTTTAGATAATTGGTCCAAGTATCTTAATATTTAATGCCCATTAAATTAAAATGTTAGAATTTTCTTGTCACCATAACCTATTTTCTTTAAAGTTATTTTCTTTTCCTGTGTTTCAATTTTCATTTGGTTCTAATTCTTTTTAATTGCTAATGTGGAGAAAAAAAAAAAAAACTTTTTGGGGGGGTTTTATGATAAAAAGATTATTAACTTTTTACATAATTATTCTGATAAAAAAATTAATTTGTTTAAGAAAAATAATAATTAAATGAAGACTTTTTCCATATTATGATTTATTTGAAAAACACCACACAAAATGGAAATAATATTCAACTTTCTAAAATTAGGTAACTGGTATCGTGGATGGAAATGTGGTGCGTGTTTTGTCTCGTCTAAGAATAATAGGGGCATTAACAACTCAACCAGATGTTATGGAGACATTTTGGTATGTCATTGCTTTAACTTAATAAAATGCATTCAACATTCTAAAGCTTGTGATAAAATTTAACATTTTATTATCTAAAATTTAATTTTTTAAATTAAAGTTTTAATTAATAATTGCATAAATATTCATTGGCTGTTATTTATGTTAAATTCTATAGGTCTCTGGCTAATCAGCTTGTTGATCCAGTGCGACCAGGAGATTTTAATCAGTCATTGATGGAACTAGGAGCAGTTATTTGCACCCCTAAAACCCCTGCTTGTGGACAATGCCCATTGAAAAATCTGTGCAGAGCCTATTCAATGGTAAACTTTAAAAAATAGTAAATCCAAAACATTAGAGAGGATCAATAAATTTAAATGAAATACTACATAAAAATAAGCCATTGAGCTAAGTGATGTGTTACATCAGAATCTGATCTTATCCTGTTTTGTTTTATTATTTACATTTTTTAAAAGAACATGTTAAAATTTCATGGTCATATACTGTATATCTAATACTAATATGTTTATGGTTAAAAGTTGCTGGAAAAGTCTGGAATATTTTTTAGAACGACAGTGTAGGTTGACATTAAAAATGATTAACTGGACCTATGATTAGGACCATTCTGTTGAATCTAAACCAGTTAACCTTAGCTTTAATTCTTCTGCATTTGTAAAAGTCCCAAAAAACTTTTTTGGGTGAGTCAAATCAGTCAAAACTTAAATCAACCATTTCAATTTATATATAATTCCAGGGAGTTGAAAAATTAAAACTTATAAGGCGTTCTGTGTCACAACTTCTTTTCTGACTCATGCCCTTCATATCTTACTGAACTTTTGTCAGTCTACTCACCAAGTCGTCAGCTACGCTCCTCTGCGGATACACGCATTCTCTGTGTTCCTAAGATAAGAACTAAAACATTTGGCGAAAGGTCATTCTCCTTTTGTGCAGCCAAACAATGGAATTATCTTCCATTACACATCCGTAGCATTTCAACTGCTAAGTCATTTAAGACTGCACTTAAGACACATCTCTTTAAAATTTATTTTCAAAAATAATAAAACCACGTTTCTGTAATTGATTAGCGTAGCTGATGTATTGAGTATACCGTATTGTTATTTATGTAGTTAATATGCTATGAATGTTTCTTTTTATTTATATATGTATTTTTGTTTCCATGTAAAGCACTGTGAGCCTGGCTCCTTGCTGGGATACAGCGCTATATAAATCATCATTTTATTATTATTATTATTATTTAAAAAAATTCCCTTATCACTGTTTACTCCTTAGTTTAGATCAAATGAGGGGTGAGACTGCAATCAGGCTTATAAAAAATTTAATGGAACAGGCGTAAACAAGGTAAGGATTAGCCTGACAGGACGTAACAAAACATCGAACGTTTCGGCAAAGAGCCTTTTTCAACGGACATACAATACACAAATAAAACGAATATAAAAAAATAAAATTAAGAAACTTAGCTGCGGTGAAATCCAAAGAATCGAAGAAAGTCAAAACTTGAAAAAGGCTTCTTGCCGAAACATTAACTGTTTTGTTATGTCCTGTCGGGCTAACCCTTACCTTGTTTACGTCTGTTCCATTTAATTATTTTTTAGTTTAGATCACCCTATTCAAATAAAAATGTAAGAATTCACTGAGTTTTTGGCCACATCATGCAATTGAGGTAAACATGATGTCACCAATATGCAATGCAGGACAAGAATGTTGCTAATTTTCTTATATCATTTTGTGGGCTTTTAAAAACTAAGGAAAAATACCAGCCTACTGCTAACTGATGGTTAACGAGTCTTATTTTGAAAGGTTAACTAGTCCCCAAAAACAGACCTGCGCATCCTCACAGCTTAGAGGGAATATTGTATGCAAGATAATTTTGATATCTGAATTGTATAATTTTGGTACAGAGATTAATGTCAATTTAATGAATGTTTGCAATCATCATTGACCTTTGTCTCCAACCAGGTTGAAATTTCCAAAGAAAGGTCGGCCAGAAAAGTTTGTAAAAGTTCAAGAAGTGATACTAAAATGGACCTCATAGATATTGAATGCTGTGAGGCTTTATTCAAATATTGCTTTATTCAAATATTGCTTTACTTTATTTTGATTTAAACAGTTGTTCTACACTAACTGAAGTTACTTAGTAGTTGATTATAATGTTTAGTCAATTTATATTTCTAAAATACTCCTAACTGGCTAAATGATTAAATTTCATTAGTATAGATTTCTTCTAAGTTTGTTTGCTAAACTTGTTTCTCTTCAAATAGTGATACCTGACTGTAATTTGTGCCTCCCCTCTGACCAGCCATGGGATGAAGAGTTAGTCATTTTTAAAGAATTCATTTTTGTAATATGACATGGTATCACTTATTTTGATTCATTATTTAACCTTTGTGAATTAAAGACAGGAGCCTCATCAGCGCAGAAAGACTGATTGATTTTAAAGCTAACTTAATTAAGGCTGGCTTGGGGGAGGGCTGAATTTTTTTTACTGTCTTTGCATGAATAATATAATTGTGGATGGCCCTTAAAAGAAGAAAGCATCTATAATAGAAATATGTGAATAATAGTAATCTTTTCTTTATAATTATTTTGAGTAAAATATCACACAGAAAACTCTCGACATCTCCAATAAACAAATTTTTACAAAAATATCTGCAGCTTGGGTGTTCTTAATTTTCCTCGCAAACCAAAGAAAGCAGCAGCAAAAAAGGAAGAAATAAATGTGTTTATACTAACCCTAACTAGTGGACATGACGTTAAGGAAGAAACAAAATATTTGATTCATCAGAGACCAGAAAAAGGTATACTTAACTTAACAAAAAATGTTATATATATATTAAAGAAAATTTAAACATTATGAGCAATTTATTTGTTAAAATTGTCATATTTAAAAAATTTCTCAAATTAAATTTCTTAAAAATTAAAGCCAAGCCAAAGTAGTTAACAAAGGAATAAATTAGGGGCATTGCGCCCAAGGACCACAAAGTTATGACAAAGTGAAACAAGATATGTTACAGCTTGAAAAATAAAGACATGAAAATCACAAGAATGCATTAGCCGAAATATCCTTGTTATTTTCCAAGCCCTTGTTTGCAACCCTCTAACTTAGGTACATTTCTTCTTTCACTATTTATCTAATTACAAAGAAAAAAATTGTATTTGTTTTTTCTGCTCCTCTAGGTTTGTTAGCTGGACTTTGGGAATTTCCTACTAGTGCAGGAAGTATTGAAGTGACAGCTGCACTCAGTGAGAAATATGGTTTGAATGAAGACTGTATCAGATGTTTGAGATCAGTTGGAGAGGTTTGTACTTATTTTTTTTAATGTTAACAGACTTGATTTTATATTATAATTAAACATTTAGGTCATCACTTCAAATCACTAAATGCAAGTCTGTATTACCAATATTCCATCCATCCATCCCTGTGGTACTGCAGCCCATGTAGGGCTCAGTCCTGATCAATGTTTTTCTTCTCCAAGATTGGATGCTCAGCTGCTGTAGAAATTTCTTTACATCATCTGTCCATCTAAGCCCAGATGTTTTCCTACAGGATGTTGGTGGTGCATCATTTTTTCTTCTCTGCCATTTGTCGGTCTTTATAAGTTTCCTGCCCAGTGAAGTCTACCTATTTTTATTTGTGCTACTAATGTGGGATCCAGTTAAGGACAGTATATTTAATAGTTCATGGTTGGTTTGTATGCTTCACCCGTATTCCTGAGAACTTTCCTCTCCCATGGATTGAACAGGTTTTCTATAGTTTTTGTTAGGGTCCAAGTTTAATTTGCATATGTACTTTAGCTATATTTCTAGACATAATAAAAACTTGACAAAGTGTTCCAGCTTGATTGACATACATTACAACCCGATTATGTCGGCAGTTTGATTGACATACATTACAACCCAATTATGTCACCAGCCTGTAGGGTTGACCAAAAAATCATCAAGATATGATCATTGAGATAAATGAAAAATATTAATATGTGTTAATGAAATTTAAGTAATATTAGTAGTAATGGAATCAAAATTAGGTTGAATGAATGGTATCCAATAATTGCTAGGCTACACAGGAACATAGTGTACATTGTGGTATTTTATAAAGTTGTTAAATCATTAACCATTTTAAAATATTGCACAGAGTTTATTTTTTTAGTGTTTCAAATCAGTCGATTCTCAAAACAATTATTAGATGTCAATTTAATTTAATTTTAAGTTGAAAAATAATATAACTTGAAAAAAATTCCTATTATACTCCTTAGTTTGGCTCACAATTTAAAAAAAAATCTATTTATTTATTTTTTTTGTATAGAATTTATTTAGTTTATGGACTTAGGGGAGCAAGCGTGCACATGGCACATTGTGGTATTTCATAATAACGATCCTGCAGGCTTTAGACACATGATTTAGTCAATAATTGAATTAATACCATATAAGAGCATTGTAAAATATTATATAAAATATTTTAATTATTATTGGCAATTAAATTTAAAGGACGCTAAAAAAATTAACATTCATGTTTGCTAACAACAAAAGGCATAAAAAATAAACAATCATGTTTGCCAACAATAAAAGGCATTAAAAATAAACATACTAAATCAACAGGAAAGGGGGTGAAACAAATTTAGCGACACTCACTGCATCATCAGTTTACATCAAACGCATATACATGGCTCTGCTAATCGCCCACCATTACTGCCACTTGCGAGCCATCACTGCTCCTCCCCCAGCACTCTGTGAGATAACAAACATTAAGTGGCAAAAATTGGTCTTCTTAAAGTCTGTGATATTAAGCTTTGGTCACATAAAAGAATCAACATAGATGAGAAAACACTAAGACAATTTGGTGGTTTCACTTAAAAGCGTTGACTTAATAGTGTTGTAGATTTAACGGAGGTCAAGTTAAATGAGTTCTGGATTTTTTAAATAAAATTTTATATGATAGAATATTGTGCTATAAATATGTTTGTGTTTTTTTTTTTTGGGGGGGGGGGGGGTTATTTTAATTAAAGTGTAGGTAAAGCAAATAATATTTGTTATATTCTTTGGAGAGATTTAAGTGAGTAATAAAGTAAAGAGTAATAAAGTGAAGAGAAATATATGAGTTAACTGAAGGCCATTTTAAAAGTACACAAAATTATTGAGAGCCGCATTTAAACATGATGGGTATTACCTTACACGTAATGAAGAATTCCTTTTGTGACACAATTATTAATTTTTAAAAATATTTTTTTGTTGAATTTAGTTATTTAAATATTTTAACTTACAACCCTAACTGTGGGTTGAAGAAATATATGCGTTACAGTTCCACAATCAACACATATGTAAATATGTAGAACATGTTATGATTCTGCTGAGAAGCCTTTGAAATAGCAAGTTTCTTTAAATCTGGCTTTGGTGTGAAGATGTTCTGTCAGATGCTGGTTACTAGTTTGAGCTCAGTGCTGTTAATTTATGGTCTTCATTTTTGAGTACAAAGATTAATTGAAATGTGTATTAATAGTCACCAAAGTCTTGAATTATTTGGATCAAATTTTGAAATTACTAACTTGTTATTAAAGTTCCCATCAGAATAAGGTTGTTTAACGCGAGCCATATTCCAAGCAATTACATAACTTGACTTAGTTGAAGTGACACATTCTTTGGTGAAAGCAGATTGTAGTGTCAGCTGCTGACACCTTGCAGACTTTTACTCAGCAAGCCTGCTTTATCTTAATTCAAATTTGCAGTGACTACCATGATGCAAACTAGTCATGAATTTTTCATAATATTGCTGCCAATTGCTAGCTTTGCAATTACTAGCGGTGTTTGGCTACGATATCAAATAGATTGCAGACTTACATTAAATACATACATAAATGTCAAAAGAAAATATTTTAAACCTGCTTATTTTCAATTAGAAAATACGGCCTTTGGGGGTAATCAAAGCTTTGTGACATAATATTGGAGAGGGGGGTCAAAGTTTTTGTGACGAGGGGGAGGGGGGGTCAAAGTTTTTGTGATGAGGGGGAGGGGGTGTGTCAAAAATTGGAATCATTTATGGATGGCCCCTTAACTGTTCTAGCTTCTTTAAACTTCGTGTTAATGATTTCCCCAGATCACACATATATTTTCACATGTTCACCACCTTTATAAAATCTGGGAAGCTAATTTGGCCTTGGACCAAAACATTATGTCAAAGAAGGATGATTGTTCAAGTAAATGGCTTACTGAGGACCAACTTAAAGAGGCTGCAATGTCTACTGGAATGAGAAAGGTAGTTATTTTTCTTGAAAATTATGTTGTTTTAAAAATTTACTTAGCTGAAATATTTTTATCAATACTAAAATGAATTTTTTTAATGATGCACTCCTTAATTTTATTTTTAATTTTGAGCAATGTTATTTCTTTAAAACAAAAACATTGTCCCTTTAAATGTGAAATTAATTTCATGTATATTTATTTTTACTTGGAAAAAGGTTTTTAAGATCTTCAAAGATTACTGCCAGTCACAAAATCCTAAATCTAAAAGGAAAAGGGATCATAGTATTGGTGATGCTGATACAAGTTTAAAGCGAATTCAACCATCAATATCTGATTTTTTTGCTAAAAAATGAAAATGTAATTGTAATGCCAGTTACCACATATCTTGATATTGGCTAAAATAAACACTTTTTTTTTACACCTGTAAAGTTCATTCGAATTAAATAATGATTTGTACATTAATATTGCCATGTGAAGCTTGATACACATTTCCATTTTTAAAAAATGTAAATAATTGTTTGATACCTATTAAGAAGAGAGAAAAAAAAAAGAAAATAGTTTTCTGAAAATAAGCAGGTCAGTTTATAAATAATGCATGAAAGGTTTTGAGGTTTAGTGTATTATCCTTTTTTTTCCCAATCACTCAGAAATGTGGATTGGTTATGGCCTGTACTCTTTTTACCGAAGCAAACAAAAATTTATTTTTAATATATTATAATTAATTTATTGCAGGTTTTTTTTATAAAAGAATATGAATTTCAATCCTTTTTTTCCATTTTTCAAACTGTGGCTAATCTAACAACGTTAACAGTCCATAAGGAATTTTTTTTTTCAATAAGATCAAAATCATGGATTTAGTTGCCCTTATCAGCCTTATGATTATAATATAGCATGGGTCGGGAAACTTTTTGTCAGAGAGAGCCATAAACTCCACATATTTTGAAAAGTAATTCTGTAAGAGCCATACATTATGTTTAAAACTGAAATTCACATAAATATGTTCATTTTGTGTAATTTCAGCACTTAAAGTTAAATAATTAGGTCTCTGAAATGTATTAAATAACATTGCTATGCTGGTTTTTTAATGAGCAATTAATATGTAGATCAAAGTAGTCTGAATAAACATTTTTTTTCCATAATTGAACATTTGTCTGAGAGCAAAATGCAGCCATCAGTAGAGCCACATTTGGCTCGAGATCCATGGTTTCCAGACCCCTGTAATGTATTGTCTCATTTTAAAAATAATTTCATCATTTTGTCTATAAATTTTTTATTATTTTACTCAAACGTCTTTGAAAAATAATATATTTACAGTCGAACCCGGTTATGTCGACAGCCTCGAGCGTCAAGATAATAGGGTTGATAATAGATAACCGAAGGCGAGATAAGTGGGTTCGACTGCATACATGTAATGAACAGTTTATTATCACAAAGCATTGTATAAACAAATAAATCAGTTTTAATAAAAATGATCTGCTTTGTAAATTTCAATAAAAATGTTGTTAAATAGGGTTTATTTTGTTTGTAATTGTACCCAACCTACCCCTTTCTATTAAAAACGCTAATTAAATTAATATCTCAAGATCAAGAACTACTTACCCTATATTAAAAATAAATACAAGTAGGGGTGTGCCGGATCCGTTTTTTTCAACCGGATCCGGTTCCGGATTTTCTTATGCGAAATCCGCCGGATCCGGATTATTCCGGATTTTGGCTGTTTCTATTTATATTAATTATACTCTGTGTCTCATAAAGACAAAGAAAGCTATAAAAGCATATGACCCCGTGACCTATCGGCATTTTCTGATCACCGGTTTATAGTCTGTTTCAGGCATTCAAAAAACTTATCGGCGCATGCCGCTTAGTGAAGTGCATGTACCTATATTACGATAGGTATTTGAAAGACGTAGCAAAGATACCGGGTGATTAATCGGCCCACAAATTTGAGTTCGGTCTTTTAGTGACAGTTTTCCTGCTAGTCAAAGGAATTTGATTATCACATTAATAGTACGGCGAGTGTGGCTCAAACCCTATTTGAACAGAAAAAACGGGGAGGGGAAACGTGTGCGCCGCAAAATTCAATTATTCTGGCGAGTTGGCGATAGAAAAATAATGTTTTTTAAAAATAAATTCCATTTTATCATCATTGTTTACTCCGTAGCTTTATAATTTTATTATTAATTTTAAAGCGCGATTTGACTGAGCTGACCGGCATCACACACAAGAGAGGTAAACATGACGTCACAACGGACGGGGCGAGGCGTTGGTTTTTGAAACTAATGAAAAATGCCTCGCTAACTTTAACGAGCGATTGAACTGGTCCTCATATTTAGACCGGTGAACGAGTCCTCAAAATAAAATATTAAAAAAGACAATTAACCATCACTGTTAGCCGGTCCTAAAAAAGTGCGGTCTTAACAACCTTAATATAAACTCCACTTCAATTTCAAGCATTCAATGTGGCGAAATATTTTGTAACAGCTGAGCACCGCGGGCTGCGGCTATGTCGTTTAAACCAAAGAGCGTTGGGTAACCAAGTGGTAACCGACCGGCCAATCAGAGATGGCGCAATGTCCCTAAAAGTATTCATAGATAGGCTAGGTCAGCACAGGCCTGTTTGCTTGACGCAATTTGATGGTCGTCTGCCGTGCTCGGTAAGGTGGCAGCCAGGCGCTTGGGCAGTATAGTTGCTTATTATTTCTCTTACAACGTCATTGGTGATTGCGGTTAAGATGACGTCATGAATAATAATTACTCATCCCCGCACTATCGTGTATGGGATTGGGCCGATTGGCCACTATTAGCGGTGCTGACTCTAGCCTCTGGTATGTTCGGAATATTAAACATTAAACAAGCTCAACGCTCGCGAAACAATCGATTAATGTATCGTGATCGTGTGGAATTCGGGAAAGAGAATTACTTTTATTTCAGATTATGATCCGGCGAGTCACAAAATCTGGCAAATTCCGTAATCCGGTATATTCCGGTTGTTCCGGATACATGTAAATCCGGCGGAACCGAATTTCACCGGTTAGTGCAAAATCCGGCGGAACCGGATTCCGGCACACCCCTAAATACAAGTACCGTAAACTTAATACTCTTTATTTTGCAATGATATGAATGGATCCTGAATATAAATTATTATTGTTAAAAACAAAGTTTTTTTTACTATAAATCCTTTATATACGATACATAATTAACAGAATGTTCATTATTATATGCATCGCACAACAATCCCAAATTTTAGTTATTTCTCAAATTTATAAAGTATTTATAGAATAGTAAACAAAAAATACTACAGCCTGCCTGCTAAATTTCAGCTAGGTTGATCACGGGAAAAGGGTTATAAAAACATGTTTAATATAAAGCACACCGTGAGACAGACTAGCATAAACATTTACAGGTCAGGAGTATAATTTTAAAAAGTAGGATAATTATAATACGCGCCCCACTGTGCGACAGGAAAATATT
The DNA here is from genome assembly GCA_002072015.1 of Radix auricularia. Taxonomy (NCBI): domain Eukaryota; kingdom Metazoa; phylum Mollusca; class Gastropoda; family Lymnaeidae; genus Radix; species Radix auricularia. Next base: position 51,917 of record MUZC01003847.1, read on the forward strand.
AAAAAGGTTGTTCAAAGAACACGCAGCACCGCAACACTCTAGCACACAAATTAAAGTGGTTCATAGAGAAAATCTAAAAATTCATTTATTTAATTATCAATTTGAAATTTTGATAGGTCATTTATATTGTCAGCACTAGTCTGCATGCAAAATTTCAGCTCGCTAGCATACAGGATTTGGGGCTAAAAATCATTCATTGAGTTAATATAAAGTATTTAAAAAGCTTTGCTTTTTTTCTCCATATGTTCTTTAGATTTAGATTTTTTTATTAGCATCTTAATTTTTAATATATCATTTTTAACATATGTAAATGGCTTATATTAAAAAATATTGTTCTAATTTTAATGAGAAAATAAATCCATGATTATTACTATAGATTACATAAATGTTCTGGAACTAAAAGCTTTTCACAGGTACACTTTATCTTTTCAAAGAAAATATTTGCAGGGTTATCAGAGGATAGATATTGCATGTCACCTAAAATCTTTTTTCCTTTTCAATCATTTGTCACTTACCATATAGTAGACTTGTGTAATAGTTAAGAAATTTTAGTTTTAAAATTAATTTTAAAACATAGTAATTGACTTAAACAAAAGTTGGTGCTAGCTAGTATTGATAAAATTTTGTGCACTGAAAGTGGGGCAAAATCAAGTGTTAATGTCTGTACATTGACCAGATACATGCATGAACAAAAGACGACAGCAGTCTGTTGATACTTGACTAAAATCTTATAACGCAACGCATCATTGCTAACTACTATCTAGCATGACAACCCTAACTTTATGGACCTGCCACATTTACCGCATGGTAAATAAAATCTTTGAGGCTCGGCATGTGCACTGCTGATGCAGAGGAGTAAGACTTTTATAATAACTTAACTGTTCCAGAATCTTTACTTGTGTAAAATCTCACAAAATCATAAAAATCACAGAATTTCAAAGCCTAAGGGGGGTCGAGTGGCAAGCGCGCTCGACTAGCGTTCCGATGGTCACGAGTTCGAATCCATGGGAGTTAAGGACCTGCTCCCGGGGCCTAGGGCGTCCCCGAGTCCCACCCAGCTCCAAATGGGTAAAATCGGCGGTGTAATGCGTGGAACCCTTATTCGTGGCATGTGAACGCTGCATCACTTGCCAAAAACAACTGCTGCCTTGCAGATGGTCTTGGCTGATCAAAGGCTATGGAAGCAAATCCAGAAAATACAGCAGGCTGAAGTCGGAGACCACGGGCCAATTGGCGCAAAAACTCGTGGCACGCAAAACTCAATATTCAATATTGAGAACGAAGAAGAAGACAAAGCCTAAGATTTACCCACCTCAACTTATCTATAGGTCATATCATTTTTCAAAATTATTGGTCGAAAAGTTGCGAGATCGACTTACGGATGAGTGACTAGATGCGGTAAAAGCACTTAATTTTCACTTTGTGTTCTTTGAATAAATATTACATCATTTAAAATAAAAGGTATTTCTTTGTGTGTTTTGCATATGTTGATATTGTTAAAATGAATTTCATAGCACCTGCATAGAAAATCCCTTTTTCTATCATAGGCAATGAAACATAAAAAGGTGAATGATGAACTAATTTTTAATGCTATTAGTGTGCAATATTTATAAAATCAAATGTATGAAAACACAAAATAATCAAAATCTAATGTTATGTTGTTGAATTTTGATAGCCAATAAAAAATAAACTTGCATTTCTCAGATTTATTTGTGATATCACTTTCATAGACAAAATTAGGCTACACAATATACAAATTAGTAATTCCAATTATATTTGTTGGTTATTGTGGAAGGAAATACACTTCCTGTTTAAATTTAATTAGTTATTTTATTTTAATTTTTGAATTAAAAAAAAACACTTAAATTTCCGAAAATAAAAACTAATAAGTTTAAGCAGCATAATCATAAAAAAATTCAACTTGTCTCTCCATTTTGGCTCTCATTATAATTATATATTGTGCATATTAAAAATTAAAAGGCGCTGAGATAATCAGTATCAGGGTGTTTGGCTAACAGTCCCATGAGTCTCAGTTTCAAGTAATGTTTAATTATCTGTTCCCGTGTCCTATGGTTGTCCACCCAACTCCACTGGCTACCTGAGATAATTTGGGGAAAATAATGTTAGCGGGACAAATAATATTTGAATTTAGGTCAATGCATGTGGAAAGGGACCTGCTGACCCTCCGTCATTTTTTCCTGGTATATCTTTGTAAACTTATTTTAATGTTGTTTTTTCCTCCTAAATGTTTGATGTTTAGGTTTTTCAAATATAAACAACAAATTATTTTATTAATAAGATAATTGAAATTAGTGTGTTTGCCTTTTCAAGAAGTTTGACACCTAGTGTCATTGATATGCAAATATCAATGGCAGTGTAAGCTACATTCAGTGGCAGATGATTTCTGGAAAGCACTCTTCTGCCTTTTTAAAGAGACAATGAACAACTTAATGATATGACAATAATCACTGACTCCACACTCTTAGAGAATTTATCATATTTAAATCACTGTGAAACCATTTTATTACTCATTTGTTTTATTTGTATTGCATATGTCATTGATGATTTTTTTTAAAACACAACTTTTGATATATAATTATTATTAACAGTGATGTTGAAAGTAGTTGTCAAAAGGAACAACTATCAACATTAATGTGTAAATTATATAAGAATTTTCTACTCCTTGATGAGTGAACTTACACAAATATATTTATAATTTCTGAATTCACTAATACAACAACACTGACATAACATCATTTTTTATAAAACATTGAATAGGTACAGCATACATAAAGAACACTTTGCTATAGAATAAAATATAAAAGATTTTATTTTTAAAATCTAAGATTAAATGTTAGTTATGGCTCAACAAAATTTTAAAACCCCAACATGTCATATTCCCTCCATATAAAAAGAAAGACCGCTATAAAATAAACATGTCATCAGGAAAACTACACGAAAAAAAGTACAAATAATTTGTAACCAGTTTCTAGAAACAGATGAACAAATTCATGCTGAATTCCCACTCATTGATCATTTTTTACATGGCAGTGAAAATCAGCCTGACACAAAGTGAAAAGGCAACCCTAATACTAATATAGATCATAATATTTGAGACACTTAAAGTTAAAGTTAAGATATATATATAACAGTGGTACCTTAGGAAACAAGCATCTTGGGCAAAAAACGATTCGGAACAACTATCAATATAAGAAATTCCTACTCACTCACACAAAAATGTTCATTATTTCTGCTTTCAATAATACCCCAACATTATAAGACATAATTAAAATCAATGGTTTAAAAAATTCCCTTATATCAGCAGATTTTACAAAAGACCAATAATATTATCACATTAAATTGTGCAATTAAATCAAACAATGTTTTCTGGTTCTAGTATTTTCCTCCTTGTAGAAAGACCAAGCTTCTGTAAATGGTGCACTATCTTAGCATCCCAGCTAGTTTTATTTTTGCTGTAGAGATTCAGATAAATTCCAAGCACTACCACCATCCCTGACCAAAGATATCTAATGAAGAAAGGAAAAACGAGATAAAGGTATTCACTTTATCTTATAACATTAAGACATTAATAATTACCATATATACTCGTTCTATAGCCTGTTTGTTCATTAGCCGACCCACCCCCCCTCTTTTGGAAGAGAAAGATATTAAAAGTGTGTAAACCGCTCGTAAGCCGCCCCCCCCCCCCCAAAATAATTAGACACATAAACAAAATGGTACACATTTTTTAAAAACTACAAGCTCAATCGGTCATTATGATTATTTACTTCGTACTACCTATCTTTGTCTTTGTGCTTTTAGGTAGGCATGAGTTACCGGTGTTTTAAAAAAAATTCTTTGGTAAACAGTGGCGAAAGCGCGTACATTAAATTCGTTGTTTAAAACAAAATTTGTAAAACGTTCACAAAAATAAATAAAATGATTAAATAAAGTAAGTGCAGTTGTTTAATAATATATTACAGCTTCTGGTAGAGCAGTCAAATCTTGTAGAGTATAGAAAAGGGCCTTTATGATCTACAATGACAACACCGATATTCAATGTACATGCAGAAATCACACATGACCCGCTCATAAGCTGACCCCCCCAACTCTTCCCCCTGCATGTCATGTGCAAAAATGTGTGCTTGAGAGGTCACGTGACGAAAGTAAGCCATAGACCAGAATGCATTAGACTGCAGTAGAAAGACGGTAGTAAGAAAGTAGAGGAAGGCACGAGAGAGAGACAGATGGTGGTGTAAGAGTTCTCTCTGACAATTTTCAGTTTGTAAAATTACACATAAGTTGTTGCATTAAACTTATTTTGTGATTACTGAGGATTTCAATTTTATTATTGTGAAGTAAATAATGTTGTTAAATAACACCCACAAGAAAATGGGAAAAACAACCGTTACACTAGTTTCTGTCCACAAAATCTCGGCTTTAAAACGAGTATATACAGTAATTATAAAATCATGTTTTTAAAATATCAAATCTTTTTAAAATCAAAGAGATAACGAATATTTAGTCATAACTTCCAGATTAAGATTTTTTCAAATAACAAAATTCTATTTAAGTTAAATATCAATACATACTGATGAGTGAAAGGCTTGGTGAAAAAAATAAATGATAACACTATAGTCACTGCCTTTCGACAGGTTGTAACTGAAATGAAACAAAGATTTATCTTTATTAAGTATAAAAATTGACATTTTGAAAAAATACATAATTATTGATGCCAAAACTGCACTGAAATCACATGTGAAATTTTGAACAACATCTATCTTTGAAACCATGAAAAATCTTTTCTTTGAAATAATTCATTTTGATTTTTTTTTATAGTCCTATAACCTCTGTGTTTTTTTTAGGTCGTAGGGGGTTCTAAGGTTTCCATTAGAACATCCTTGGGCTTGCTAGACACTGGCAGCGCCCATCCCTCTCCAGGTCAGGAGAGGACTTTCTTAGCCATTATTCATTTCTCAACATTTTTATAGTGGCTTTTACGTGGACTCGATCCTACGGCCCTCAGCTTGTGAGGCGAGCGCACTATTGACTTCGCTACCCAGCCATTTTGATTTAAGTTCTGTTTAATATTTTTGTTTGAAATTTTGGTATACAAGATGGTTTTTCTTTTAAGCCCATGTGCTGTATATCAAAACACTTTGAAGTGAAGATATTTAAGCTTAAGAACAAATAATTTAATTTATTATTACTTGATGTCAAAATGTATCCAAGGTACATTTTTTTCTGTTACATATCAACATAAGTTTATTTTATTTAACCTAAATTAAGTTATTGGCCCCTAGAAGGCAAATACAATAAAAATGTTTGAGAACTGGTAACTAGAAGTACATGAATAATACCATTTGATTGCGGAAAACAATTTTAAAAATTATTACGTGATAAGCATTTATTGGTGGAAATCTATTACTAGTGCATCAATGTTTGAACAAGTTCATTTAGCATATTTAGATATTAATCGCTCTGGTACTGGTAATCTATTGGGCCTTCATTGGTAATTTGAATCAAAGTTACAACTTTTTTATTTTACATAATGTTGCAAATGTATTGCTAATACTATATTTATGCTAAAATTGTATTTTATGACAATCTAGTTTACAAAGAGAAACATTTCATTAGATGACATTTTCTGGTTTCAGAAATGATAAACCTTTACAGCATATAATAACAATGAATCAAATATAACAAAGTGAAAATATAAAGCTTTTCATTACTTTTTACTCGTATGTACAATTAAAATTTGTCTAATAGCACTAATAGAAGATCTTTCACCGTTATGCTACCCTATTAAAGTCTATTTCTTATTAATAAACAAAAATTGCTTAATGTACTTGAAATTTGTGATAGATATAAAGAAATAAATCAGTAACCTGATGATTTGTGATGCTTCAAATCAGTTTTCTCAAGAAAAAAAGTATTTTTTAAGAAAGTATTGTAAAATGTTTCTTACCTGTAACAGCTATTAATGCACCAAAAGAAGTTACCAATGTTAGAACAATATATAAACCAAGATAACCTGTCACTGAAAATATCACAGCATAGCCATAAGTTTCAATAGGGTACTGAAAGATAAAGTTATATTATAATTATTAGATTGCACAGCAGACAGAAAATGTGTCATAAGTTCAATAAGTTTTACACTTTCAAGAGAGCTCATATATATATTTTTAAAAAGATACAATTTATAAATTCATTGGGGATTTAGGTGAAACATGGTCAAGAGAAACATTTTGGGGGGGGGAATTTCTGGTTTTAAAAGCAATTTTTTTAAAATTGCAAAAATAATTATTTAAATATAAGGGCTTTTATAAAATATTACAACCCCTTTATATTTATTTGTATGGGTTTAAAGTATAAAGCCTTTTTGAAAGTGTTATTTCCAATCTATTTCATATATTCAAAATTGCTCAGTTTACTCTTATGTGGTAAAGAAAGCTGGATTGAGCTGAAATTTAGCTACATACAACTATGAACAAGTGTCCAGATTCTTCATTCATAATCATAATAACCCCCTTTTCAGACCATGGGGCAAGTGTAATAGCGTTCACAAAATTCATTGAGCCACCACTAACGAGCAAAGGATTGTGTGGCTAGTACAATGCCCTGTGGGCCTTGCCAGACCAGAGCCTTGAACCTGTGACTCTCTTTTGCCTCGGTTCGACAGTCCAGCGCACTACCGCTAGACCACCGCCACCCCCCCCCCCCCAAAAAAAAATTTTTTTTAATTATTTTTGAATATAGTATTTTCTGGACCATCTTATGGAGTACCCAAAATTTGTGACAACAGTTTGTAACTTTCAGCTAAGCAAACATTTTGGTAGCTTAAAGATGTGAAAATTGTCCCAAATTATGGTTGCTAAGTGTCCACTATTTGAGCAGACAGTCTGCTTTTTTTACCATTTATTTTCACAAAAATGTATTCATTTTTTTTTTAAATTCAATATTAACATTACAATATTTTACATATTATTATGATAAATTTGATATTTTGTTTTAAGTTAAGTTTTGAAGTGATTATATTAATTAATAATTTAAATTGTAAAAAACATATTTTAAGTCGGACCTTGCTAAGTTGAACTCAAAGGGACAGGAAAGTAAGAGTTTTCGAATAGGTGAAAATGGCATAAAAGGCCCAGACTTTGGCCAGTACCTAACAATTAATTTGATATAAGGAGGTTTTCAACTCAGGGAGGTCAGACTGTAATTTAATTTTTAAATTTAATTTACTTCCTATCCCAGCCCCCAACAGCCACCCTGCTATTTTATGAAACAGACCAAGCAATGCTACTTCCAGACCAAGCAATGCTACTTCCAGACCAAGCAATGCTACTTCCAGACCAAGCAATGCTACTTCCAGACCATGCAATGCTACTTCCAGACCATGCAATGCTACTTCCAGACCAAGCAATGCTACTTCCAGACCAAGCAATGCTACTTCCAATCTAATTTATGTCACACATCTGAGAGTAGTGAATATTTAACCAAGGTGACATTGTTTCCAAAAAAGTTCTCTGTGAATCACTAAACTAAATATAATTTAAAATAATTCCTAATGTACAATGAGTATAAATTTTCTTTAAACAGCCATCACGGTTAAGTATACCTGCAAGCTGAATTTTTTTTAAAATTTCGGCTGGCTGACATAATTTTTCGGCTGATATCCGGATTAGCCGGATTTTAAAATTTCGGCTGGCTGACATAATTTTTTGGCTGATATCCGGATTAGCTGGAATTCTCCGTAAATTGACATTTGCAGCTGATTTTTGTCTGATTAAGAAATATTCAGCTGAAATTTGGCTGAAGCCCGCCCAATAATGAAGAAATAAATCTTCAGCAATAAAACTCTTTTACAATACTTCAGAAAGTTTTATTACTTTTAACAATAAAAAAACAAACAGTTTTATTTGCTATACTACTAAAATTGTGCATGAATCATGAATGCATTCCACTCAATCAGTTTCTGTCACTCTAGCCCGTTATGCACTTAGAAAATCAGTTTATAATTGTCATGGATAAAACAAACGCATTGTAGTTTATCAGCTGTTAGGCTTGATCGTTTGCTGTTTATTATCAGCCACTTTAGTTTTGACTGCTGACCTGACGGCTTGGTAAACATCATCCAGGGCTGTTCCAGCAAGTGTTACAGGTGCCGGTATGTTGAGAGAAGGGCAATTAATTTTGAAGAAGTCCACAAAACCATCTTTAGCCACATTTTCAAAGGTGAGCAAGTCTCTACAGAACCAGATAACGATATCTCTTGACAGTTCATGACTTGATGTTGCCTGACATTGACTGTTGTCTTCTCCATACTTACAGAAATATCCCAAAATTTTATTAGACTTTTCTTGACTTTGTACTGACACATTGTGCTTGACACTTAAGTGAAGATTCATATTGCCACTTGATGTAATTGCGGCAAAATTGGTTACTTTTGAAATGTGACCCTTGTCACCCAATGACTGCTGAGCAGTGAGAGACAGCTGACAATAAACTCGATCTTCGTATACATTTCTCCCATCAGCAGAGAACAGGCCACCAAAATATTTCCAGCACTGTGCTTTAGAATTTCCATGTAGACTTTAGGTTTTACTTGTAGGTTTTTAATGAACTGCCTCTCTTCCAGGTTAAGATGAAATTTGCTGACATTTGAGTTCACCTAAAATCATCATATAGTCATAAAGAATTGTTTCATTAGAAATGGTGTAACGTAAAAAGGTAATCCTGCAGTCTTAGCACGTATATTATTTCACTGCAAATTTTAATTTCCTCGTGAGAACTTTCATTTAAATTTATTAAATGCATTTATATATGTTATATTTTAGCTATTATAGCGCTAATTTGCTAGGCTTTTTAATTTATAAGGCTGTTTTCGGCCCTTGATGCTACATAATCAGAGTAGAGTATGTTACATACATTTTGTTTATCTAGCACCCTACTTGCTGGGTTGTCACAGCAAGAGGTTAAATGAAATTTTCTCACTTACAAACAAGCAAAAAAGAAACAAACCTCTAGTAAGGAAATAAAAAATGAAATTTTCATTAAAATATTTATTGATCTTCTAAGAATCTTAAAATGGATAAATGAAACTTTTTAAAAAAACATCTTTAGTCATTAAATTTATTTTAGCATGGGTTGTTCCAGGTAAATAAAATCTGGCTAGCAGGGTGCTAGATAGACAAAAATGATGCATCCTACTCCGATAATGTAGCGTCAAGGGCCGAAAAAGCCTTATAAATTGAAAAGCCTTACAAATTAGCGCTATAATAACTAAAATATGACATATATAAATGCATTTAATAAATTAAAAATGAAAGTTCTCACGAAAAAAAAAATTCGCAGCGAAAACATTTACGTCCTAAAGCTTCAGGATCACCCTTAAAAATCATCAGTTATTAACTAAACTAGTATTTATCTAGTTAATTAAAACAATTAATATAGCTTATATTATTATATATTATTATAGTATATAGTTATATAGGCTTACCTTTCTGCTACTGCTAATAACTTAAAGGTAGAAGATCGTTGAGCCATAATTGAGTAAAAATAAGTCGCCTATTTACGACAAAGCTTAACGATAATTTAAATTAATTAATTAATTTATTTGTATTTATTTTAATTAGTATTTTATAAATTAAGATTTTAATAAAAAGATAACATGCAAGAACTGTATCAGTGATTATATTATTTAGGTTTAAACAAACTATACAAATAACTTATTTTCGTCACACTTCCGGCGATGGTTATTCTAAAAATACAATCAACAATCAATCTTAAAACGGAACGCAATGAAACTTAAGAAAACAAAAACATTACGTTTCGGCAGCTCGTTCATTTTTCGACGGATTTACGGCTGTCAAAATTCGGCGGCTAATGCGGCGCGCCGCATATTTTCCGGGGGATTTTCGGCGGACGAAAATTTTGCGGCGTATTCGGCACGCAGAGTTGGCTGAGGGGTCTACGGTTAAGGTTTACATTTACTGCATGTCACATTAATTCTGCCTTGATAATTGGGCCTGTGATATTTCAGCAATATTTAGTCAGTTTAGACTATTTGTCAAACAGGCTTACAACAAATGGCCCTCAACAAAAATGGTCAATTAATGAGGCCATTGACAATTCATTCTCAGACAAATACAGTGAGAAATTTCACTTCTAAAAGTAAAATAGCACCTCCATACATCATCAAGTTCCTTATCTAAATTCTACAAGGTTCAACTGCTCTACCAGAAGCTATAAAATATTATTTTTATCTGCACTACCTTATTTATTCATTTTATTTATTTTTGTGAATGTTTAAATAAATTATTTTACAAATTTTGTTTTCAGCAACAAATTTTAATGTATGCATTTTCGCCACTGTTTACCAAAGAAACAAAAAATTCCGGTAACTCTAGGGGTCTCTTCAAAAATGAGGGGGGGGGGTCAGCTTAATAACGAACAGGCTATAGAATGATAATATACAGTACTTATAGATCACCTTAGATAAAATATATTTTAAAGAAACTGGTATTAACTGACATGGAACCAAGGCAGAAAACCACCTGGCATGAAAGGAGTTTGAGTTAATTTATTGTAAGATTTATTAACAATTTAATATCATACCAAAAATCCAATGAAATTGTTATATTATTCTCCCAAATCTACCTTGATTATTTTTTAAACCTGAGTTCAGTACATGATAGGGGCGCGGTGGTCTAAGTGGTAGCGCACTGGACTGCCGAACTGCTGCAAGAACTCGAGTCACGGGTTCGAACCGCGATACTGGCAAGGCCCTTGGGGCATTGTCCTAACCAAACAAGCCCATGCTCGATAGTGGTCAATGAAACTTGTGAACGCCACTTCACTTGCCCCATAGGCCTTCATGGTCTGAAAGGGGTTATTATTATTATTTCAGTACATGATTCATTTATGATGTAATTAAAACTTTAATACTTGTACCTGTTGACAGAAAGAAAAGGCCGGAATAAGATTATTTGAAGCAACCAATCCAGCAAGAATGTAGATGAAGCCAATCCCATAGGAATATAGAACCTATAATAATATAAATACAACTAGGATAACCATATTTTAATATTGTTTTAAAAGAACATTATATTTTAAGAAAGTCTTTTCAAGCTGGCATCAAGAGTGCAGCTACCATAAATTAAATGAGACACAAATAAATTTGCATAAATTAAAAGAATGATAAAATTTAACTTTTAGTATTGAGGGTTAAATACAAGTGTGAACATTTTAGCAAATGCATTCATCAATAATTAAGATATATTAATAAAGGTCTAAATTACATTGACATGACATTTTAAAAAGGAAAGCAAAGTAATGGGAACAAGTCTCAAACAAAAAAATAGCCAAGAAGACCTGAAAGGAAGAGATTAGAATTTAATAATGCAAACAAGAACAAAACACAGGTTCAGCGTTAGCTCCAAGATTCAAATGACTGAACCGCCACAATATATTAACCATTTAGTTATCTAAGTTTATTTTTTAGCAATTAATGAAGCAACATAAAATATCAAAGATGGCGTAGAATTTTACTTATTCAACAATTATTTTTAAAAAATAAAAAAGAAATTTGGAATACCTCACCATTACTCAGTGAGATCAATACTACAGATCACCAATTTATAATATTTAAATTGTCTTTTATTTATACCATTTCTCCATTACTTGCACCATATTGCTTCAAGGTTTTTTCTTGTACATTTCCTATGGCACCATCAGCACACAGAGCAAGTGAGATAAGTACAATTCCTTTAAAATAAGAAATAATAATAAAGATAAAAATGTTAAAACTCAAGCAAAGTCAAAACAATTTTAACATATGATTATCTAACTTTTGAGAAATGATAATCTTTTAATTATTAATAACATCTCACCATAAGTATTAAAGTTGGGTGATACAGCACTGTCAGCTAAGGTAAATAATATCAGCCCCAGACTCATACATATACATGCTGTAATGTCTATCAAGCTAAATCTTTTACCTAAAAGAAATTTACAAGATTATGAAATCAAAACTATATTAAAAATGTACAATTAATAATTTTCATTGGTAATTAAATTAGATAACACAAATACAAAATATACCGTATATACTCGTTCTATAGCCTGTTCGTTCATAAGCCGACCCCCCTCTTTTAGAAGAAAAAATTATTAAAAAAGTGTAGCCCGCTTGTAATCCACACTCCGAAAATAACAGGTCAGCGTGAACAAAATGGTACACATTCTTTTAAAACTACAAGCTAAATCATTTATTATGATTGTTACTTTGTAGTACCTTTTTGTCTTTGTGTTCTTTGGTAGACAAGAGTTACCGGTATTTTTTAAAAAAAAATTTCTTTGGTGAATGTGGTAAAGCACGTGCATGAAAATTCATTTTTGAAAACAATATGTGTAAAGCAATTTATTAAAGCATTCACAGAAATAAATAAAATAATAAAATGAGGTAAGTGCAGATGTTATAATAGTTTATAGCTTCTGGTAGAGCAGTCGAATTTTGAAGAATGTAGAAAAGGACTTTATGATCTACATTAGACTACAATAACAACACCGATATTCAATATACATGCAGAAATCACCTATGACCCTCTCATAAGCCAACCCCCCAACTTTTTTCCCCTAGATTTTGTCCAAAAAAGGTTGGCTTTAGAATGATAATATATATATTACACTTAATCATTTAAAATTTAGATATTAATAATAACAATATTAAGTTAAGGCATTGGAATAAATGACAATTTACCCTGTATAAGAATTCCACCGATTAAGACTGGAATGAGTTTACAGCATTTGAAGATCACTTGTGTTGGATAGTTTAAGTAACCTACAGCTGTATTTGACAGGCCCATGGTTGAAACAGTTAGAAAAGCAAGTAGAAGATACATCTTCATAGGAATCCTGAAGAATAGTAACCAATCTATTATTTCTAAATTATTCCATAGAATTAATAACTAAGGTGACCATTTATAATTTGTATTTACTTTACAAGGAAACTGATAGTTTCTGGAAATTTGATGTGTGTTGAAATAAGAACAATTTAAGAATTCGAAATTTAACTGTTACTAACTTTATTTAAAGAGTGGGTCAAGATTAAGTAATATCCAAGCATTTTTGAATGACAAAAATAACATACAAACAAATAAATTAAAATTAGCATCTTCAACAGATAAGGTGGGAACTGGGGAAATGAGCTGCCTTACAATAATAAGTAAAGAGATTTGTGAAGGGCAGAGACGCCAGAGACTTGAACTTGAACCAAAACAAAGTCAGTTTTCCTTAAAGATGAAATGGACTTCCCAATAGTAAGTTATTAGTAAGTATGATTGAAGACCATGTGATGAAAAGTAAGCCAATTTTGCCAAAGAAAAAAAATCAAGCTAATATTTATGGATTTTGTCTTTTGTCTTGACAAGGATGAGATTTATGGATGTCAATCTGGAACATTTTGGATCCACATGTAGCAGGAGCTATGATCAACTAAATCTGAGAATGGCAGAATATACCACTTGCACTCAGAATTTAATAGTAAAAAATTGGAGAGGTATGTGAATGAATCTTAGATAAATAACAATGAGTCCAACAAAATAGATATTAACTATCATATGTATCCTGGAGAAATGCCATAAACACAACATCCCTATGCTCCAACACTTTATGGACTTTTTAACTACTTTGGACAAGGTGCACTGGAAATATCTTTAAGAAGCACTAACAAAGCTTACCCATCTAATTACCTTTACTCATATATATATACAATGGTTAACGCCAAAATTAGAATAAAAGAAGAGAGAGAATAATTGAGTTTGATGCATTTCCTGTTTATTCAAGGTCTTGCACTAGGAATTTCACTACTAACTACTATGTATCCCATTTAACATTAAGTTAGAAAAAGTTATAAAAAATTGAGATTAAAAAACAGAACATTTATAAATACCATAAGGAATATATTACTAACAACTTCCAAAGAAGCAATACAGTATCATAACCATCTGAAAATATTATCAAGGATTGCAGTATTTAGTGAGGAAGGATTACATAGTAAAATTGGAGAAAAAAAAAAGCTATGATAATGATATAATTAATGAAATATATAAACATTTCTCAGTTACAGCTTGTTTTAAGATTCATAATTCAAATAACTTGGTAGAAATAGGCTATATGGTAATTTTATGAAACACACAAAAGTGATTTCAACATCAAAATAAGCAAACTGTTTTTGAGAGAGTGCTTTATTTCAAATATTTTAGAGTTCTTATATGTTGGCAGTAACATTAAAAGTAATATACATTTAAAAACTTAAGTGAAGACAGCTTACTCGTTGATCAAGAATGAGAATACTGAGATGGATTGACGTAAGACAAGACAACTTAAATCAGATGGGGGTCTAACTACACATCGATTGAAATGAAATAATAAGGTGGAGAAGGAGCTAATAATGGGTTGTTGCACTGCTCATAATGATGATGGTGTGAAATGATTTTAAATAGTTGCAAATTTGTTTTTTGGTGAAATAATGGCCACCTTAATGATAATCAATTCTGTTCAATAAATAAAATATACGCATTTTTAGTAATATTAGTTAATGAAAATGAGCTAACTTGCGAGTTTTATCATCTTTGAACTGTAATTCTGCCACACCAAAAAGAGTGTAGTATGCAAACTGAACCAAAGTTAGATACCATCCAAATGTTTTGAAACCTTCCAGTTTAAAAATCAACTCCTGCAACAAGGTGGAAAAAAAAATTATTATTACTTACTCTGTTAGTATTTTTATAAATTTAAGACCACTCTTTTTTGGGGACAGGTTAACTGTTCAAAAAAGGCAGGTTAACTGTCCATTAGCAGTATCAATGTATCTTTTTTTAAAGCTCTCAGAACGTACAAGATAAGGTAACAAATTTAGTACAACTCTCTCCTGCACTATACAGGGGGCTTTTGCATTGGGTCACCTGTAATTCTATATCTGATATAAGCAGTTCTCTGATCTCAACCCTGCTCATGTTAGCCCAGCAGCTCAAAACATTTTTTCAAAATGATTTTTAAGCCAAACTAAAAAGAAAATAATAGAAAAGTAATGAGGAGTAATTTTTTTTTAAAACATCTAAAATACTGTTTATTGTATAGGACAAAATACCCAATTATTCAATTATTTTTCAAATCAATGACATCGCAACTGGGATCATACTGAACATGAAATTTAAGTTTGTTTTAAAAATTTTACAGCAACAAAAAATGATCTTCCAGTAACATTTACTTTTACAGAAAAATTCAAGTACTGATTAACTTTAATACTTCAACTTAAATGAAAATGCTGTTACTGTTACAGGACAGTGTTGAACGCATTAATCTCCTGTATAATATATAGAAGGAGGTCTGTAAGTGTAAGTGTAAGAGAACCTGTTAAATTTTTTAAGTATTTATTTTTTTTTTAAATATTAATTAAGTGCGTAATCTAAGCAGAGAAATTTAATTTCTATTAAAAATAAAGTTTAAAATATAATTAAAAGTAATAAAGTTATGATTTCTGCACACAAATCACAAAGGATTTACCTACTTGCATGTATCCATAAACAAGGTAGAAGGCAAATGTTAAACTTGTCAGTATCAAAAACTGCCCTGTACGGGAGATGTTTGATAGGTTAAAGCACCACAGACGTAGAACATCTCTGGTTTCCTTGCCACTGGGATCCTCTGGCATTTTTATTGTAGTAACTTTATTCGCAAGAGAGGAAGCTTTAAGTGATATTACAGAAGCTGTCTGTCTAAGTCCTGGTGAATTAAACAACTTTGCCATACTTATAGTTAGTTATACTTGAAAGTTACTCCAACTCCATCGAGACAATTGCCATTGCCATTGTGATGATTGCAATTTTGTTGTAGTTATAATTAAGTCCAAGTTATCAAGTCATACACGTATAAATTAGAATTGGTAATTTTTTTATTTTAGCGCAATTTATTTTTGTAGAGTGAAATAAGAAATTACCTTGAAGCCTAAACCTAAAAAATAATATATATAATATAAATTATAATGAAAATGTAAAAATATTCAGTGGTTTACGGTTTATCAAGTCATTAAATTTGTGCTGCCAGCGACAGTTTTGGGAAAAACCTAGTCAACACGTAAACAAAACCTAGATCCGAAAGAAAAAACCTAGACATGCTATAAAATACAAAAATGACGTCTCAAAGCTCCCCGACCGTCCTCACTACACACACAGTAGTTCACACGTACACACACATTCAAAAAGAGCAGTATTTCTTATTTTAAATTGAACATGTATCAAATAATTTTATTTTATTTTATTGTCATTCAACTATATATTTAGTGTAAGGCTGCACTCTATGTATCGCTAAGCGCGTGAAGCCATTTAAAACTTTATTAAGTTATTAAATAAATTGTCAGGAATCAAATATTTAAATTTAAGTGGTGTTTTCATTTTAAGTTTCGCGTTTTTGAAGTGACGTCACATCTCAAAAAAGTGTGACAACTCCCCCCCCCCCATATGTGTCGGCATTTATTTTTATGCTCTACTCTACATAATACATAAGTAGGCCTATTTGTAAAATATACTACATCTGCATCTTTTCATCTATTATGTCATATTCCTAATAAATCTTATTGGCAATCTTATCAGCATTATCTTATGGTATCTTCTTATCTTATCTGTTACAGGCGTCCTTCTATACAGAAGATTATTGCGTTGTATTAAGTTATCATTGTGTTGTATTTTTAAATTAGAATTAGAATTAATTGTTTTATGTAACATTACTACTTTACTCTTGGTTCTTCTAACCTCTAGTGTTTCAAGGTTTAATGATTTAACTAATGGTGTAACTCTTGTCAGTTTTGAATATTCTTCAGAAATGAATCTGGCAGTTCTTTTTTTAATTTGTTCTAGTTTATCAATGTTTTCTTTTGTGGATGAAGTGGATGGGTTCCATACAGAAGATGCATATTCTTGTAGGCCTATTTGTATAAGTCTCACCAGGGTGAGGTAGCATTAAATTTTTTAGTTTAATATTAAATAATATCCTTATTACATTGTAAAAGTTTCTTTTTATAAAACCTAAGGTTTTGTTTGATTTTTAAAAATAACTTCATTGACATGGGGATTCGATGACAGTTTCTCATTTATTTAATTATGGCTACTAAGTATTTTGCATTCTTGGAATCATTCTTATTTTAAATATTACAGACGCTCCTTTCAGGGCCGCCGCTGGAAACGTTAGGGTCACTGAATAGTGGGTACGTGAGGGCCCCTTTGGTAAAAAATTCCACAAATACACGGACTGGTTTGATGCATATTGGGACGAGATGAAACCTGTCACTGAAACCTAAGGGAAAGCTCTTATGACCTACAAGGAAAAGCCTACACCCGATAGGCTGCATGCCTTAAAAACTCAAAAAGTCGCACGTCAATGCGCCAATACCTATTGGCTTATCCTCTGCTCAGGCATAGTCAGCTGCAGACATGGGGAATGCTAAAGTTATGTACGAAATTATCAAAAAAAGTATCCAGCAGACTGTCCATTGAGGACGAAATAAACAGTAGAATAGGCAAGGCAGCTACCACAATGACAAAATTAAATAAACGGGTCTGGCAAAACACCAAGCCAACGGAGAAAACCAACTTTTCTGTGTGTCTATTGAGCCTGCGTCATTACAACACCGCTATACCGAAGCGAGACATGGACCACTTAAAAATCCCATGAGCGAAAACTAAATAGCTTCCACTTGAGGTGCCTGCGTCGTATCCTTGGCAATTAAATGGAAGGATAAAGTGCCAATTATTGAGTTCCTGATGTGTGCCAATACACAAAGCATGTTCTCAATCCTTAGCGAAAGACGCCTGAGATGGCTAGGACATGTAAAAAGAATGAGCTCTGGTCGCATCCCCAAGGACCTCCTATACGGAGAACTGGAATCGGGAATGAGGAAGGCAGGGTCGCCAACGTCTGTGATTTAAAAATGTCTGCCAAAGGGACATGAAAGCAGCCAGAATACGCACAACCGACTGCGAGTGTAAGACCGATCTACGTGGCGCACAGTTGTAAATGAAGGCGTCATATAAGCCGAGGAGCGAAGGATGGAGGAGGCTTCAGACAGAAGAGAAAGGCCAAAACATTGGAAGCACAGAATTCGTGTGCAAAAGCTGTGGCAAATACTGTCACTCAGAGATAGGACTGCATGGCCACACGAAGAAATGCACCTCAGACCAACGGTGATGCACCATCGTCTTGCAAGATGGAAGATTGCTGACAAGATAATTCTGGGTCATGGCGTCTTGTATTTCGTTTGTTACTAAAATTATTAAGTTTCTAACCCTGTATACCAAGACTGCTCACAAGTAAATGATCATAACGCATCATAATAATTCGTACATTTCTTTTTACATTAACATTAACAATACAATTATAAATATATATTTATATAGGCTAACTAATATGTGGGGCACGCTCTCACATAGCAGTGTAGGTACTTTGACATAGAATTTAAATATTGTTATAAAACTCTAAAACATATATCATTTTGAAGGGCTAGCTCTAAGCTTTAAATTACTAAAAACACGAATTCCATCTTGAAACAGAAATCGAGTTTCCATTTTCGAGTGAATTTTAAAGCCCCTTGCATATATACTATATATATATAATTCTCCTCATTGTTCAACCATGCCGGACACCAAGCTGTCTAACCCCACCGACCAATCAGCTGCCAAGAAACGGTAGTGCAGAGGGCGGGGGGGGGGGGTCATCGAGACCAACAATGCGTTCTACTGAGGTCAATTACTTTTTTTCTTTCATAACAACAGAATAGCATGTATTTTGTAGTGTAATGGTTATTACATTCGCCTAAAACGCGGAAGGTCGTAGTTTCAAGTCCCAGCTAAGATATTACTTTTTTAATTTTTAAAAATGTTTGTGTTCATTTCCCACTTACTTTTCGAACATGACTTCGCAACACGGCTGTATGCTTTGTTTCTCGACATTGGCATAATAACTTCGTGCTCTCCGTTGTGTTCAGTGACAGAAAAGTAGTCACACACTCTCCTCAACAATTACTTTCATAAAATGTCACCCGTCATTAATCATTAGCGGCGTATGTTACGACGCGGGTCGGCTAGTGCTATATATTTTACTTTTTAAAATGATGACCAATTTTTTTATGAAAATGGGTTGCCCGAAGAAACCAGAAAAGTCAACAATTTATCATTATTTAAAACTCTAATAAGAATACAGGTATAAATACAAACCATAGATAAACCTAGGACGCAATAATCTTTTGTACATGTCTGTTACATATAAGATTAGGAGGGTTCGCACTCACCTCCCCACTTCACCCAACCATATGGGTACTTAACCTTGGGGCCGACTTCGGTGTAACACGTGTCCTTTTGTTGTACAACTGACACAGAGTCTTTAAGATTAAGGATGTCTTTATTTGGCACTAGCCGCAATGTTGTCTACACCATTGTGTGTAAGCCCTTTGAAATACATAGGTGAGAAGGGGAGGTCATTTTCGTGCCGCATGGCTGAACACATTCGGGCGATCACACAAGACAAACAGTGTCCCGTCTCCCGACCATATGGGCTTCAAGGCAACCACAGCCACAAACACACCCAGGAGGGTCAGTCTTGACAATAGATTAATACAAAATCACGGGACTCTCACCCTTATCTTATCTTAGATATACAGACGCTCCTTCTATGCAGAAGATAATTGCGTCCACAGAGCATGAGAGATGATCTGTTGGCAAGTGATGCAGCGGTCACAGGCCACGGCTATAGGGGTTCCACGCATTACCCCATTATATTATTCAGAGCTGGGTGACTCAGGGACTCCTCAGGCCCCGGGAACAAATCCTCGCCTTCGCGTGGATTCGAACTCGTGACCATCGGTATGACATGGGATGAATGTGGTGTTTGCTTTGACCACCTAGGCGTTTTGTCCCACCCACTCTCTCCTTTCCTATATAGGCTCGCTCTGCTCTCTCTCAGATTTACTTTCTTCGATTTTTTGGATTTCACCGCAGCTAATTTAAAAAAATAATTTTTTATTCGTTTTATTTGTGTATTGTATGTCCGTTGAAAAAGGCTCTTTGCCAAAACGTTCGCTTTTTTGTTACGTCCTGTCAGGCTAACCCTTACCTTCTTTACGTCTTTTCCATTTAATTGGTGAACTGAATGAAGAACAGGCAGGGGTTCGATTGAGCCTATTGATTTTTTTTCTTTTCTTACAAAATTTGTTTCAATGATCTATAATATTTAATTATGACATACGTTTAAGTGTTTCGTATAAGCTAAACCTGGGACTAAAACTAATGAAATCAATTTAACATTCTTTTAATTACGATTAAATTAGAGCTTTTAGGTTTAGGGCCAAGTTTACGGTTTTGGGTTAAATTAGGTTTTTTTTTTTTTTTACATTAAAATAGAAAAAAAAATATAGGGACTAAAACTAATTACAATTGAATTGGAGCTTTTATTTTTAGGGTTAGGTTTATTTGCCTATTTTTTTACATTGAAAGATTACATCAAACTCAGAATATCACCTAGTAGTAGTTTTATTTTTATGAACAATTAATAGTAGTGAAGTACCAAAAGCTCTCTAGATTTTTAGTAGCTGACTACCAATAGCCACAGCTTTTATAATTCGTGAGATTTCTGGTACAAAAATTGTTGGCCAGTTAAAATGTTATAAAGTAATATTTATTATTATCATAGTTAAAAAGTAAACCTGCAGTCCACTGTAGGAAAACTAATACTTTGAAAACTATAATACTTTCTAAAGTATATTTTCAAGACATTGCACTCAATTACAATTATTTTTTAAAAATGAAATGTTATTATGCAAAAAACATATTTAATTTAACGAGAAATTAACTGGCTAGTTTCATAAGGTCAAAGATGGCTACCACCATATCGCTAGAGTTTGATAAAGCAAGATCTGTTTTTAAGGTATATAAATCTTTTCGCATAAACCAAAAAAAAAAAAAGATTGACAGTAAGCCAGCAGGCTAAGCCCTAATCTTTTCCCCTATTTTGAAATTTCGAAAAGATTTGAATTTGAGAACATTGTCCTGTTTCTAACTGATTCTAAGTGTTGTTTGCACAATAATCACAATTGCACAGAATGAAAAAGTTAAAAAAAAAAGGTCTGCAACAAACTCAAACTGTTAATCACTCAGCTCAGTAAAGAGTAAAGACCGTTGCCTTTAGTAAAGAGCTTGAGTAATTCATTTTTTGACTTATTTTTTTTGCAAATCATTGATTTTGATTTTCCAGAAATTCGGACACTGAATCAAAGAGAGCATGGCATAATGAATAATGCATAAAAAACATCAATTTTCTATTTAAATATGCACTTTTGTTTTTGATACCCAACTGCCAACTGTCCCAACATTGCCAACTTACTTCTCCTGATTCTCCTTTTTGTTTTTTGAATAAGTCAAGTAAATCAGTAAATGCTTATTTATAAAGTTAAAGTAAAGTTGTATTAGTATAGTATAGTATTAGTATGGTAAATAAGGATAAGTCCGTCCGCACCGCCATTATCGGCGGCCATCTTGTTGCTAAGGCACGTGACCGCCGTGACTTTCGGAAAAGTAGTGCGAGCCCCGTGAAATCAGAGGGGTAGGGGAATCAGGGATTCTAAAATTGCGCAGGTTTTTTTAGCTACCGGCAAATTAAAAAAAATTCACGGGGCTCGCATTACTTTTCCGGCGGTGACGTGCCATAGCAACAAGATGGCCGAAGGATTGGGGGACATTCTAATATTTTAAGGAGTATTTTTTAGCGTTTTACATAAAACCAAAATAGTTGTAAAAATGAAGAAAACAATGGGTACTCACCGATCAGGCATCGGAATCACAACAAAGGGGGATACACTTTTTAAATCCTTTTAGAAATTCACGCATTAGATCACTGCTGCCACTATTAAAATTCTATAGCTATACCTAACCCAAACCCTAAAATTAAAATCTTCAATTTTTTTAAATTGATAACTAAACCTAACCTAAGAACTGTCTTGGACCGTCGAGATGAGGTTCTGAATGATTGCTGGGACCCTCGAGATGAGGTTCTGAATGATGGCTGGGACCCTCGAGATGAGGTTCTGAATGATGGCTGGGACCTCAATATTCCGAGAATTCTAAAGCTATACCTAACCCAAACCCTAAAATCTTCAATTTTCCTAAAATTCTAACAAAAAATTACTACTTACTAATGGAAACGACATGGTGGAATAAAAGCCTGCCAAGGAATTAGCAGCACTCCTTTTCTAAATGAGCAGCAAATAGTTCTTAGAATATACTCATGAACAGGAGAGCCCCCCCCCCCTTTCTCGTGGCGCACGAATACAAATCCAATGATAATAAACAAATTATTTAAATTTTACCGCAAGGGGAGATAATAAGTAAATAAGAAAACAACAAGATTCAAGGGGAGCAACTATCCTTCATAGCAACCGGAAGAGATGCGACGCTGCGGTCGGACTTATACGTTTTAGCCATTAGTATTCTTCATTTTCAAAACAATATTGAGCAAATAATCTCTCACTCTCTTTGAAGGCATTCTCATTCATTTTGATTTTAATAACTGCTGTAATGACATGATCTAGTGATCCATGCAAACTTTCACTAAGATTTTTTGCGAATAAATGATATCGATGAATGACACAATGTACTGAAAATACATTTGATACAGCTTGTTTTAAGTATGCCAGAAAAACAAGGGTATTTCTTTAACATCAAATTTTATTTTTTATTCAGCAAATGGCATTTTACCTTTTGTATCTGTTTCCAAACATTTAGCCATACTTCAAATATTCAACAACACTGTATTGTCAGCATTGTTTCTTCGGCTCACTCATTCTCTTATCTGCAACTGTAGTAGTAACAAAGCACTGTTAATAATTATTAACATATTTTAAATGGAATGCTACGGTAAAGCCCTTTTGAACAAAAAAAATTTGATGAAAGGATACAATTTAGACAAATATAACTTCCAGACACATTGCAAAATACACAACCTTGCAACCATCGTAGATTCAAGTTAAAAACTTGTATTTTCGGACCTATCTTTAGGAATTCCGTCCTTGTTAACACATCAAGCTTGACCTTTCAACAAACCAAGTATTTTGATTGGTTATTTCCTTTTCTAGATTTAAAAAAATTGTATTCCATTACTGATAATATTACTTAAGATGATATTTAATTAGTAGAAAAGGCATTCACCTACTATGTTATTTATAATTATTTATTTTAATTTCCATAATAATAAAAATTGATCAGTTTTATTATTTAAACTAAACCTTGCGTAGAGCCCTGATGTTCTCTGACCCCCAAATCAATTTTAATATCTCACGGAATTTTACCAGGAACCTCTGGGGGTCCATATGGACCACTTTTGGAACCACTGATCTACAATAATAACACCGATATTCAATGTACATGCAGAAATCAAATGTGACCCTCTCGCAAGCCGCCCCCCACCCCCACCTTTTCCCCACTCCAGTCATTTGAGGGTTGCTGGGACTGGTTTTGCCTATGTGTGCGCAGATGGCTGACGAGACCAATCCTGGCATGGAAGGTTTGGGAACAGAAAGGACATGGGACGAGTGGGTTGTCTCTTTGAGGGTTTGCAGCACATAAGCAGAATACATAAATCCTTTTTTTTAAAAGTCTAAATCTTCTCTTCCTTTTTTTATGCTTTCTCGCCCACTTTCAGTTATCCACCGCCCCCCCCCCTCCCCCCCAAATTAACATTGGATTTTTTTACTCTACAATTTTATATTCCTTTGGTATAGGATTTAAATTATTTCAAAATTTAAGTCTTAAAGAGAATAAGTGTTAAAAAATTTAACAACTTGATTAATTTTGTTGGCTTAAAATTATTTAGTAGATTGAAGAGCAGAATGGAATATCTTTTTGTGCAGAAGGTTGCCATCAATTTGACATTTTTTTGACAGGTCGTGTGATAACTTTCGTAGAATCTAAAGAATTAATGGTCTATTATTTAATCATACTTCATTTCAATATAAGTTTGATAATAAGCAGAAAAATTGTGAAATTAGTTTGCCCTTTCAATATTACATTTTCACAATGAAAGTTTAGATGTATTTACTTTCAAAGTATCATAGAAATAAACATCTGCTGTTGTAAATGTAACTAAATGATTAATCTGGTTCCTTTTTGCATCTTAACATTAAAAATATTTTTAATGTGAGCTCCAATCCTAGCAGATAACTTGCCAGTTTTAAGTATTTGCACTCATATGTCTTATTGTATTAATTGATAACATTGGCGTTTGCTTTTATTTCCCACAGAGTGTGCTGGAGAAGTCTCTTGTTGCCAACGATGCTGATAGTTTGCTTAATTTTGTGGTGGTTTATCAAGATGAAATGTAAATATTTTTTTATTCATTTTTTTGCTACTAAGCCATCTGAGATTAAATAAAAAATATTTTAATGTTTAAAATTAAGGAATGGACAATAAATTAATGTAATAACATATTTTTAACATATATATTAGACAATATTTTAAAACGAAACCACTAGGTTTTGGTATTGAAAACAATAAGATCCAAAGTCATCTTTCCCATTTTTAGTGGCCTGGAAAAGAGAACAGTTCTGGATCAAGTATTTAGAGACATTCTTTGCAAAATGATTGTAAGTAAAATGTAGCAATTTATTTAACTTAAAAAAGTGCATTTATTTGCACTAGTGAAATTAAAATAAAGCAGTTTAAAAATGAAACTAAAGATTTTAAACATTATTTTTTAATTTCAACATCACAACAAAAGAAAGTCATGCATCATAACTGTATTTTCCACAGTCTGATTTTTCCAAAACCATCCTCTTGAAAACTGTCATTACATTTGCTATTCAAGCAGTAAAGCAAGGTAATTCCTATTATAATATGTAACTTTGAATTTTATGGACATAACTGAATTTCAATTCGTTCATAACAAAGTGTGTAATCTGTTTTGACTTCATTTTAACAACCCCATATTCAAATTTACAATGCATATTCTAAAAAATCATAATTTTTACAAATAAATTCTTTTGGTTCTTTTTTTCTCTTCTGTTGATTTGCATTAGTCTTTAAGATTTCATTTAAATTTGTATTAAATTTAATAATTTTTCTCATACATTTTATAGATATGTGTTCTCCATCTACTCCTTTTCTAATGATGGCTGATATTTTTGATATGCTTACAATTAAGAGTTGTGAAGACATATTTGATCTTGTTGAAGATAAAGTGACAGTTTGGAAGTCTGTGAGTAACTTGACATATATTTAATAATCTAATTATATAGATCTATAATAATTTACATAGGTCTATGTCTGCAATATTATAAATTATATGTTTGTTTTTTTCAAGTATAATATTCTCTACAGACCTTTGAAACACATATTGTTGTAATACAATTATGTAAATGTACTAATATATATACATATTCTGTAAGACTTGAAATTAGCAACAAGCATCATCAGAGCTATACAACATATTCTGAGTGTGGGAATAGCCCATCACACTGGCTGGCCTCTCCTGGTATGTCTAGTTAGATCACAAAGTCAACAGGTGCACTACTATTTCGGGGGCAGGGCTGCAAAGCCAGAAGTTCTAAGCCCTGTTGTGGTATAGCCTGTCAAAGTAAGGATTAGTAAGGCAGTGTTCAGTTGTAATTTAAGTCACCTGACTCTGATGTTTTGTGACCTAGTTTCCATCATTTAGCTTAGCTTAGGCTTGTTTGCATATACCTCTATGACATTGGTGTGGTCAGCTATTTCTTTAAAGTGGTTCACCAGTCAGTTTCTCACCCTGAGATAAGTGACTGGGATATTTGGTTCTTGTTGGGCTGCCCTGATTTCATTAACTTTTACTTTCATGTGACTGGTATCCTTACCTCCTTTTAATTGTACTAATAATAGTTTGTTTTTATTGGAGGGGGTGGACAAAAAACCACCCTTAATTTGAATTCTGTCTCTTGTTGTTGCTAGTAAGGTTGTTAAGACCGCTCATTTTTGAGGACCGACTAACCGTTCAAAAAAAGACCGGTTAACCACTCGTCCTTATATCCCTAATGTTTTGAGACCCATTTGAAAACTAACAAGAGAATGTTGTCACCTGGCATCGTCTGATGGCATCAAAGCCCGCTTCCCCCGCTTGCGTTCAGCTCTTTCCGCATTGCCCTCAATTCAAAGCATTTTTTTAAATCCAAAAAATTAACTAAACAGTGATGGTTAATTGTCTTTTTTATATTTTATTTTGGGGACTCGTAGTTCACCGGTCTAAATAAGAGGACAGGTTCAATCGTTCGTTAAAGTTAGCAAGGTTTTTTCATTAGTTTTAAAAACCATCGCCTCGGCCCGTCCGTTGTGACGGCATGTTTACCTCTCTTGTGTGTGATGCCGATCAACTCGCGTATTAAAATTAATAATATAATAAAATTATAAAGCTACGGAGTAAACGATGATAGAATGGAATTTGTTTAAAAAACATTATTTTTCAATCGTCAACTCGCCAGAATAATTGAATTTTGCGACGCACACGTTCCCCCTCCCCGTTTTTTTCTGTTCAAATAGGGTTTGAGCTACACTCGGCGTACTATTACTACTATTAATGTGGTAATCAAATGCCTTTGACTAGCAGGAAAACTGTCACTAAAAGACCGAACTCGAATTTGTGGGCCGATTAATCGCCCGGTATCTTTGCTACGTCTTTAAAATACCTCTCGTAATATAGGTACATGTACTTCACTAAACGGCGTGCGCCGATAGGGTTTTGAATGCCTGAAACAGACTATAAACTGGTGATCAGAAAATGTGGATAGTCACGGGGTCATATGCTTTTATAGCTTTCTTTGTCTTTATAAGAAACAGACTATAATTAATATAAATAGAAACAGCCTCGGCCTTGACCGTTGTTGTCATCAAACGTGCACTGTGTTAACTCTCGTACAGTCACAGACAACTAACCAGCTTGATCTTGGTATCGCTTTTACTCACCGCGACAAAGCGAGAGGGAGAGGCGCATTACCGCTTGTGTTGTTTTTTTCACTACGTTATCGCTAGGTTTTTGTTTTGTTTTTTTGTTGTTGTTTTCTTTTGGGTTACACGGTCCTAAAGTCCTGAATAAAGATGACCGATCCTGGTCTGAGGACCGGTTAACCTGTTAGCCGATTAACCGTTAACAAGCTTAGTTGCTAGTTTAACTTACTCAAACTGTTCCAATATACTTAATAAGCTTTATCATTATTATTTTTTTCAATACTCATTTATTTTACAGTCAGTTAAGTAAATATAATAGAAATTGAAGGGATGAACAACCTAATTGCAGATATTTGCCCAGAGAGTATAAATATCATATCTTTTTTTTACAGTTTAGATATCATCATATCTAATGTTTGAAAGTTATTTTTTTTAAAGTTCAGCTATAATTTCACGAGCTAAAGATAGAAAAATATTAACTATTCTTTGAATACTTTTTATGGGACTTAATAGTTCTGAATCATTAAATAAACTTTACATTAACACAAAACTATAAATTTTGATCTCATAGGAACCATTTTATGAATCAGGAAAAAACTATTTGTTACGAATGTGCAATGGTAAGTAATTGTAATTTTACAAAAATTTATGTTATATTGCATTTGACATTATAGCCGTTCAACCAGATTATATAATTTTATATTCAACAAATTAAAATAAACTGGACTGGGCTTTGAAAATAAAATTTGAGTATTTCATTTAATTATTCTATGATTTTACTTACAAATTAAAAGTTGAAACCTCTCATCTCTTATTTATTTGAATAAGTTGTTGTCTGCCTTAAATTAAATTCATATGTTTTGTCCAAATTTATTTAAGAAGTACATATGTATGATGTTCTTGAAATCCTACATGATGTATGTACTTGTTATTAGTAGCCATTTCTTTTTTTGATTTCTATTTTTTAATTTCTTTCAACAACAACAACAAAAAGATTTGATAAGGCGTCTATCCAAGTCCCAAAATACAGTTTTCTGTGGAAGGATCCAACTTTTTTTATCCAGATTGTTTCCACTTTCAGAAAAATCTGGTAATGCTTGAAAATTTAAACTTATTAGTCGCTGTTAAATCATGTTTGCCATGTTTCTAAATTAGGTAAAAAAAATTTAATTTTATTCAAATTTATGCTTAAAAGCAATATTATTTGTAACTTATTTATTTCTCTTTTAATATTCTTTCTATATCAGCATTGAATTTGGCTAGCCAGTTTAATTTAGAGAATGTGACAGTTTATGCAAAACAAGAAAAGTTGGAACATGTAAGTTTATCTGTTAATAATAAATATCACAAAGATTCTTTATTAATTATTTTTAAAAAATTAATTTTCAAACAAGCTATTAAAATTCTAGACCTTTAATAACAATCTATTTTCTTGGTCTCATTAGTTATAAATAATTTCAGGCTGAAGTAATGGAAGTTGATGATGCTGGAGATCAGTCTAGGTGAGAAAAGGATCAGATATTTGTTCTATAAAAATATAAATAGTTCTGTATGTTTAAAGATATGATTTAGGTAGGTTTGACTTCCACTGAAGAGTCAAAAGTTGGCCATTTAATGATAATTTTTCAAATTATTAAATTTTTAAATTTTCAGACTTATGTTAAAAAATGTATAATTCTCATTTTCAGCTCAATTCCTATAGACTATCACCTGTATAGAAAGTTTTGGGCACTGCAAGACTTTTTTAGACGTCCAACTCAATGCTATGATAAAGCTCTCTGGGAAATTTTTTCTCAAGTAAGCATGGCAGAAGACATGGTCAATTGGTCATAACTAAATAGTAAAGAATTTTTTTTCAAGAATTTGATAGGACAAGTTCAGGGGTTCCCAAAAGCAGCACCAATTTACACCGGAGTGCTTGAATCAAATGTAATTGCTATCTCTAGAAGTATTTTTTAAAAACATTTTGGTGTGCTTGATAGAAAAACCTACATTTTTCAAGAGCGTTACAGAAAATAAATCTAGTAATCCCTAGCTTATCTGAACAATATGAACTAAATACATTATGCTTATTGTTACAAATAAGATACCTGTAACACTTAAAATAATAACCCTACTTCTCTAAAATATTTTCTCCTAATTTTGCTACATCATTCATGACTTGAAAATTGAATGATTGACTTAATTAACTTAATACAACTGTCGGCTCTAGGCTACAAGAACTAGTCTGATATTTAGACAGGTCACCCAGAAAAGCACAAAGCAACAGTATGATAGTAATTTGAAAATATTGTATTATATTTGACTCAAATTCTCTTGGTTTATTCAAATTTATGGTGAAATATTTTTTTTTTTCTGTAGAGGAAAATGCTCTTAAGAAAAATCACAGGCCTTGTGATTTCATCTTCAAGGTCCACACTGTAGAGTATTAATTATACACTATTTAATTAAAGTAATTTGTAGTAAAGAAGAGCAGCAGCAGCCATTATTCATTGACTTTGTGTTTTCATTCTCACAAAAAATCAAATGCCCAGCTGGTTTATTCTTAAATTATATACTTAAAATATTACATATATCTTACAAGCACCATCATCACATTATTTATAGTTAACGCTTCTCCCGATACATGTATGAAAAATTGTAAACCTCTCTTAATATGTTAATGGCATCCAAGTCATTAATCTTTAACAACTTTATACTTAGCAGAAAAAGTTTTCAATAAACAAATGTTGAGAAAAGGGAAATTTAGTTTAAATTCTCAAGTGTACTAAAAAAAATTACGCTAAGATCGTATGAATGCACAGTATCTGTTTCAAATCAACATTTGAAACATTAACCACAATATGTGCCATATTACTTTTGACTGAGGTGTTCCTAAAATTAAACTCATTTGAAATCAGTGGCCAATATTTTAATCAGATCAACGGAATTCTCAATGGGAACCAAAATGGGACTGAGTTATGCTTTTATATTTAAGGGCCATTTGGAACGTCAACGAGTAAAAATTGTAAATGGATTTCTCTGGATTAGTATAAAAGATACATTGATGATTGTAGTGAAATTACAAAAATGGACATGTAACAACTGCAAAGATAATTTTCATCCATCTATAAAATTTATTCCACTATACATAGGAGTTCTCTAAATTTTTTGCACTTAAAAATTAAATTGAATGTTAAAAAAAGAATATCTACATCAATTTATTACAAGTTTACTGACATCCATAGTTTCCTGTTGAATTCGTCATCCCATCCTTAATCGTGCAAAAATTCTAACCTGTTTTCAGAACTACTGAGGCTTAAAAGACTGTAGTGATATGGCAGATGTTTTTAAAAAATAGTTAAATGTTGGATTTTTTTCAAAGAAGGTCATATCATGAGCCAATTTCAACAGCCGCTTTCAATAGAATATAGGGAACGACCAGACAGGACTCTTTTAAAGTCAACTTTAAATTTTCATCCCCATAACCTTATGGTGATTCTCAAAAACTGACCAATCCTCATTGCTGACCCGCTGAACTAGCAAGTCTTCAAAAGATTTTCCCTTTTTGCTTTCCAAGGGAAAGGAGTCTTAAAGATATACTTGTAAAAAGTCCCTTTTCTACTATGATAGCACACATTGCAGCAAAGTTTGCAACCATAACAGTTGCTTGAAATAGACAGCATTTCTTTCCTTCTTGAGAAATTTAATATAAAAGATGTTTTCACTTGCACAAGTGGCAATGTGATTTGTGCAACTCTAATAAAAATCTTGCGGCTGGATATCGAAGTCAATAGTGCGCTCGCCTCACAAGCTGAGGGGCGTGGGATCTAGCCCACTTTAAAACCACAATAAAAATGTTGATGAATGACTATCATAATCTTAAAAAACTTCTATTTTTAGAATGCCAGTGACGTGATGTCAATCTTTGCTAGTTATAAACTAGATGATGTGTCTTCAACACGCAAAAAGGTTCCAGCTACACAGCAGTTCCACCAACACGTTCAGAACTTTTTTGCTAAATACCTGACTAGTGAAAAAGTAAGTAAAAATTCTTAGGATTCTTTTAAAATTTCTTTGGGTTAGTTTTTTGGATTCTTATATAAAAATTCTCATACTTGGGTTGATCGAATAGAGTATTGAAAAGCTTTACTTTTACATATTTTTAGGAATAAAAAGCTAAATTTTTCAGACGCTAGTTGCTTTTTTTATCATATACATTTTTTAATAAAAAAAAGAGATGGGTAAAGCTGTAATTGTTTTTGGGCAAGTTGCAAGTTCTTTTTTTCCCTCCAGTTTTAAATATATAGATTTTTTTTTTTTATTAAAGTTTTTTTAGCTTAACTACAGTATTTTTTGTCTTTATAGTTCATTTGAGATGTTACTTTCCAGCTTAAGTATTTCAAATTTATAAAACTTATTTAACTTTGTAAAAAGAAAATTAATGCGCAGTGCTATTTCTAATTTGTATTTAGTTGCTGAATCTTCAACTCAGTGATAGCAACTTTCGTCGTTACGTTCTTGTTCAGTTCCTTATCATCTTCCAGTATTTACGAGCAACTGTCAAATTTAGGAGGTAAGCGCAATGTAGATTTCCTTTCATATTATCACATTCTCACACATTAATTTTCCTGAAATGGAAATTTGGCTAGACAATTTTTATTGATTCTTTTATTTTTAAATCTCTTTAAATTCATGGCTCCCATTAGTTTATGATTAAATCATTAAAACAAATTTCAGTCAAGTACAATCTTTGACTGATGAACAATCTGAATGGATTAAAGATTCACAAGAGAAAGTGAGCAAACTTTTGTGTGAGACTCCACCACATGGTGAACAATTTTGTAACTCTGTCAAGGTATGTGGAATGATTGTGGTTGAAAATAAATGCATAAAATAGCAAATTTAATATTTGTAATTCCTGTATAAATATTGTTACCCTTTTTAAAAAGATGTGTTCCCAGAGGAACTGGACTCAATGATGATGATATCCTTGCCCTGAAATTCACTTGCTTCAACAGTTTTTATGGCTGATGGCAGCTTGAGAATTTATGTTGAAAATTTAGGTCCTGCTGAGAGTCAGACAACTAGTTAATGGTGCAGAAATATTCTTGCCTGTTTAGGTTCTTAACTGTTTAATGGTTATTGAAGAGAATCAATGAAAGAAAGATTTGCCTTTTAAAAAATTTCTTTAAAAAAAATTAGTGAAATAGTAATAGAATAAGAAGTTAAAATATTTAAAAGATAAATAAAATTTTGAAAATTTAAAAGTAATTTTAGAATTTTATTTATTGTTAATTT
This sequence comes from Radix auricularia, assembly GCA_002072015.1. Taxonomy (NCBI): domain Eukaryota; kingdom Metazoa; phylum Mollusca; class Gastropoda; family Lymnaeidae; genus Radix; species Radix auricularia. The sequence goes on from MUZC01003847.1 coordinate 84,205, forward strand.
CAGCACATTTTGGAAAGAGAAGAGCATTGGAATAATTGGAAGAATGAGAGTTGTCCTAACTTTATAAAAGAAAAGCAAAGAGATCTGAGCAAGCCAAAAACAAAGTAAAGTAAACTTCTATGAAAAAGTTGTGTCAATAACTTAGCATTTCATCATTTAGTCATAAGATTGGTGTTAATAAACACTAGTGTTTAATGAAGGAATCAAGTCTTTTTTTTTGTATTAACAGACCTAAGAGAAAAAGAATTGGAGATGATTTGTTAGCATCCAATGGTAAATCATTAAAACTAGGTAATACAGAATTGACAAGACTTTGGAACTTAAACCCTGACAATATGGAGGCGGCTAAAGCTGAATCCAGAGTATTTTTACCTAAACTGGATGACTTTTTTGCCAATGCTATAGAACAAGCAGACCCTGAGGCTATGGTGGAGGAGCAATACAAGTAAATCTTAATTTGATAAAAAATTAAATAAATATAATGTAAGAAATGTAACATGATTATGGGAGAACTTTATAAGTTTTTAATAAAGTAATGCTTGAAAGAAGTCAACAGTTCAATTATATTAATATTAGATCATTGATTATCAGATTATAATATTATTGTTGATGTATGACAGGAACAGATAGTGTAATACATGGTCCTATAATTAAAGCTTTTAATTTTTTGAGTACTTGACTTTCATTTAAGATTTCTCTGGGCTTTACTAAGTTTATTTTTATGTTTCTCTTTACATTTTTAGTTGAAACTTTTGGTGTAAAGAAGTTAACCTAACCAGTACATTGCATACTGCTTTACAATGAGCTTTGTCCTCCCAAAATTAAAAGTGTTAATGGCATTTAATTATTTAAATGCTCTTTAAGGGGAAAAAATGTTAAAAAAAAGCTTCTTTTTAACAATTGTGTGACACTCACTTCTCTAGTGCTGCCTTTTAGTGGTAGGGACTGAAATATCTGAACTATTTTAATAAAAATTATATTTTTGATTAAAGTAAAAAAATTGGTTTACAAGATTATAATTTTGGATTTTCACACCACAGGGACATAAATCAGCAGAATTTTCAGTGGAAGGCTTATCGTCTCCTTGCCCGGTCTTCTCCACATTTTTTTGTTCATACTAACACTCCAGGTCTACCAATAAATGTGCATCTGAAGGATATTGTTGATAAGATGGCAAAGGAAATAAATCCTGTATGTTTCTAAGATGTTTTATCTATTTTGATTATTGTGATTAACTTTATTCGCCTGGTTGAAAAATTAGTGCAAATTACCGTTTTATTCACACATACTTAAAATATTCCTGGTCATTTCAGTTTAATTTTTTTTTATTATAGCATCATCAGATGGTTGAACCAAAACCTGAAATGGGTGTTGCAGATGAGGAAGATGACATAAAAGATAACAATGAAGAGCATGAAGAGGATGATATAAGAAATGAACAAGGTTTTTAAGTTCATCGATTTTAGCATATGTTAATATAAATATTTTTTTTAATAATCATTATAATTATAAATAAGTAGGACTTATTTATGGTTTTTGCTCAAAAATGTTTTCTTGACATAAACACGTTTCTGTTTATCAACATTTATCTTAACAAGATGAAGGAAACCCTCAGTTGCATCTGACCAGTGATCAAATCTGTCTGTTAGCTGAACAAATTGGTCCCCAGTGGATAAGTCTAGGAGAGAAGCTTGGTTTTCCCCCTGATGATCTTAACTATTATAAAGATTCTTTTGATGGAGCAGCAGAGTCTGCTGTAAACATGTTAACTGTTTGGCAGGTATTAAATTTAAGTACTTAATTGCCTATTAAAAAATACTGCTTATCAAATTCTGTGAAATGAGGTGACTTTGTCTATTTTTTGCCCTTATGAAAATTTTTCACAAGTTTACTGATCTAAAGATTAATATAAATGGGAAAAGGTACAGATTGGGTGTCTGCACATTAGTGCTTACAGCTAAATAAAGTCACTGGTATATCTGGATCAGTTGATAAATGTGTTTCTTAAGATGTTTCCACACAAGGTTAAAGAGGATAACTTTGCTTTTTTGAAATAATTGACAGGAAAATACGTGTTCACTTTAATACATATAAAAAAGTTCAGTCTTTTTCATTTCTAGATTCAAGTCACCCCATTGCACTGGTGTTTCTGTAGAGAAACTTATTGTAGCAATTAATATATATATTTGATCAGTTTCATTCATTTGTAATATTTCATTACACACTTGTCACTGTCACTATTTAAGTAGATATGTTGAGAAGGCAATTTCTTAATAATATAATATCGGCATCCTTCCGTCTCACGAGACGATGGTGCATCACCATTGGGTTGTGTTGCATTTTCTCGAGTGGCTGTGCAGTCCTATCCTTGAGTGACAGTCTTTACCACAGTTTTTACACACGAGTTCTGTGCTTCCAAATGTTTTGGCCTTTCTCCTGGCTCTTCTGTCTGCAGCCTCTTCCATTCTTCTTTCCTTAGCTACTATGACGCCCTCTTTGACAACTGTTCGCCATGTAGATCGGTCTTCTGCCGTACACTCCCAGTCACTTGTATGTATTTTGGCTGCTTTCATGTCCCTTTGATTGACATCTTTAAATCGCAATCGTGGGCGACCTGTTTTCCTCTTTCCTGAAGCAAGTTCACCATATAGGAGGTCCTTTGGGATGCGGCCGGGGCTCATTCTTTTAACATGTCCTAGCCACCTCAGGCGTCTTTCACTAAGAATTGAGAACATGCTTTGGGTATTGGCACGCGTTAGGACCTCACTATTAGGCACTTTGTCTTGCCACTTAATACCAAGGATGCGACGCAGGCATCTCAAATGGAAGCTATTAAGCTTGCGCTCTTGAGATGTATAAGTGGTCCATGTCTCGCTCCCATATAGTAGTGTACTGATGACACAGGCTCGATAGACGCACAGTTTGGTTTTCTCCGTTAGCTTGGTGTTTTGCCAGACCCGCTTATTTAGTTTAGCCATTGTTGCAGCTGCCTTTCCAATTCTGCTGTTTATTTCTTCTTCAATGGACAGTGTATTGGAGACCTTGGACCCCAAGTAGGTGAAGCTGTCCACAACCTCCAAGTTTTCATTATCGATATTTATGGTCGGCGGAGGTCGAGTGTCTTGGGCCATGATGTTTGTCTTTTTCAAGCTGATTTGCAGACCAAATTCTTTGCAGGCATTGGAGAAGCTTGACACGAGTTGTTGCAAACCAGATTCTGTGTGTGCTGTTAGTGCCGCATCATCCGCAAATAGTAGCTTTTGAATTAGGACATCTGTCATTTTGGTCTTGGCTCGGAGGCGGGCAGTGTTGAAAAGTCCTCCATCAGCTCTGGTGTGTAACCAGATTCCCTCACTGCTATCCTTGAATGCATATCGATTTATAATATTTCGATTATATTATTTATTATATTTTACTTTCCTTTTTTAGGAGGAGGACCCCGAGCGAGATTCTATAGGACTTATACGTGAAGCTCTGAATGACTTGAAACTAAGCAAAATATTTGAAACAATGAATGTCTCTTAATCAGAAAATAATCTTTATTTCAATTGTATTATTTTATAATTTGAAAATTTCAGTTTTATTTGTTAAAATCTGATATGAATATGAAGTTAAATTACAATTCTTAAAAAATTAATTGTTTTTTAAGTATAGTTGGTCTATTGTGTAAATAAAATTCAAAGAAATATATTTCTTAATGTTTGTTGATTGCTTATTAACTTATCACTACTATAGAGTAGGTATACTGTGGTATTTAGCAGATTATGTATTATATAAAAATACCTGTCATCCTTTTCTTTTGTATATTAATAGAGGGCCCATTATCATTTTTTTTTCATTCATAATGTTGAGGGGAGTTTGCCATGTTTCTGCAGTGGATATATGATGCAAGGACTGTTCAGCTCTACCCCTCAACTGTTCCTTTTGGTAGCTTGTTCCAGTTACCGATTATCATAGACAAGAACAAGCAGCCCTTTACTAGGCTCTTGTTAAGATGCAACATTCTGTCATTGTCTGGGAAGTGGGGGGGGGCACAGGTCAAGTTTCTGATCTGAAACGGTAAACCATCTAAACAATTTTTTAATCTTAAATGACATGCCTGTATGATCATTGCCATTTTAAGTTTTTACAGAGCAAGTGGGTCTCAGACTCTATATATAAACTAAATATGTCTAGACAAAGGCCTATAGGCGGTTTCCTTTACTCTAAAAGTTGCCATTCTGAAATTTGCCTTAGGAACGCTCAAGTTTTGATTGAATCTGTAGCTCACAGCGTTGTCATCTCAACCCAGTGAACTTGTGAAGAATGACAAGGTCTGGCACATGGCTATAAGGAATTCCACGTCCCAGCTGGACGTCATGCACTTGTAGCTGGTCAGAGTTCTTTAAGTTCATCCAGTAAACATCATAGCATCTTGATGGGTGATAACTTTTGAGCAGGTCATTGATAAAATGTTAGGAATAAACAGGGTCAAGTAAACATAATCACTGACACTATCAGTTTTGAAATAAATCTTCTCATTGTTATATTTATTTCAATGTTGGAAAGACTACTTTTGATTCAAAATTCTTTTGAAGTTTCTGATGTGGAAAAAATATTCATGTTGTTTGAAGAGAGTAATACCTTAGAAAAAGTTCTTAAAATGTGCTCTCTTTGCTTTTTTAATTTTTAAAATGATCCTTTTTAAAAATAATGGAATCAATTCTAATTCTTGGACTTTAATACTTAAGTTGACACCACAATGCAGCCATCTAGAATTGTTATAAATTATAAATGCAGGTTTTAGCATTTTTCAAAGTACTGTACTAATGGAACGTATAGTTATAAATAAGGAAATAAACATTTCACCAAATGATTAGGAAACAATTTCCAGAATTTTTTTATATTTTAAACATTGGGAAAACATTTTTTTTAAAACCTTTAAATCAATCTAATTAAAACCATGTGATAAATATAACTATCTGAAAAGTTGTAATAAAGTGCTAAGAATTTTTTCAATTATAAAAAAATTAAAATAAGTCACAATGGAATAGCTATACATTTATTATATTGTACTTGGAGTCACTGATTTATGTTACTATTGTAGAAAAGACATCAAAATGCACCAAAAATAGCATATGTTTTTGGTTCAGCAACTCAGGAGGTTAGTATATTAATGTATTTCCATGTCAAATTTAATTCAAGACAAGTAACAAGAAGGAAGGAGCCTATACAACACAAAAAAGGCCCAAAAATCCCATCCCTTCAGATTTTAAGAATGAAATCTTCTTCACCACCTGATGATATTGGATTAACAAATTTTCAAATGATGGTGTACAACTCTTGTTTGTCATATTAAGTAAGCCGCTGATTTGCATTTTCAAATGACATGAAAATCAAATTTTAAGAGTAATTTTTTCCATTCCTAATAACATTTTTTCATAAAGTACTCCTGTTCTTGAATTTCTAAGTGATTATTAAAAAAAAAATAACCATTACGTTTAAAAAAAAAAGTTATTCTATTTTATCTCTCTATTATTAAATTAACCTTTTTTTTTATTTCTTTGCTGAAATACTTGAAAAATGAAGTATACACCAAAGAGTATACATTTGGCAAAGCAAAATTTAAAGAACATTTTATTTACAAACAATTCATATAAATTGGTTTTGGTGTACCAAACAATATTCCATTATTACGCACTATTATCATTGCAGAATATTAAAATTGTTTATAATTGAAGTTTCTAGTTTTATAAAAATAAACTTTATTTTTAAGAAAACAAAGAAGCGCATTTCACCTTAAAATCTTATAGTACTGAATGTTACAAAAAAAAAACAACAACATATTACAAATATTTAAATCCTATGTAGATTGCATTTAAAAACTATTTGTGCTGCTAAATTGATAATATTTGCTTATTTAATACATCTCTTGGTACTTAAGGTTTAAATAGGAATCTATTAATTGTGAACTTGGTTCTAAATGAAAATATAGTCAGTTTAAATTAAATTATTAAAATAATAGAGAACTGAAATATCATTCCGCTGTTTCTTTTATATAATAAGTGTAGTGTAATACAGTTATATTTATATCTTATGCAGATTTTCATTGAAATGTTCTGCATATCATAAACCATAGGCATTTTTTAAAACATAAAAGTTCTAAGTGATTATGTGCAGATATTTATGATTACTAATAGCTCATTTTAGTGCAATAAAAAAGTGATTAAAAATTACAAAGTAAAATTTTTATTCTTAAATCATATGCTATATATATTTTATGAATCCTTCTCTTCCATCACTCCTGTTAATTCTCTTCATCTTTACATTTTCTATCTCAGCATATTTATTAGTCCCTGAGGGTGTGCTGTAGTTTTTAATTCATTAAAGAAAAGTGTTACATAAATTTATAAGTTTAACTATTTCTTGTGGCATCACCTTAATACATCCAGATAAATACCCATGTTTAGCGCATAGTAATTTTTTTAATTTACTTGAGGAATATCACTAACTGTTTAAAATAACCTTAGTGTTTCTATTTAAAATAACCTTAGTGTTTCTATAGTTAAATGTTTTGGCTTAAACAATTGTGAATTCATTTGGATATTTTTTTACGCACAGAATATCAATAACTTTTTCACAATATGGAAACTTAACTTTAGTGAAAAATATTTTATAACTCTGTTACTATTAAGACGATTTAAAAAATTCAAATATATTTTCTCCCACTTTGGTAATAAATGATGATTTAGAAAAAAAATCCATATAATTTTTATGACAAACTGTCAAATTTAAGCAATGGAAATATCAATTAACTATGCTGTTATTAACAGTGTTAAACCTAAACAAACATTTTAATGAGATTATGAAGTACTGAAGTTGGAGTGCTGATATAACTTATTGTACCTCTGGCTATAAGGAGTATAAGGATTCCAACTCATATTTGCTTTTAGATCATGAACTGCTGTGTACCTAGAAATACAGATCAAGCAGTGTTAATGAATTTTTAAAAATTAATTACAAAATTTAAAAAAGTATTTCCATATTAATAATTAACTACAGTAGGTCTCTACTGAAAATTTAATATTTTAATTAATGCAATATCCATGATTTATATGTTAAAAATTATTTTTTAAATATGTTTAAAAATATTTAAGATATAAGAGTCATATGCATGAAATGGGAAAAAAAAAAGCTATTTTGAAGTGTATAAACAATACATTAAGTCCAAGTAATTCTTTGAAATATAAATTCTACAGTGATTTTACTTAACATAAAACATAGAAGCAGAAGATATCTATATTATAATTTATGACAAAATTAAATTAAACTTTTGATTGAAAGAAACAAAAAAATCCTGGAAAATGGTGACAACTGACTCTTTTACTAACTGGGTTACCATAAACAAAAAGATAATCTACAACACAAAGCAATGAGTAAAACAAAATTTTTCAAATAAATTTAAAGGGAGGACTCATCTTTTAAACGTAATTTTCAATTTCAAAGAGTTTATTTTACTTATATTTAAAAACTATTCCACAGGGTCGCTTTTGGGACTCCTTCTCTTCCTTTAACCTTGTTAATTCCTAACAACTTTCCGTTTGTTTTGAGAACACAGAAAAATGTAAGTTATGACTTTAAAATATGGTTGTTTTTCCTCACCCTACAGATGCATGCATCTGTTTATTTTCTTTTTGTTGTACACCACAGTCTTGAGATTCTATGTTGGGATTTAAATTCTGATTCTTTGCCTCATCTGCAAACTTGTACACAATGAGTAAACAGTCTTTGCAAAGCTGAACTATACGACGGCAACAATCCAGCTCATCTGCTGCAATATTCTCTGTACTTTTGCTGAATATGGACTCCCAAGTCTGTCTGAAATATTCATATATATTTATAAATATTTGCAAATTGTGAATGATTAAATACAGTATTTATAATACATATTGGCTTTTACAGAAGTTGTAAAAATGAAAATAATATAGCAAATTTTTCTATTACCAGAAGATTATTTCATCCTACGTTTATCTTAGTATTTATACAAATATTATGCTCACTGGCTTGATGAGAAACAGTTCCATAATCCTTGCCCATGACTCCAAAGCAAGCGGTTGAACACACGACTGAATATTCGATAGAGACGAAGATTGTCAATATCTGTTGTTCGCCAAACACGTTGCAGAACAGCACGAACATTTGATTTTACGATATCAATAACCTAAAAATTCAATATACTTCATCAGTAGAGTTCTTAAAGTTCTGTAAAGTAAATCCTTATCCTTTACATAAAAATAATAATTTTTTTACTCCTCTGAAAATAACGATATTCAATTTCCTAAAATTGAATCACTTGGAAAAAATAACATTTACAAAAAAATATGATTAAGAAAAAAAAAGGATTAATAAAGATGTTAAAAATCAAGAATATAACTGTTATATTATAACACTTTTATACAATGGGTTTTACTGTTATAAATGAGTTTTTTTCGTTAATTTGTTGAATAGTTTACCTTTCTTCTCTTAATTGAATCTAATTTCACTAGCCAATAGGAAGCTATCCTGGGCTTATGGAATTTCCAGTTTTCAGACAGCTAAAAAATAAAACCTACATTAATAGTTAAAAAGAACTGATTACATTTTCTTAATTAAGAAAGCGTGTAAAAAAAACAACACAAAAAATGTCAACAATCTTTAATGTGAAATACTTGTGTTCATATTTAAATTAAATTTTTTAATGAAATTATTTATTTACCTGGTCAAGCATCAATTCTGCTTCAACATCTGACTTTCCAGGAAATTTTATCCTCATCTCATTTAGAGAAGTCAAGGTCTTCATTATCATCTCATTCTCTTTGTCTTTTGCGAGAGAATTCAGAAAGTCGTCATCCTTAAATGGGATATTTTTTAGGGATGAGGAAAACTTGAAACATCAATTCATCAATATATTTTAGGGTTGTTAACAATTAATCTAAATTGAATCATTAACTTTTGAAAGATTAACTATTACTTTATCGATAATTTAGATTAAAGCCAAAAATTTATATTTATGATGTCACTTATTCAACGTTCTTGTTCAAAATCTAAATAACACTAGTATGTCTCCTTGTATGTCATCTTTTAACCAAAATGCAAAAAGACAACTGTATTGAGATTATTTGGTTCAAATGATGAGCGAGTCTAATTGACAATATAGCCAGCTGAGCTGAAAAATCATTTACATGGAACTGAGCTAACTGGTATGTACATAATGATCTTGGCAAGGAATGACATCAGATATTGGTGTTCTTTAAATTTCCACCATTATAGAGGGTTAATGGATTCAGGAACTTTCCATTCCATTTGGTAACACATTTGGTAAGCCATCAGAAGAAGAACTGTCGTCATTTTCTGTCTGTGAGTCAGACTCTATTAATGCCATGAGCTAAATAGGCCTTTATTTGGTTTGATAAGTAGGCAAAGTGTTAGAAGCATGTAAGCAAACTTATCAACATTTTGAACATTCCACTCAGTCAATAGTTTAAAACTAAAATGTTCGTGTAATTGTCAGGAAATTTATTATTATTTATCCGGACGCTATTTTTATTATTATTATTTTTTTTTACTTTTGACTTACAATAATTTTTAAGTAATGGATCGATTAATCGTTCAAATTTATTTAATAGTTAAAATTGTTTAATGATTAATCAAGAAATTAATCATTAATTTCCGCAGCCCTAATTTATTTATCAATGAATCACAGAGTGCATTAACAGAAATGAAGTTTTTAACTTAGGGTGACTACAATATAAAATAAATGACAATTTGAATGCAATGTAAATTATTGCTCAGGTAAAAACTACATAATCACCACATTTGATCGCTGTAGAGCAGCCAGTTTGTTAGTACTGCTAGCCCGAGTCAGACTCCTAGACCTATGCTGGCTTCCACCGTTTGTTAAAGCAGAATGACTCATTGGTCTCTGTAGAACACAGTTTCCAGCAATATTTGGGATGACGCCGGGTGTAGGGCAAGAATTTATTCCACCAGGACCTCTAGTTTTTTGGCCCTGCAGTCTTATTTGTGAACTTGACCTCGGTCTAACACGAGGAGTAGTGGTAAGACTTGCATCACTATCATCCAGTTCTTCATTTTCAGGCTGGTGAATGACTGATTCTGGCATGCTCTGCAGAGGCTGCACAATTTTGCAAAAAAAAAAAAAAAAAAAAGTTTTTCAAAGACCTTTGAAACAAAGAATTTTTTAATATGCTAATATCTATCAATCTTGCATTGATTTTTTATGTCCATTTTGTGTCTTAATGTTTATTTTTAAAAAATGTTATTATTAAAAGTATATATATAATATATATTATATATAACCTTTGGTCCTCTTGGTGGTTTCCCCAAAGGATATAATCTTAATTCTTTCTCATCAGCTTCACACTCTGCCAACATATCTAAGATATCTTCTTCCTAAAAATACATTAGCATATAGATTAAAAGATACAATGCTTGACTTTAAAATAATTCATATTTTGGACCTCATTAAATGTTTTTTCACAAACAAAATTGTGTAAGTTTTGCCATATTTTGATTTCTCTTTCTTGTCAACAGAATGCACTTAATAAACTATAGATAATTGTAGAAGACTAAACTGATTTCTAGCAATAATTATAATATGTTAAGATCCTATTTTTTTAAAAGGGATTCTTTGTATGTATATCACATTCAATTAATAATTTTAAGCAGTTGTGGTTCAACTGTTCCTATGTATGTATATTACATTCAATTAATAATTTTAAGCAGAACTAAATCTTACTTTGAACTTATTATTGTAGTTTACTTGAATTTCTTTCTGCATACTTGCACCTCGACCTGTCAGAAACAGTGAGAAGGTCTGAGACATGATGTTACAGTAGCGCTCTTGTTTCACTGGATCATCGCTAGGAAATATTTTCCGGAACTGTCCTGAATGACGCCTTTCAAAATCTTCCTTAGCGGCAATTTTTCTCAAACGTGTGAGGAGCTCATTCTGAGATATTTTTAAATAAAATTTTGTTATTAAACTTTGCCATGACTTTATCATTTAAACATTTTACAATATTATTTCCCTTTAAATTTATTTCATTTCAAAATCCAAAATTTTTATTGCATTAATTTTTGTAAAAATTAAAGATAATGATTATTTATCATTTCTTTATTAGTTAAAATAGCTTTGAATTCAAGCCAGCTTCTTTAAACAAAGAAATAAATCACAAAATATTTTATGTCATTGCTAAAAAATTGCTAATAAATTTAAATAAATGATGAAAAAATAAAGATGTCATTTTTTATAAATAAATTTCCTATTCTAAAAACTCACTTACAGGCATTAAATATTGAAAAAAAAATTCTTTTAGAAGTGTCAAAAAGAGATGAATTTCATCAAATTAACGAAAATAAAGACTATTTATTAATATATAAATAAATAGGCAAAACAAATATTTCTTCTCCATATTTTTCTAAATCATTTGCATGCTGGATAAATTAAATATACCTTCTTAGAAAGGCCCAAGGAGATCTATAACAAATAAAACTCAGCCAATGTTTTGACTAATTGTCTTACAAACTGACATGAGCCCTCTGCTTTTGCAAGTGTTGTTCAGTTATTATAAAGCAGTTTTGTTTTAACACCTATTTTGTTTGAAACCTATAAAATTTTGATTGACCAATCCATACTCATATAACCTATGACATCCAAATATTTGTTAAAGGTTTAACATTATATGGCAGTCTAATGAAAGCAATCTAATCATTCATCCACAATTCTGTAGTATTTCTTATACTAACAAAAAATAAATCAAAATATTTTGCCCTCAGAAATCTCCTTTGATTATTTTGATATCTTCATGGTCAGGCTTTGTAGCTTAAAAATATTTAAAATATAAGTTTTATGTAATTTCCAATAAGATAATTAGTTACAAGTAAAAAAATAATATTCAACAAATATTTTTCAAACATAAATTCTGACAAGAGAATTTCAAATAGAACATTTATTGGAAAATATTTATACATACCAATTCTTCTTTCCTTTTTTCATTATTTATTTTCTTTTTATCTATTTCGGTGAAATCTTGCATGTCAACCTTGCGGCTCGTACGGAACAAGCGTTTCTGTGCCTGTGCTTTCTGAGCAGCAATGTTGCGCCGCTTGTCACTCACTCTATGCATAAAAATTTAACAAAATATAAATATTACAAGTAAATTTTAAAACGATGACCACTATTGTCATATATTTCACAAAATTAATTTTTTTATAAAGTCAAGCTTATGAAAAAAAAAAGCTAATGCACCTCATAAACAAAGCCTGTTACGATATTCAGTATAAAAGAGACAGTTTGTGTAAGTAAACAAGAAATATTAAATTTTAATTATTGTTTTTAAATTTTGCAAATGCAATTATTAGAACAAACAATAAATATTGTTCCTTCCTAACAGAGTATGGAAAAGGAAAAAAAAATGGACCACACACAAACAAAATAAAATAATATATATAAATATAAAATAAAAATAAGTTCAGAAGACAGGATAAGAAGTGTAAGAAATTTCACCTAAAAAGATATAATTAAAAAATCAATTTAAAAAAAATAAATTGTGATGCTTATTAAAAATGGTAAGAACCAAATGCACAATTTTACCTAGATGTTTTTTTTTCTTCAGATTGAGCTTTTAAATTGGAATTTTTAAAAAGATATTTAAGCCTTTAAATAGCTTACTTTATGTTCAGAAGCCTGAAAGTATCATCTAATAGGGCAGATTTTATTTCCAAGTCTAAGTTTTCATCAGTTCCAAAACTTGGTGATCTATTTATCTATAGAGAGAATTAGAAAAATAAATAATCAATAATCCATCTTTCATTTCAGAGAAATGTATGCATATACCTAAGTCTTTTCTTCTTACTTGAAAATCAAAGCAAAAAACTTTAATGCATGAGAGTGAAGTTTTGATTTGATGAGAATCTTGGTAATCTTTCAAGAACTCTGATTACTCTAAGCTCTTTCATCCATGTATGCCTCTTTTTAATTTGTGAAACATATGTGAAAAAAAAACATTAAAAAAATATATCTTGAATAACATAATATGAAATAGCAAAACATCTTAAATATTCTTTGACTTGCCTCAAGCAACCAAGGCCTCAGTTTTCTGTCAATCATTATATCAAAGCCAAGTATCTCAAAACAAACACTATCACTTCCTGAGGGCACACCTGGACGGCACATTCTATAAGCATGCAGGACATGTGGCTGGGCCAAAAGAAGTGTGCGAACTATCATGTCTGAAATGTTGCGCCAAAGTAGACTCCCATCAATATCACTACGTCGCAGATATTCATTGAAGTATCGAATTGACCTCTTACTCCCTGTGTCATGTGCAACATTCTTATCATAAAACTCACTTTGCTTGTTAACTGAGTAGTTTGTCAGGTGCATAAACAGATGATTCTAAAATATGAGATAAACAGGTGATAATGAAATATTAAAACAGGTGCATGACATAAGCAGATGATTGTGAGTTATGAAAAACTTGAAACTTATGAAAATATGCTCATAAATGAGTGCAGTTTCACATTTAGTATATTATGATATACAACTTAACAATCTAAAATATCTTTTCAATTTTGATTTTAAAAATAAATCCATCTAATTTTACACTTAAGTTTATCAAATATTGTGTTTTCCAATTATTCATAATTTACAATAATAGTATTTTCATGAATAGTTTTTACATGAATTCTCTGAATCTATACACTTTTCACAATAGTTCTAAGTAATGGGTGTAGTGAAAAGAAATTGGAATTATAGAGAACAATTGGCATTAATGAAGAGTTTTTAGCTACACAAAACAGTATCTTATTTATCTAAAACATATATTCCATTTTTAAACCTATAGTACAGGGGTCACCAAATTTTTATCACAGTCAGTCAGATAATGACAAAATGATAAGCATGGGCTGCATAATCATTCTGTAAAATTCTCGCAAAAAAAAGAATAAAAGCGCTAAAAAATATATGAAAAATTAAGTTTATCATTGCACAAAAACAAAGACAGCCATGTTTATTTACTTAAAAAACTATCAAAGATTGTAACGTTAGCAAAAAGATAGTTACATCAAACTCATATCTGAATCTAAAAAACTAAACCAAAAAAATTTGAAAGAGATTTGTGAAACTGAAGTTTGGCTCTTAAGATATAATCAGTGTTTGGCTTGGAATAGCTGCATACAATCAACAGAATTGATTACAAATGTTCCTCAGTTATTTCCATTTGTGTGTAGACTTCACATAACTCATTTTAAAAATGTTTGATCACAGACAAAACTGTTCCTTTGTCATACTAGCGGAACATTTTTTCAGTTTCAGAAACTCGTTTTGGCAACCCAACTTCAAGTAAAATTCATTAAGTTTTTATTCTCTGTGATTCTCATACAACAAATAATTTTTTTGATATCCAATTAGATCCAATTGTAATTTAACAGGCACATCATCAAGGTTAAAATTGCAAATGTATTCTGAAACAAAACAATGCCACTCTCAATTAAATCCAGATCTGAAAACCTCTTTCAAAAATGTTTATTCAAGTCACATATAATTTTTTAATGAGAATCAAGGTTGACATATTCAAGAATTGTAGAAAAACAACAAAAAAAAACTCTGCTAATTCTGTAAAGATCACAGACAAATTATCCTTTCCCCAAAGTTTCAAGTTAATTTTATACTTAAATATGTCGATAAAAAATGACAACTTTGATAACCAGGTACAATCTGAAAGTTGCTGTTCATCTTTATCATTTTTCTTTGAGAACAAATATACATTTAGATTTTAAGCTAGAAAAAATGAAACTGGACTTAAGAGCAAATAAGCCAGTTCAATGCTAAGTGATGCGGCAAGTCACAGAATTCAAAAGCAATATAATTTCTCCAAGAAAAGCCTGGGATTGAATCATGTTCCGGAATGTCTGATTTTAGTGCATAGAAATATCAAAGTTTTTCCAAAAGTGCTTGCTAATGTAAATATGCAGTAAGCATCCAAATTTAGCCAATCTTACAACTCTCCCGATTTACCCCACCAGAACCTTCCTCACTCCAGTAATGCTTTTCCCTCCATCAAATTAATACCTTGAATATAATTTCCACTGAAGAAAAATGTCTTTTCCAATTGTTTTAAAATAAAACCAAATGTTCCATTTTCTCAAAGTCCTATAAGATACTCTGAATGAATATGCAAAATTGTGACATTTGTGATAGATCAGTAGACTCATCACATGCCAGATAATACAACAAGAACTTAGCTTTCGAGTGTATCTTTCACACTGTGTTCTTTCAAAGTTTTTCTGTTCTCCACACAACTGAACATGCCAAAAGGCTGATACTGTCAAACATATTGGCCTTCTTAAAATGCAAGAATCATTATGTGCTTCTATCATATACACTCTGATGAAAATGCTATTGTAAGTGGTTTTCCTTGTTTAACCATCTCAGGCACCATATTGGAAGTGGTTTTCCTTGTTTAACCATCTCAGGCACCATTTTGTAACTTACATGAGTGAGACATTCATTTTCAGAAAACCTACTCACAAAAAAGATTGTTTTGAGTTTCTAAACCACATAATTCTCATAGTGAGACTTGACAGAAAAACACTCCAGTTTTGTCACTGGCGCAGCAAGGGGAGGGGAGGGTGGGTCCAAATTTGAAAATCTACCCACTTGAGGGGGGCCCCAAAGGAGATTTGTGAAAAGATTTTTTACCCCGGGCCCCCAAATCCCCAGCTATGCCACTGAGTTTTGTTTCATAAGAAACCAAGAACATTGCACTCTTTCAAAATGCAGCTCTTTTGCTGCACATTAAGCAATAGCTTTTTAGCGCATTTTCGAGATGTCGAAATCGCTATTGCCCCCGTTTTGTCCGTCTGTCTGTCATCACCATGATCACAGGATCCATAAGTCCTAGACCCATGATGTATATATGTTTTTTGTATGTCCTGACCTGCCATTGGTGCATCAACACTCAGTTACTCGATCCGTTAAAAAACCCCGTTAAAACTACCAAAAAACTTTGCGAATCGAGAGTTAACACTGGCACAAGGAACGGGCGCCATTGCCGGAAGTCGAATACATAGTTTTTCAAGCATTCAAGAGTGGTGTGAAATCGTGCAAAAGAATTAATTAGTGTTTTTTTTAGTTGACGTCATTAAAATATGTGTAAAAGTTTAGAGAGTTTTACGTCATCATTTGTGGTGACTTGTAGTTGGATTAAAGAGAAAATAAACATTTTTAAAATGTAAAGAAATGACTTTTAAATTTAAAAAATGTCAGGTATATTCATTACACAAGAAAATTCATAAAAATATGTCTAAAATCTAAACACAATTACTGATAACTACATAATGCTGATATCTAACATAAGTACTGATACATAATACGAAAATGCGCTAACACGTCCTGAGTTCCAGAAGGGACCAGGCTTAACATGATTTTTTATCTTTTGTATACACAAAGAAGTACTCAACTCCATTAAAAAAATTTGATAATGGGGTTGTATTGATAGCCAGACACAACTGCAGGCAGGAAAAATACGTGATAGTGAGTGTTGCCTTGGGAACCATGGTAATGTCAGAGGATAGGTGAAGTTACCAAGAGTTTGGGCAGGTCTAGGGTTGGCAGGAAATAAGCAAACATTACATTACATATGAAACTCTAGAAACAATCATTTGAATTTGAAAATTGTAAATTTATGGCACACAGCTACAGGGGATATTTGTATGTGTGAAGATGTCCTAAAAATAATATATTTAAACTGTATGACAATTCCTCATGTTCTATATGATTGATCAATAAATAAAGCCCCATCTGTGAGTCTGATGAATTGATGCTGTGGCCAGATATGGCCAGTAGGTTGTAGTTTGGTGACCCCTAGTTTTTAATTTATACATTTATTTTTATAGGTCTTTTAACTCTTAAAGCACCAGAAGGTTTTCATTAAACTTCCGCCTCAGTCCCTTAAGGATTTCCCATATTCCGATCAACTGGTAAAATGCATTTATATTATTATTGTCTACTGACTTCATCTTTTAGGATAAGAATGGTCCGTCTTGATTTTAATACTATTTTTACCTGTAGTTTAGCACTGTTATTTTTATATATTAAGCATAGCAGAATCACGTCTTTAAAAAAAACACATTAAAATTAAAACTACCAAAAACTTTGCAAATCGAGCGATAAAATTAGCACTGGCAATGGCCGCCATTGCCGGAAGTCGAATGCATCATCTTTCACGCATTCAAGAGTTTTTATTTTCTGTGATTTCATTTCTAAAGAGCATTCTTTAAACTCCCCTGCCAATTTCAAAACATCATATTCAGGCTAAGGACGGGCCACAACAAACTAAGGCAGCACATGTTCCGAAAACTTTGAATTGGAGAAACCGAAATGTGCCCCTGCGGAACAGCTGCAGAGAACGCAGAGCATGTGCTGCAAAACTGCCCTCTATATCACCATACCCGAAAAACTATTTGGCCCCAGGAAGCTTGCCTCCACGATAAACTGCATGGTGGACTGAACCAATTGACAGCTTCAGCACAGTTCATCACAGATATACATATGGCTTGTGGTCTAAATCCTCCTTCAAAAAGATTTTGAACAACGCAGAAGAAGAAGAAATTTCTAAAGAGAGTTCTATAGGGTCTAGGCGCGGATTACTGCGCTTTGGGGCTTTAAGAGTTAATAAACCTATTAAAGTTAATTGCCTAGAAAGTTAAAATATTTTGATTTTTTTAAATTTCATAAGTCTATTTAGAAAAATATACTCAGTGCGTTCCCATTATTTATGTTTGAAGGCAACTCATTTCCATTCATTAAACATGCTTTGTTATCCAAATGGAATGGCATTTCATTATTTACCTTATATGGTATTTTAGTATAAATTTGGAGTTTAAAAATTCTTTTATGACTTTCTTTACCTATTTTAGGGGAGGACACATAATTTATACTAAGATTTTATTTTAACTGACAGGCTTCATAACAACTTACAATATTGCTCTCATGTGGGGGTAAATATTTTTCAGTGGCTAGTCGCACAAGTCCATCATTGAAGAGGAATATCCTTAGAGGGTCACAAGATGTAATGAGTACATAAATGCGTAAATCAAATTTGTAACCATCAAGAAGAAGTGGCTTATCAATGTACTCCTGAACAACAGTGTGCTCCAATGGTGGAATTTTCTCTGCATTTTTATACAATGATATTCTGGAGAAGAGAATTGATGTAATTTTATTTAAACGTTTCTCCCATTAATTTTTTTAACACTAACTGATTAAAGGATAAGTATTAGCAGTGCTTTTTTTAAAGTGGCAACTCATGGGAACTGAGTTCCCATACCTTTTTTGGCCAGATTCGTGTATATTTATATAAATAGTTGGCATTTTACTTACTGTCAGTCCTTTTTACAGTGGGGACTCACGGGAACGACGTAAATTACAGTTTACAAATAAACAAACCAAGTGGCAAACGCTGTTATTCTACTAATATGATATCTATGGACCATAGATATCATATTAGTTATTATTAGTAGAATAAGAATAACAGCGTTTCTGACATAAGTTAAAAAACAGATGTGAAATGATTTCCCGAACATTTTTCGCTACAAAAAAAAAGAACTGAGTATTAGCTTTATTTTGTAATCTCATTTATCTA
Organism: Radix auricularia; assembly: GCA_002072015.1. Taxonomy (NCBI): domain Eukaryota; kingdom Metazoa; phylum Mollusca; class Gastropoda; family Lymnaeidae; genus Radix; species Radix auricularia. The sequence goes on from MUZC01003847.1 coordinate 102,891, forward strand.
GATGGATGACTGGATTTTAAAGGCTTACCCATGCCCCTGTGCACCGTTAGAAGGTTTTACAATAAAGGTCTTAGACTTTCTTTTTAACTTCATTTCTTTGGCATAATTCTGAAGAACTGAATAGTCTGTTGGTAATATCCATGTTCGAGGGACAAAGTTGAATTCCTCTGGCATCACTTTACTCATTCTGATAGAAAAAAGACTTGGCACTATTATTTAGTCCAACAAGTTTTGTATTGATCATAAAAAATTAAATAAACTCAAAGCGTCAAATATGTTCTCCCTGTGTCAAGAACACAAATGAAATATAAAAAATTAACAATTGGCTTACCTAAAATTGAATAACCCAAATAATATCAAAACCTCCAGTAAAAGTAATTTTAAAGTTTTCAGGACTAAATCTCTAGAAATTCAATATTAAAACTGAAAATATTTTCATGGCAAGGAATTGTGTATTAAAGGAAATAACATTAATTTTTAAAAATTGTGTTTCTGTAACTAAATATTATTTAGTGTTTATTCTTTAAAAAATTAAAGTCACATAGAGCTGTGCTCCTCAAAGTAGTGGTTCGTGGTCAAACTTATAGGATATATCATTTTTTTAAAAATTAGCACATAAATTGAAACAAATAAAATAAAATCAATAGCATTTCACTGATGTGATGTCAGTACAGTGAAAATAGTGCATTGGAAAAATTCCTGCCGGTCCACCATACTAAAAAGTTTGAGAAGCACTGACCTGGAGTATGAATCATTTAATAGTTACTGAAAAGGTAATAATAACTGATGTCTCTAAAGTTAAATAGAACCAATCTTTGAGTGATAGATTAGAAACTTACTTTATCATATTTCTGGCTAAGGAATCTTTTCTTGTTACTTCTACCATACCAGGAAAATGATTTATGTGTTGGTATGGTTTAAGTTCACTGATCTTATCTGGTGAAACAAAAGTGTCATTCCATATCAAATATCTGTGGAAGTAAATAAAATCAAATCAATCTAATAATTTATTCATAATGAATATATTCTAAGTGGTTATTTTTTAAAACAAAAAATTGTAATGAGGAGATAATAGTGAAAAAAAAACACTTACGAAGTTGGGTCGTCATCTTTAGTAATGGTAAATCCAAATTTCTCTACCACTTGACGCACTGTAAGAAAAATAATATTTTCCTTTAAAAAAAAAATATATATATATATTATTACAACTTAAATTGTAATAGGAGCGGTGGTTAAGTTTTTTGATGATTTTTACCATTATTCTCACTTGAAAGTTTTTCAGTCTAGTCTAATAGGTGTAGCTTACTTTCAACGACTTAATCTACATTTCAAGACTTATAAAAGAAAGCTGTGTAATCTATGACAGCGGTGTAGCCAGCGCTGGTATCACCTGGTACAGTCAAAACTTACGCTGTCAAGAGTCACACTCCAAAATCCTCTTACTTCTAGGGTGAATTTTGTCTTATTAAAATTTGTAATCAGTGTATCAAGAACAGAAACCAATTAATTGAAGGTCAACATGTACAAGAGTTTAAGAGCTGTAATAACATTAACATTTAATCCTTCCCACAAGTAATTTATCTTTATGAATTGTTTTAATATTTATTTTCTTTAAAAGAGAAAATCTGTCTAAGAGATTGTCAGGGTTATGAGAATCACTGTTTGTTAAAGTGAGATGTCTGCCTGGACACAAGCTCATGTTGATGATGTTTTGTGAGCGAGAATCGCGTGGGGGGCGTGGATCAGAGTCCATGCAAGGTCAGTCCAGGCCCACGCGGATATAACTCGGGTGTGTCTGAGAGGTCGATAAGTCGACGGAGCACACATGTGAACATGGGACAAGTGAACAGAAGGGGGATACAAGGCTTAGCGCTGCCCAGGGTTGGTCAGTTGGACCGAGGGCTGATATATGTTGTAGTTAAGATACACGGAGTTGGACTGCTTGATACAGATGTACATATGTGACAAGTGGACACTCATGATAATAAAGATTGCTTTAGTACAAGGACCTTTGTGTTAATTTACTGTACGCCAGTTGGTGTGTGAGTCTCGACCTGAACCCCTAGACAAAGATACCTGACAGAGATCAATATCCTTTACTGTATTACTGTATTTAATGATGATGTCCCCTGGAGTTCAGAATGAAGAAGATCAATAAACCTGAGCCTCTTTCTACTCTTTTCTTCTCTCAGATTACTTCATTTATGAAACCTAGTAACAAAGTAGATGTCTCCACAACATTTAAAAAATTAATCAGCAGCAAAATCAGTACAATTTCTGATCAATTAATATCCATGACATCAGAAAATTTAAACATCTTGTAGAACAATTCTTAAGTTGGATGGTGCACATCATTTTTTAGATTTTGCTTATTGCCTTGTCATGACACTGAATGACTCATGCACGTTTGGAAATGCAGGACACCTATTTCTAATAATTAATTTTCTGTACCGCTAGAAAGAAGAGTCTCTTGACTATTCCATTTATCATTAACTTGACTTATCAACCGATTTTCAGTTTCCTTGTTTGGATCAAGAATGTTAGCATCCACTTCTGTTTCCAAAACATTCACATCTTCTAATTGTATATCCCAGTCAATCTCTTCCATTTCCTGTAATATTTGCTGTTTTATAAAATGCATGTGGCTGGTAATCAAGGAATTAATGCTAAGCTGGGGAATGTGTTTTGATAAACCCTTCTTTCATTTGATTCCTTGAAACTTCAAAGCATGAATACTAGTAAAATGATAATCATTTTAGCGAGCCACATTTATTTAACAGTGAATTATGCTCAAAATATCCAGTCATTCAAAATAGCTGATGGGTGTTTGCCTTGTATGTCAAAGTAAAATGCAGTCAGGTTGATATAAAACATCTCTACATCACAATACACACATCACAGTTTGATGTAGCAATTGTTGTGGCACAAGCCAACAAAACTGAACACTTGAACAAATTAATCAAATTGTGACAAGGTGTATTTACTAATAACAAGAGAGAGTATGAACTTGAGAAAAATCATTCAGCGATATAGAATAAATCTAAAACTAATTGACTAAAGCCACACAGTATACATAGCCACATCATAATAATAATAAATTGATCATTTATATAGCGCTGTACCACAGTAAGTAACTGGGCTCACAGTGCTTTACATAAAAATAATAACTTACATCAATGCATTCAATAAACGGTCATATCGTAACAACCACATGAATGACAGTGCGGTACGCATAAACTATGAAATGTTTATGAGACGAAATGTGTTAAATAATCAAGACATGGTTGAGCTAAAGAGTCTTTCCCGAGGATCTTCAAAAAATATTTTTAACATTATAAGAAAGATAAAAATCATGTGCAGCATATAGTCTGACTTTAAGTGAAGATACATGCACAAGTAATATAGCTCAGATTTGGATATTTTCTAATTGTTTTTAGATATGATGAACCTGATCTTAACAACCACCGGACAGGGCATTACTGGACAGATGATTAAGGTAATGGAGAAATTTGAATATGAATCTGTCAACTAATATAGTTTGCCAATAGATGGAGCTCTATACATGACATGATTAATGTATTCACCAAATATGTATGGATGTAGTTGGAGGGCATGTTGTTATCATTACACACCAAGAAAACTTAATTTTCCACTAAGTTTTTTTAAATTTTACAGAATTGATGACATAATAATATAATTTTTAGTATGTAAATGAAATCAGAGCACAGGGACTAAAATAACACTCATTTAAGGCTTAGATGGAAAAATTGGATTCTGATGTGTGCCTTTCAGTTCAACGTTGCCTTATTACAGCTTCTACCTTAAGAAGGTTCAGGAATCTGAGACAGGAGATTAAGTCAATCATAGGGACGGAACAAATTTGTGGTGTGTAATATTTAAATGATAGGAACTGGTTGAATAGCATTGAATTTGTCAAAGACATTTGTGAGGCATAATATAACACATATTAAAACTGAATTTGAAACAGCAAGCAAAAAAACTCTTTGAGCACATTAGTGCATTGGCAAAAAAGTTAATTCTTTTCCAGGCTCATTTGAGTAAAACAACTGTGACCAATTTTAACTGTCATGAAATCAGATAGAATGAATTCCCTGATCTTGATTAACAATAACATGCAGTGCACTTTGAAAAATTGCACATTTCTATGAGGCTAAGATGAAATGAAAATTGTTTGCCTAAACTTTTGACATTGCAGTTCTTACTGTTGCCATTAAGTTGACAGCTGACATGTACATTAAGAGATGTTTTTCTATAAAACAATCTTGTATTTCTATTTTTAAACATGCGTCAGAAGTATCAAAATTTGTTACAGCATGTCCCTCAGCACCTCCTGCTGTGAGCAATTAGTTTCCAAAGTGAAACTCTCTAAAACCAGATGTCAAAACTAAAGAACTTTTGGTGAATCATTTAAAGGTGGCTGCCACAGATGCTCCCTCTAAAGTTAGTTGGTTTATGTACAAAATTACAACTTCTGGAAAGTTTAACAGCATTCATTTTATGGTGCAAAATGAATTAACTCAAGTGAACAATCTGTTAAGAGATTCAATAAGGAAATTATAATTAAAAACTGAGTATCAGAAATGTTACAATATTTTAATCCAAGCAATGATATTCATATTAATTATCCAACCAGGCAGATCAATACAAACACACACACTACCAATAGTCAATCCTGGGGGTACTTGGCATATGCTGTCAGTCTTACAATATGATTAATATTTAACATCTATTGTCAAGGCTGATATGTCAATCATTTTGATATCAATGTAACTTTTCCATAGTATGTCAGGATTTTACACTTACAGTGTTCATTAGATTGTGGATGTTTAGTTCACTCGGTAGCACTGAGATCCAGTAAATCAGAAAGTCTCCCTAAACTTACATTTAAATTTTTAAGATGGACAAAACTTTAGTTATGATAATTTTCTATAAGAAAGGGCAAACATTTTATCAAAGCCTTCAAAGAATGCTGCGGCATGCCAACAAAAGCTGATATATATTCCCCCCAGCATCAAGTCATTTTCAGGAAAACAAGAGTCCATGTGCAAATAGACATTTTAAAAAATCTTTGGATGTTTTCATCCTCATCGCTTTGAAGCCTTTTATAAATCTCTTTGAACCAGTGCCTGCAGGTTAGTTAATTTTTTTTCCTTGAATAATTCAAAAATTTTAAAAATGCAAGTCACCAGATACAATCAGTACTGTACAAAACTGTGGGTCCCTTATTTAAAAAAAAAAAAAAAACCTCTTGATTGAAACATCATACAGGCACTCACAACTGATTTTATCGGTATTCATTTAGATGAGCTATATTTTTCAGTAATGCTCATAAATCAGAGTGCATGAAAGCCACCTCACTTCATTTGGTAGCTTGAAGAAATAACAATCCAATACCCTGGCCATTTCAATGAACTGTGCTGTCCAAGCTAAAGATATAAGAATCAACCTGCAGACTGTATTAAGAATGTTCCAAGATCAACCATAAAAGAGTTGGAATAGATGTAAAACAATTTTGCAGTGTACTTAGGTCATTTCCTAAAAATTAAATGAGTTCACTTTTGTAATTTGCAAGAAAAAAAAAAGTAATATTAATTAGATAACATCAAGATAAATAATGGACTTGAGTTGGTATTTTTGAAAGGTGATGATGTTCTTCATGAACAGTTGCAATAATATCAAAGGAAAGCATTCAGAAAACTTTAAACATTTACTTTAAAAGTATGAGTCTGTTTATAATTATGTCAAAAGCCTGTGGGAGTTGAGTCAAAAAAGTGTGGGACTGTGATATATTAAGTTACACTTTGTCAGAGTCTCACTTGTCAAGGAGCCCAATGTCTAGGGCTGTCAATTTTGTTGAAAAATGCTGCCCGGGTACCCGTCCAAATTTCGAACGGGTACCCGGGTTACCCGTTCAAAACATCGCATAATTTTCCTCGTCATACAGCTATACTATGCAACCTAGCCACCTTCCATGAACCTTATTTCTCACAGTAACCACACGGCCGACGTCTAAAAGTGACGTCACGTGATTTTGGCCGATTTATACCCCCCCCCCCNTAAAAGCCGTACCTCCTTTTTGAAAATGAGCATTTGTGAAATAACTTTATTGTCACTTAAGTTTGTATTTAATGTGAAGTTGAACTCTATTAAATCAATACACGTGTAAATCCATGTAAATCGTCAATAAATAAATTGTAAGCATTCAAGTTTTTAAGTGGAACTTTAATTTTAAGTTGCACGTTTTGATGTGACGTCACATTTCTAAAACACACACCCCCTTTGTCACAAATGTATGATCGCCTCCTCCGTAGGTGCAAAGCGTCATTTTATTTTATTAGACTTTTAGTAACTAATTTATTGACAATAAAAAAATTACAAATGTTGGTGTATTATTTTTTTTTTTAAAATGGAGGCACTCGTGGTAACGAACACGCAAAACACAATCAAATGGGGGGGGAGGGGGGTAGATAAACAACGTCTACAATCGGAAATCCTATGTCGTCGTATTTCAAAGTAACTTTAATGTTAAAGCAAGGATGTTTTTATTAACATAACCAAACACGGCCTCATTCACCTCTATGCAAGCCCGCCCCACGGCCGACGACTTACCCATTTGAAATTGTTAGTAACTGATTAATTTATTAACTTTAAATACTGACAACCTTGTACATCAGTTTTTCTAGGTCAACACGTGTTAATTCACACAAGAAGCACAAGCGAATGCACGGGGTGTGGGTTATAGGAATGAAGGGAGGAGAGGGGGAGTAGATAAACAACATTAGCTAGTATCAATCGGCGTATTTCAAAGCGAAGTTACTGTCAAAGAAGGGATTTTTTTTACTAACAAACAGCCGCTTTTATCTCTAACATTATTATTTTTGGCAGAGGATTTTTATTTTCTATATATATTATATATATATTATAATAATAATAATAAAATGATAATTTATATAGCGCTGTATCCCAGCAAGGAGCCAGGCTCACAGCGCTTTACATGGAAATAACAATACATATATTAATAAAAGAAACATTCATATCATACTAACTACATAAATGACAATACGTTATACTCAATACATCAGCTACGTTAATCATTTAAAGAAATGTTGTTTTATTAATTTTGAAAATAAATTTTAAAAAGATGTGTCTTAAGTGCAGTCTTGAATGACTTAGCAGTTGAAATACTACGGATGTGTAATGGAAGAGAATTCCATTGTTTGGCTGCACAAAAAGAGAATGACCTTTCGCCAATTATCTATATGATTCTTTTAAAGCGCCAAAACCTTTTTGTGTTTGCGATTTCTGTTTCACGTTGAGAGAAAAAGATGTATCAAAATACATTTCCAGTTGACAGATATTTCTCCTTAAATGTAATTTAATGCATTTATTTCAAACAAACATTTTCATTTGAAAAAAAATTATTTCGCAAAAAAAAAACAAAAAAACAGGCCTACCTATGTCCCATTTTTTTTTAAATTGGAAATATTTTGTGGCAGTATTTTATATATATTGATAAAAAGCTGGATTCCTTCTGGATAGGAGGAGCGTCTGTAATAGATAGATTCCTTAGAACGTTTTGATGAAATTAGCATAGCTTCCAGTCATAACAAAAGTTATAAAATAAAATCGGTCCTGAATAGTGTTAAAATTGTTTTTTTCATTTCTGATGCATGAACCTTATGCATGGTTTATAACAAATTTAAGAGCTTACACTGTTGGTTTACTTAAAATTTCTACATCTTTATCCAGTCCTAATGCATGGTTTATAACAAATTTTAGGGCTGGATACAGATGTAGAAATTTTAAGTAAACCAGCAGTGTAAGCTATTTAAATATGAAATTGTTCATCTGGTGTCACCCCACCTGGTTACATCACTGATATTTGATACACATTTAGTGAAATTGGTTTTCTTAATAAAAGATTATTTATGCAGAGAAGTCTCTGTAAAGCCTTAATACTTAATACATACCAACTTCATATCTGGTTCCACTCAGATTAACTGTTATCAGGTCACGACGTTTCTGTCGCTTTTTGCCACTTAGATGGGGTAGCCCATCAGAATTTTCTTGAAGCTGACTGTTTGCATCCTCTTGAATTTTATTATTATTCACCATTCGAGCACTAGGTGGGTTTGAGACAGATGATCTCTGGGCTGGGCTAGCCCTACCGTATTGGCTTAGGAAGTTGATAGATAAGTCTGTATTTTAAAAAAAGAACATTAACAACTCTTTATTTGGAATACATATCATTATTTAAATAAGTATTAATAATTAATTTAGTGTATGCCATTGCTACTAATCCAAAATTATGTGCATGTCATGCAACAAAAATAATTACTAAACATGAGGGACATTAGAATTTTCTTTTCATATCAGGCTACCCTAGACGCTATGCTTCATTTTGATAAAATGCATAATTTAGCATGTCATACTCTTTGGCTAAATAATTGATTAAATTAAAGACAATTTATTTCATAGAATTGTAAATTATAAATGATAAAAAATAAATCATAATTAACATTGTAAATGTAAAATCAGAAGAGGGAAATAATCAAAACCTAAAATTTTCATAGTGAGAAGCAATTTTCCCTCTAAAGTTTGTTGGTCAATTTGCAAAGTAAACAATGTGTTTGCAAAGTTGCACAGCATCCATTTTTTGTGAAATATTTTATATTTGCTGTGTGATAATTCTAAACTGCTGCGCAGTCAGTCAGATATCAGCGTGGCAGCGCCGCTTAAAGGTAACATTGATGATAAGTATTCTAATATTAGGACTACAAAACAGCAAATGACAGCATAAACAGGAATAACCTATAAAATGCCAGACAAGAACTTGGAGTCCCTAACCAGCTTACTTGGCTCATATACATGACAATGGCCAACTCCAAAAGTAGAATAAAGGTGCAGGGAGAATATTCAAGGGAGTTTACAGTTCATTGCGGTCTCAGATGAGGAGAGCAAAGACCATCAGCAACCTTGTAAGCCAACCACTACAGTACCTAGCATAGCCAGATGATCAGCGCTACTAGGTAGAAACCGTAATGACATAATTAAAGATTTCAAGCCTCTGCTAAAGCTGGTCTTGTTATAAATTGACACACGCCAAGGTTGTTTATTTAATCTCCCCCCCCCCACAACACACACACATGTCTCCACTCCTATCCCAAAAATACTTTTTTTTAAAAACAACACAAAACCCCTGCTATATTCTTGGATTTAAAAAAAATGTCGATTGTTAATGATTTTCACTATAATACCAAAAATAAATGCTGGGAGGATGGGTACACTCAGTAAGACACAAAATAGAACACAACACAGATACCTAGGAAGGGTAATAAATGACCTTGGCTTTGGCTTTGAGTGCGCTGCACAATTTTGTTACCGATTTATCCAATGTTGTTTATCTACCCCCCCCCCACTTCACTCTCACATGTCTCCACGTCTATCCCCACCATACTAAGGGGAAAAAACACCTGCTATATTCTTGCATTTTAAAAAAAATAATTTAAATGGTTCAATCGTTGAAATGATCTTCACTTTTTAAAAAAATGCTTTGGGGTGGGTCCACTAAGTAGGTGAAGGTCCCGGAAAGTTTAGTTAATTTCAACAGTTGTAAGCTATGAACTAGAATTTTACTAGAAATGAGATAAAATCAGAGGTGAAAGAAAGAATAACAGTAGGCAACCATTCCTACTATAGCTTACAAAAACTACTAGGATGCAAAAACCTTAAAAAGGGAACAAAGAAAACAATATACACCACTATCATAAGACCAATAGTTACACTAGTGAGACTTGGACCGTGATAAGAAAAGCAGAGAACCTACTCAACACTTGGTAGAGGAAATTACTCTGGAAAATATATGGCCCAGTGATAGAAAATAATATCTGGGGAATTCGTACAAACCCACAATTGTCACAATGGTAAACAGAGGAAGACTACGCTGGGCAGGAAATGTTGAAAGGATGCCAGAATGTAGAGCAGCAAAAGTTACATACAGGCAGAAGACTATGGGCAGACAACTCACTATCACCCAAGACTGAGGTGAATCGATGAGATGGAAATGGACTTACACCAGCTGGGAGTTCGTGCATGGAGAAGGAAAGCCATGGATTGATCTGAATGGAAGGATATGGTGGAGCAGGCTGTAGTCCCATAGATGATAATGATGACTCTAATATTATAATCTAAAATTGGTAAAAGATAAAAGTTTTCAAAGAAATTAAATAATTAATTATTTTTTTAATCTAACCTTTGTCCATGGATGATAATGAAGTTAAAGATGTGCTGTTCTTCATTATTTTTTATTGACACACTGTCAAGTAGAGCAGTTTATATCAAATTTTATTTATAACTGACTCTTCTTCAGTTATTGGCTGCCTTCACGTGACACTTGATTGTGTTTATATTATTTAAGCAGACATGAGGGCCATGCAGCCCAAGCCCAGCCCTGAAAAAAAATGTTTTTCTTATTAGGGTGCATCTTTCAAGCTAACTAAAATGTCATTATGTCACTCAAATTTATATAAAATGGTCACGTTACAGAAATTAACCAAGTCAGAGTTTGGGATATTTATTGTTTTTTGTTGTTGGATTTTGTAATGGAGAGTCAAGTTAATGTTTAATTAATTCAAATAAATAGTATCTTATTATTTATGTTAATGAATACAAATGTCATTTATTTTTAGAATTTCAATAATTGTCATTGCACTAATAATTTGGGTCTCAAAATAATGCATTGATTTTCATTATCATTGTGATCACAATCACAATGAAAATCAAAACATTTTTACCACGTTTTTATTTACTTGCTTTTGTTCCTGTCAGCAAAATTTTAAATTTTCCAACATAAAATTAAACCACTTCTGATGGTCCTAGAGATGTCAACATTTTACCACCGATAGATCTTGGATGACAATGCATTGTATCAAAATTTCAGATTGATCGAATGTACCATAGTTAAATGAATGCATTTTTAGTTTATCTCTATATAGCATCTGTATCCATCTGCTTTGTTGACATCTACATGCCACCGGAGTTCACTCCGTGACTACATCCCAGTGATATTAAAACGTTGGATGGGAGCTTATGAGGTGTTTGGTATAAAAATTAAAGATTTATAATTTAAAAGGGAAAAGAAAGATCTATGAGTGAGAGAATGTGTGAACTGCATATGTAAAACCTCATAAGCACTGGCACCTGGCCCAAGTTTTTAGTCATATTAAATCAAAGAACTTGAACTTTAAGTTTTAAATTGTTTTAAAATGTGGTTTTTACAAGTATTTTTTTTTTACTTCTATTTATTTTTAAAAATTAATTCTCAGTATAAGTTTAGGCTTAGACTAACTTAGGATAGGAGGCTAACTAAAATAAAATAAAGGTAAATTATAGTTACACTCACGAATCAGGCCACCATAAAAATACCATAATTCATAATATTTCAAAATATTTTCAAAAAATTGTTTATAGTTTATATGCAAGCATTTGACTTTGGATCTGATGCTCTACAACTAAACCTAACCCTAACCCTAATTTCTTTAATTTTAATACCCTCCACTATAAAAAAAAAATCACTTTTAAAAATTTGTTTAAGTTTAACTAAACCAATCGTCTCAATCGAGCACGAAATTCACAATCACAAACCCGATAGTGTATACAGTTTCCAACCTAGCAATTAGTGCCGTCCTCGACACGGCCGCCATTTTTGATTCGTTAAATCATAAATAATTTTAATTAGCTAAAAATAAAAATGTTAATTAATTAGTAGGCCCTAAGCCTAGACATTATCATTAATTATTAATAGGGCAATAGGACATCAACAACATTATTGATTATTGAGCAATTATATATCCACTCTGTTCCTGTCCTAACTTAAATTACTATTATATAATAGTTCTTCTATATACTATCACTGATCACTACGAATATACAACTAATGCTGATAGTGCAGTACATTATAATAGTAGTGTCACTAAAACTAAAATGGCAAATGAACCCAATGAATTGCTAATACTAATAGTAATAGTAATAGGTCTCAGTCTCAAACTCAACAATGAATCGAATTTCTGTTGCCCAGTATTACCTTATGCCTTTCAAATACTTAATTCATTGATTGTCCTAGACTTAGTTTACTTAGTACTTTTAATCATAGGCTAAGTAGCTAAAGAACTGTTAGTAGTAGTAAGTATTTTAAGTATAGTAATAGTAGGCCTCATTATTAATTAAAGGTTTAACTTACTTAAGTGTCTTATGTATTGATACCTTAACTGTATATTAACTTAACTCATTTTTTAATCAATAAGTCTAGTCTTTTACATATTTTTTTGCTGTATAAATTTAATAAATTATATTATTAAAAATATTTTGACCAAAGATGTCATCTAATTAATATGATGAAGACTATGACTTATACAATTACAATGTTAAGCTGATCTTAAACTGTTATAAATATTTGGCTACCAAATATTTTTAATTATTTACTAATGAGACTAATATCTACTAATTACTAAAGACTAATAATTAATAATGACTCAATGAAAATCAATGATTCAAGATTCAACGATAATTTCAAATTTGTCATTAATAGTCATTAGGCCTAAATTCATTTTCATAAATAATTTACTTGACGTCATTCCATTCTCAATTTCTTTTTTTGAAATTACTTTTTTGTAGAGGTTGGTTACATATTATTAAAAGAAAATTTGGAACTACCATAAATGGAAAATACTTGGTGAATAAAAAAATTGTAATTTCTAGTAGAATTAAATTTAAAGAACTTGCATGCATGCTTACCTATACAAAGTGTACAGACTGCCATCTTTGTTTGGTCACGTGACCAAATAAGATGCTTGACAACGACAGTGTAGCCACACTTTTCAATGACGTCGAAATTTAGTTTCTTTAAATTTAGTTTTTTATTTTAATATATATCTATATTGTTTAAACCGTGTTCACGTTTTGTTACAATATTATTTTCTTTTTTTCTTTGTGAAGTTTGTGTGTTGCATCCTGCCTAATTTCGAATATTTGCTCTCATTCTCATGCCATGTCTTAGTCTTAGACTTTTTAAATTAATAACTTAGGACTTAGGGAGGCGTTATACATACGGAGATTTCTCCAAATAATTAATAATAGGCAAATATCAATAAGTATAAGCTGACGGCTGGCGTTATTCCGAGATTTCTCCCAATAACGCCTGGCGTTAAACGGAGGTTTATATTTAAAAAATAATCAGTACTTTTGTCTCGTTCTAATTTAGTATGTATTATGTAGCCATCATGATCATAGTTTTTTATTATTTTTTTTAAAATTTAAATCAAAATAAAAAATTGTACTTAGTCTTGTCAGCTCTACTAATGATTTGTAATTGACATTGTAACGATGATAATGTTAAAATAGTTTGATTGATTTTATTAGTCATTAGTTCTAGCCCCAATAATAACTACAGTACACAATTAATGATAATGTTGACATTTAATTACGTGTGTTATAGTATCCGTCACTGTATTTTTAATTCGTTTATTTTTATTTAAAAAAAAAAAAGAAAAAAAAAGCAAAACCAAACAAATAAAAATAAAATAAAAATGACACCCTACTTTCCTGCACACACGTTGGTAGAAAACATGAGATTTGATATCAATGTGGTATTTTTAAATTTTTTTTTTAGATCAAATGCCTTTGACATGCATATCCTTAGAACTTAGAATTAGAAGGAAAACGGTCATTATAAGATCAATTTGAGGAATCGTCCTGTATCTTTCTTTAATTCTATCAATGATCAACAATGAAATGATCATTGTAATATCAATAGTCTCTCTCGCGAGCTTGAACTTGAAGGTTAATCAAATCAAATGGTTTTTGACATTACTGCTGCATTGTTCGTTAGCTGTTTTGCTATGTCTTGGTAACTAAAAAATTTCAAAATTATTGTTTTTATAAAATAAGCCGAATTCATAATTAATCTTATAGGGCTTTAGGCTTATGCCATGTAGGGGCCAATTTCGCTATCACGTAAATACGAACAAGTTTGAGAAGCACTGTCCATTTATTTAATGTGGTTTTACATTAGCTTCACGCCTGTTACGATATAACAATGGAGACCTACTTTTAAAAAAAAATACTTAAATGACAAAATAAGTGATTTGAAAAATACTTATTTTAAAAGGGGAAAAAAGATGTGTTTTATTTGTTAGATTTTTTTTCGGTGGGGGGGGGGGGTCAAAGCTTTGTGACGTATTTTTGGAGGGGGGTCTAACTTTTTGTGAGACGCGTGACGAGGGGGAGGGGTTGAAAAATCTGCCAAAATTGCGTGACGTCATTTGTGGACGGCCCCAAAGCTGTGAATGTGTCCCAGATAGAATAAAAAATATAGTCGCGACCAACTTTTCTGACAAAGGCGCAGAAATTCTTCCCCCCCCCCTTTATTGACATTTTCTGCGCTGTAACTCAAAACATAAGGGAACATTGATAGGGATGGGACCTACGAACCAGACTACCTATATATAAACATGCTTGCACACCTTCAACAAATATTTTTAAAAAATTAACTCGAAGACATTAAATTCATAACTTTCCTCTAAAATTAACAACAAAGAAAACCCATATTTTCATTTTTTTAAATAGAAAAATCATATTACGCCCCCACCCCTCTGTGGTGGAGGGAAGAGTGGGTGGGATTCGTCCAAGATATCAATACTTCAAAGCTCAGTTTACTTGATATTTTTTGAAACAGAAGACATCGCTTCTTTTATGTCCAGCGTTTTTAAAGACCTCTTTGATGCGGGCAGGAGCGGCGTTTGAGGGTGGCGACTGCCCCAGGCCCCGCGCTTAGGTAGGCCCCGCGTTTCGGTCCTGAACATGTCTTTTCCTGGTTAATAGCCTATACACGTAGAACCAAAGAGTGGATGGTAGAACGTATGCTGGAAACGATTGTAAAGAAACGAAAGAGGCACTCTTGTAATCCTTTTTGAAGGTCAAATTCCGTAGGGTAGCTCTAGATGTCTTTGAAAGCATTACACCGTTAGCGGAAAATAGGTCAGATTCAGCCAATCCCCTTTATTTGTGTACACGTCATTCACAATAGATTTACTAAAATAGTTATTTTTAGAAAACTGTGTCATCGAAATGGCAGTGTCTCGGTAGTGGTGCGATCGGAAACATTAATTAGCGTCATCAAAGTGATTTCTCTGTACGATATCAACATGAGTGGAAGAGATCGCGATAGATTTCGCAAATATGACTCAGGCGCAGAAAAAGCTAAAAAACGCAAGCTAAGAGAAGAATTCGACAGAAGTCAAAAGGGAGCACTGGATAAGTACTTTCCAAAACAAGCAGATAAACAAGATTTTGATTGTCCTGCGGTTGCTGCTGTGGACTCTACCATAGCGACCACTGTTAATGAATCTACCACCGCGCCATTATTGGATATGAAGTCACCACACTGTGAAGTTAGCGACAGTGAAAGCGGCTTTAGTGAAGTTGTTTCTGCAGTGAACAATTTATTCCCAGGTATCGCTAAAGACATCTACGATCCGAGTAATTTGGAAGATTTAACCTGTGCTTTACGTGATTTGCTGGTTGAAAAAGGGCCAATCAGGTTACCCGATGACCATGAATATCCGACAAACGAAGAAAACAGGCATTTTTCAAACAACCATTACATTCGAAAGATGTCAAAAGGAGAACGTGTGGACAGACGATGGTTGAGTTACTCTCAATTAAAAGACGCAGCATATTGTTTCTGTTGCAAGCTCTACGGGACATCTTCCGATGGAAAATTGGCAAACGAAGGTTGTAATAATTGAAGGCATCTTGGTGAAAAACTGAGAGCACACGAGATATCTCAAGAGCACATCAAAAGTGGCTTGAAGCTCTAAAGCGAATGTCAAGGTCCAATAAGATAGACAAAATGATGCTGGAACAGATCAAGAAAGAAAAGCTTCATTGGCGCGGAGTCCTGACAAGAATCCTGGCTGTTGTGCAGTATCTTGTAGAGCACAACAGCGCTTTTCGTGGAAAGACAGAAAAGCTTTATGATCAGAACAATGGCAACTTTTTAGGCTTGATTGAGATGCTGGCGAAATTTTATCCAGTTGTGGAAGAGCACGTTCGTCGCATCAAAGATAAAGAAACACACGATCATTATCTTGGACATCAGATTCAGAATGAACTCATCGAGTTGATGGGGTCTGAAGTAAAGAAGATAATCATTGATAAGATGAAACTTGCTAAGTATTTCTCAGTTATACTTGATTGTACGCCTGACGTAAGCCATAAAGAACAGATGTCTCTGATAGTGTGCTTTGTAGATACGTCACAACCTGATGTAAAAGTAGTGGGACATTTTATACAATTTTTGATTGTTGAAGACACTACAGGCAAAGGGTTTTCGGATTCTTTGATAGGAGAAATCAGGAAACTTGGCTTAAAAATTGATGACAGTCGAGGACAGGGATATGACAACGGCTCTAATATGAAGGGAAAACACGAATGAGTCCAAGCACATATCCTTCGCTTGAATAGTCGCGCATTTTTCACACCATGCGGCTGCCACAATCTTAATCTTGTGTTAGGAGATATGGCCAAATCCAGCTCACAAGCGATGTCAGTTTTTGGAGAAATAAGAGATGCCCTGTTTACTGTAGCAGATGAGACCAGAGATCCTACGGTAAAAGCTGAAATTTTGAAGTGGGAAATTTTGAGTTCATCCTTGCCACTGTTATATGGTATGACCTTCTTTTCGCTGCTAATACTGTGAGCAAAATGCTGCAATCAGCTGATATGCAACTGGATGTAGCAATTCAACAAGTTAAAGGACTCGTATCTTTCCTAACAAAGTATCGAGACACTGGTTTTCATTCTGAAATGATTACTGCAAAGAAAATTGCAAGCTCAATGGATGTGGAACAAATATTTAAACATAGAAGAAACAGACGAAGGAAGAGGCAGTTTTACTATGAAAGTAGGGAGGAAGCAACGTTATCACCTGAGGTGACATTCAGAACGGGATACTTCTTGTCATTTGTGGACCAGGCAATCACTTCCATGAACACGCGGTTTGAACAACTTCAACGATACGATGACCTCTTCGGATTTCTGTACAACGTAAACATGATGCGACGATTAAATGATGAAGACCTGTTAAAATGTTGTATGGACCTTGACTTAGCATTGCGCTCAAAGAGGTCACAAGATTTAGACGGAGCAGATTTGTGTGCGGAACACAAAATATTTCGAGAAATTGTGCCTGGAAGTGAAAGTGTAGGTACAGCCATACAGTGCCTTCAGTACCTGTGGACTGTGCGGGATTCCTTTCCAAACACCGCGGTGGCGTACAGAATCTTGCTGACCGTTCCTGTGACCGTCGCAAGTGCCGAGAGAAGTTTCTCCAAACTGAAATTAATCAAAAACTATCTGAGATCAACCATGTCTCAAGAGAGGCTTTGCGGTCTGGCAATTCTATCAATCGAAAAAGACGTTGCCACAAATTTGGACTACAAAAATCTGATCAACGAATTCTCCGCCAGGAAGGCAAGAAAAGTGAAATTTCGTCTGTGAGTGGTAAGTGGTTTACTAACTGTACATAAGAAGAAACCACGGAACTTGCATCTATTAGTGGAAAACAGTCATAAAACATGCATGTCTGTCAAATGTTAATTACCACATGGCTAATAATACGTGATTCGCTATTGTAATAAGTTAGGGTCAAGGTATCCTGCATGTCGACATCCACAGTTCACTTTCAATTAGCAAAACGCATTATTTTGGAATATGTCTGCCAATAAATTGCATTTTAAATCACGTCGTAACCGGCACGTCATTTTTCAAAAAGAATAAACCGTTGTTTATAGACCAGAGAAATTAATGAACTTGTAATAATTTAATAAAAAGGTGACACGCGGTATTAAAATTACACAATAATCAAGATATTTCATTTTTTTAAAATACCATAGTATACTGGTGCTTAGCGATCTTTACTAGTACTCTGGCCCCGCGGGGTCATTGCTGGCACTAGGCCCCGCGCTTACCTAACGCCGCCACTGGATGCGGCTATTCCTTTTTTCTGATAATTTGTTTTATTTTGTTTGTGTGTTGGGACTGTTTTATTATTGCAAGTTAACTGATATTTTTTTGATAAAAGTTTTTTCGCTTTTAACGTATTTTCATTGTATTTCTTTCTATATAAAGAAAATGTGTCTTCTTTTTTTCTGACATAAAATTTAACACAGTAAAATTTTAGACTTTGGTGTCACCCCCTAAGGGTGTCACCCGCCCATCTAGCGACGCAACTGGGAACAACTGCGACTAATTTTAAAATCCCTGAAAATATGTGGTCGACATTGTCCTGACAAGTCGGGCAGCCGAAGTTTTCTCTTCATTGACAGTTGAGCAGCGTAATAATTTTAATTTGATAAAAGAATACCATTTTAAAAGCTTATGAATGTGTCCCCAATGCATGTAGAAAAAAGTTTAGGGAGCTCTCGAAACGCAATGGCCAAACTTATGTAGAGTTCCTCCACGAAAAGGAAAGAGTTATGGAAAAATGTTGCACTCGAAGGACATCAGCGCTGACTTTGCCAAGCTTAAGAATCTAATCCTCATGGAAGAGATCAAGAACTTTATTCTTGTGGAAATCCGAACACATCTTGCTGACCTTAGCAAAGATGACGTGCATAAGGCAGCAGTGTTAGCCGATTAATATATATCCTCCAATAATTTGTAAGTGATGAGTTGATTAATCATTTTAAAAATAATTTAATTGTTAACATTTTAACGATAAATTTAGATATTAATCTAAAATTTCGTTAATATATGTATATTTTGGATTTCCTTATAGAGGAGGCATCGCTAGGGTTGGTGTCATCCGGGGCGGTAGCTCATGGTGTCACCCCTTCACAACTTAAGGGGCCGTCCATATATGACGTCAAGTGAGGTTGCCGCTTTTTACCAAGTCCTCCCCCCCCCCCGTCATACTTTGTCACAAAAACTTAGACCCCCATAACTTTTTCCGCTATGACGTCACAAAGCTGTATTTTCTAAATAAAAATTAGCCTGTTGCAAATTATTTTTTGTCATTTAAATAAGTATTAGAGTGCAAGTCTGCACTCTAATATCGTAACGCGCGTGAAGCTATTGAAAACGTCATTATATAAAGTGTAAACAATCAAATATCGTCACAGATGCGTGACCCCCACCCCCTCCTTTGGCGGATTAAAGGGGGTGGACTGAGCGGGGCCCTAATTATTTAAAGTTTATCATACTATATAATGAAGATGGGCAAATGTTTGTATGAATCCCTGAAAATACCATTGACAGTCAAACGGTAATGCTGCAAATATGAGTAGGAAGTACAACTGAGTCCAGGCTATTCTTCGTGAGAAATGCTGTGTTGCTCATTAGGTACTGTTCACAGCTCATTCCCTTAATTCGGTTGGGAAAAGTGCAGCAGGTTGTCCTGCTGCAGTCAGATTTGTTTTGTCTTCTGCAAAATATTTCTGCCCGGCTTGTTGCGTCTACTCATCGTTGACCGGTACTTCAAAACCACATGAAATTTTTCCCTGTTAGCAAAGCCTTGTGTGACCCAAGATGGTCAGCCCGACATGAAGTTGTAAGGTCTGTTAATATCGTAGTCGTAGTCGTACTAAGAGAATACTGCAGCACTGAAAGAATTAACAACTAACGAGAATCAGCCACGTGACTGTTGATTTGAAGCTGAAAGATTTCGGAAGGAATTTGAATATCTGAAAGTCGCTATTTTACTTAAAATTTGGGAATGAATTTTAGAAAAAATTCAGAAAACGAATTTATCCCTTCAAGAGCCGGGAATATCTTTGAATTCAGCCATGCATTTGAAGTTTCTCGATGAGTCTGTTAAAAGAAACAATTTTTAATTTGACTCCTAAAAAGAAAAGGACAATTCTGAGGAACAAAGAGAATACACAATCTTCCTTTACAAATGTAACATCGCACTCAATGATGACATCAAACTGCAGCAGAGAGCGATCATTGATAAAGTTGAAAAGAATATAAAATGAGTTAGAATATGCATGGGGCAAACAATAATGATATCATTCTTTAATGAGCATTGAAAAGAAACTTGTAAGCTTACTTAGCTTTAATGACTTTTGATTACTTCGCCATGAGACAAATTCGCAAACAAAAGTTGTAGGCTGAAATAATAACAATAAATATTTTTGGCATCCTTTCAACATGCCCTGCCCAGCGTAGTCTTCCTTTATTTGATACATGTGACTATAGGTGGGTCTTTGTACATATGGTACAGTTCTTGATTTGTGCGAATTCTCCAGATATTATTTTCTATCACAGGGCCATATATCTTCCGGAGTATAAAATACCCGGGGCGGACCAAAATCAGAACCTGCTGCCTAGGATCCACATAGGCTAGGGACCCAACCCGAACAAAGGCAGCTATCCTGAGAGCTACAAGGGGCAGTCCCCCAGAAGGTTGTGCACAGGGCTGACGACCCTGTCACGTTAAAAACAACTGTTACGAAAACGAAACCTTTTGACCCCAGATGAGGTTATTAACCCCTGTTCGCCGACCTCTTTCTTACGGGATGCCCGTCAGTCAATTGAGGGATTTTTAAAGAAATATATAAAAAAAAAAATTTAATAATTTTTTGTTATAAACAAAGAAGTTAACAGTAATGATTTATAGTTAATGTTTAATTTGTATGCATTAAAATAAAATATAATCTAATGATGTTAACACATTTCGTTTTTTAAAGGCCGGTTAAACGGTTTGAAAAAAACGGACCTGTTCAATAGATTACCTAAAAATTAAAATTATGAAAAGTGTATGTTAATATTACTGTTAACCCAAAAGTAGCGGATTCTAGCAAATTTTCTATGCCCAGAATGATTCAGCATTATCTCCAGGAGTTCCCTTTTTACCCCAAATGAGATAATTTATCGCTGTTTACCGACCCCTTGGTTAAACAGACCGACAGCGGTAGCCATGTATTTTTCATTAGTTTATAAATTCCACAAGAGAATGCAACAATTTAAACAGGCCTCGTCCATTGGAGACATTATATTTACAACTGTTGTGTGACGTACGTGAAATCCTAAAGAAAAAAAGAATTGAAAAAAAAACAAAACAAACAAACAACAAAATAAACAAACAAACTTGTGAGCTTCGGAGTAAAAAGTTATGATAATATTGGAATTGGATATTTTAATAATGTCATAGTATTTTTTCAGTCCTCAACTTGCAAGAATTTCTGTATTTTGCGACGCACAAGATGACACCCTACTTTCCTGATAATTTTTTAGAAAACATGAGATGTGATATCAATGTGATAATTTTAGATCAAATGCCTTTGATGTGCATATACTTAGCAGGAAGACTGTCACTATAAGATCGAAAACAATTTGAGGAATTGTCCTGTATCTATATATTCTAGGTCTATCAACAATGCAATTATCCTTGTAATATCAATAGTTTTATTCGCGAGCTTAATCGCGAAGGTTAATCATAACAAATGGTTTTTGACATTATTGCTGCATTGTTCGTTAGCTGTCTTGCTATGTCTTGGCAACTAAACTTTATTTTTTAAATGTGATATATATATATATAACAAGCCGCAGGGGCGTCGCTAGGGTTGGTGTCACTCGGGGCGGTATCTCATGGTGTCACCCCTTCATGATTTAAGGGGGACGTCCATAAATGACGTCACGTGAGGCTACCAATTCCCCCCCCCCTTTTTCCACCCGCGTCATTCTTTGTCACAAAAACGTAAACCCCAACCCATTGTCCCGCTATGACGTCACAAAGTTTAGACACCCCTCTCCAAAGCAATATTTTTCTCATTATAAATTAGCATGTTGCTAATAAGTATTTTGTCATTTAAATATGTATTTAGTGAAAGTATGCACTCTAGTATTGTAACAAGCGGGGAGCCATTGAAAACGTCATTAAATAAATTGTAAACAATCAAATATTTAAGGGGACTTTTATTTAATGTTTCGGATTTTTTTGATGTGACGACACATTTTAAACACACCCGCCCCCTAGTCACACATCGTCACAGATGCGTGACCCCTCCCCTTATGGTTGATTAAAGGGAGGGGGCTGAGCGGGCTAAAGCCAGGGGCCCCCAATAATTTGAATGTTATCGTAATGTATAATAAAGATGGGCCAATGTTTGTATGAATCCCTGAAAATGCCTTGGACAGTCATAAGTCAATGCTGCAGTTATAAGTAGGAAGTATAACAGAGTCTGGGCTAATCTTTGTAAGAAGTGCAGTGCTGCTCATTATGTGCCGTGTACAGCTCATTCCCTTCACTTGGTTGGGAAACGTTGAGCAGTTGTCTGTCTTCTGCAAAATCTTTATACCTGGCTTGTTGCATCTACTCATCGTCGACAGATACTTCAAAAACACATACAAGTGATACATGTTAACAAAGCCTTTTCTGACACAAGATGGTCAGCCCGACATAATGCTGTAAGCAGGGCCGGCCTAAGGGAATGGAGGCCCTAATCGAAGCGAATTTGGTGGCTTAAAATGTAATAGAAGAAAATTATAAAATAAATATTGAAATATTTTTTGTGCGAGGCCTCCATTAATAATGAGACTAATCGGAGGCCTTGGGGGGTTGCCGGTTTGCTTATGCCTAAAGCCGGCCCTGCTGTAATGTGTGTTTATAACTCATACTACGAGAATATTGTAAAAGTACTTGCAAGTCTAGAAACACGACTTCAGTTCTTTGTAGTCTGGGTAACAAGTATCTTTAATGAATCTTAGAATCAACCTCTGTTACATAGCGAACCTTACATTAATAGCCATCCATCCTCTCCCTTCACGACCACACACTTTTTTTCCGTTCACATCACACACCACGTGTTTCATACTCGCACGTTCATACCATGTCAATACAACAACACAACACGTCTCTCACAAATATTGCAGCTCTGAAAGAATTAGTAACTAACGAAAATCAGCCCCGTGTCTGCTGACTTGAAGCAGAAAGATTTCGGATGGAACTTAAACAACTTAAAGTCGCTATGTTACTTTAATTTTTGGAAACTATTTTAGAGAGATTTCGGAAAACAAAATTATCCCTTCAAGAGCCGAGAATATCTTTGATCTCAGCAAAGTATTTGAAGAATCTCATTGAGTTTGTTAAAAGAAAGCATTTTTAATGGATTCAGATGAAGACAAAGGAAAGGACAAGTCCGTGGGAAAAAAAGTATAAATAATCGACAATTCTATCAAAGAAGAGAAAGTGTCAGTTTGATATCACCAAAATGGTATTTATGGTAATCATTGACAAACTTTTTGAAGCCCCACAACATCCATTAAGCGCATATAAAGACATCCATTCTGAGCTCAGCAATGACGTCATTCAATGGGCAGCAGCCAAGTTAATGAAGAATATTAAAGTAATTTCGAAGACTGCTTACCTTCACAATTATTCCAATTTTCAGAACTCTTAAAAAACCTATTGTCCAGCCCCAGGCTTAGGGTAAGGAAAAGGAAGTAGCACAATGCGAAACTCAAAACAAGTGCACAAAGCTAAAAATAAATTGTGCTGTTTTTTAATGTGCTAAATTTCAGCTATTTACAAATGTAGCATCGAACTTCGCATCTATCTCTCAATGATGACTTTAAACTGCAGCAGAGAGCGATCCTTTTCAAAGTTGAAAAGAATACAAAAATGAGTTAGAATTCGTATTGAACAACCAAGACTGAATATGCTCTCTCTAATGAGTATTGAAAAGGAACTTGTAAGCGTATTTAGCTTTACTGACGTGATTGAAAACTTCGCCAAGAAAAAAATCGCAGACTTAAGTTGTAGGTTGAAATAATAATAAATATTTTTTAAATAACTTTTTGATTTCAAATAGAGAAAACAATTCATTACCCCATGAAAAACAAACGTTGAAAAAACACATTAAAAAATAAAGAATAACGCGCAATATTATTCTTTATGTGGGCTCGTTTGTAACCATGAAACAGCGTAAGTCGGGATGCGACCGTCGTAACCGGGGGGCTATTTATATACAAACATGCATATCCATACTTGCTCGTCTTTAATAAATATAACAAAATATTGACTCAAAGACATTGTATTCAAAATTTTCTAAGGTGGAGGATATAGTGAGGTGGGATTCATTTATGCTGTTAGTGTGTCAAAGCCTAAATGGCTTTATGTCCAACCTTTTTAAAGATCTCTCAGCTGCGACTGTTTCTTTTTTTTTCTTCTATTTGTTTTAATGTTGTTTGTGTGCTGGAATTTTTTTTATTATTGCAAGTTAACTGATTTTTAAAATAAATTAAAATCTTTGTGTTTAATGTATATCATCGTATTTCTTACTTTCTGTCTAGTTGAAATGTGTATTCTTTGTTTTTCTGACATAAAATCGAACAGTAAAATTTTAGGCTTTGGTGTCACCCCCCTGATGGTGTCACCCGGGCCGTCCCGCCCCCCTCACGACGCCACTGACAAGCCGAATTCATACTTAATCTCATAGGGCTTTAAGCTGTGTAGTAGGGGCTCATTTTGCTATCAAATCAGTACAGAGAAAATCATGTCAAAATGGGAAAAGAATGCAATGGTGCCTGGTGAAATGGAAAAATTCTTGCCGGTCGTCTGATACGAAAAAGTTTTCAAATAGTAAATAAAGTGTTTGTTTGTGTGTTTTTTTTTTTTGGCGGGGGGGGGGGGGGGGTGTGTGTCAAAGTTTTGTGACGTATTTTTGGAGGGGGGGTGTCTTCGATTTTGTGACGACGCATGACGTAGGGGGGAGGGGGTTAAAAATAGGCCAAAATTGCGTGACGTCATTTATGGACGGGCCCCATGACAGTTTTAGATTAAGAAAATAAAGCTATTCGTTTTCAATTTCTCTCATAACGATTTAAAATTAAAATGTTCTTATTTGTATTAATACAAAAGTATATTTTCTCTATAATAATAGTATTAATAGGTGGGGTGGGCGGATGGGGTGGCAAACTGGGCATGTGTCCCGGGTGAAATAAGGCAACGCTACACTGCTGATGTGCTGACTTTGCTGCGTGAAAATGGAGAGCTAAATTTTTCGGACCGAGTTTGACTTCACTATGGTAATTCTATTGTGGGGTGGCAGCTTGAACGCGATCGCTTAAAAATCCCAATCTATTTTTTAAAAAAAATAGATTGAGAATCTGCATACCTTTAACCTTGACCTTATTTCCCCACTGATGGTTCGATTCAGATTGCCATATTGGCCTTCGTTTTTATAAAAAAAATCTTACAATAAATGAATGTACTTGATCAGTTTCAACACCCATAGTAAAAGGCGTGTTTAGGTTGAATAATAATCTAAAATAACGACGGTACTCTTTTTTTTGTTGGTTTTGTTGTCGAAATCAAACTTCAAGTTTAAACGAATAACCGTTTTAGCAATTTGACTACAAATAATAAACAAATAGAGAATTTAAAGAAATAATGTTATTGAACTTAAATTAATTAATTATTTTGTTAAATGATAAAAAATAATTTTTAAAATTGAGAGATAATCTCAAATAGTGTATATCAGCCCATTTTACAGACACGCATCTGGCATCACAAGCGGCACCGGCATCAAGACCAAACAATACTTAACGCAAAGATATTACTGATTACTGAAACACATTAACAAAGTCTTGGTGCCGACCATAATATTTTTGTAAAGTAATTATTGCGAAAAAAGGTGAGTATATTTCCCCACAATATATACAATTCTTTACTCTTTACTAACAAATTGACAGTATTAAATTGCTTATGATTTTGTTTTGTTGGCAGACCTGTATTTTTGTTTAATGAGTAATGAGACTGCTTATCTAAACTTAACTCATTCTAAAATTACTAAACTAACAAAAGAGTAAGACTAAATGAAAGTGCGACGAAAGTACCATAGTTCTTTTATTTACTTATGATTTATGTATTTCGTTCATTTAAAATCCTATTTAAATAAACATCTTCTCAGTGTCAGTACTTTTTCATGGTCATGACACTCAACTGAGACAACTGTAATTGTACTGCACTGTGACTGTACTGTACCAAGTTACCAAGCATAACTTATGAGTACCAACACTAACACCAATTTTAACGAACTAAAGTGACCTTATAATTTATACTTATTAGTCAGGGTTGCCAACTGTCCATAAATTTACGGACAGTCTGTCACTGTAAAGATTTGTCGTAAAATTGTCTGTCCGTAAAATTCCGTTAAAAAATTAAGACGTCCCTAAAAATTGACAAAACGTTGAATCTCAATGTTTAAAAAAAATTCAATAAATCATGTTTGTAATATCTATTTTCTTGATTGAAATTTTAATTTTTAAATTGTATTAGTGGCATCCCGTGCTCTATTGCAAAAAAATTCAGTGCTTTCACGTTTCAGAAGTGTACAACGAAATATACGTTCACTTTCAATTACTATGATATACACTGCACATGCCATGTAGCTGCTCTATGTGCTGCTGATGCATGTAAAACATTTTCCGGCTGAAGTGAAGAATCTCGACCGTGACGTCATGACGCTACCGGTTGCTGGAAACAGAGTTCTATAAATTCTAAAAGGATTTTTTAAAATGGAAGGTTTTAGGGTTTGGGTTAGGTATAGCTATAGAATTTTCAGAAAATTGAAGGTTTTAGGGTTTGGGTTAGGTATAGCTATAGAATTTTAATTGTAGCTTTTTTTAAGGACGTGCAATAATAAATATGGCCGTCGGTAATGACCGTGATGTCACGGTCGAGATTCTACATGTTTATTCATTTTCCAAATCTATTGAACAGCCATGCAGAGACATTCACAGCCATTTTTTACATGACATAGTTGCAAAAGATTACAGCTGTACAAAGAGTTTCAAGAGTTCGTGGAAGCAATCAGTCTACAAATATTGCAGCTGTGTTCCATGAGATGGTTGAGCCTGTTGGAGTGTATGAATTGTTTTGTTAACCAATATGATGACCGAGAAATGGACCGGGAAAAGAAAAAATGTACTCCCACAATGATCGACAGTGTAAATGTTTCTATTTATGATCAGTATGATCATAAGGAGGAGGAATTAAACACTATCACTGATGATGAATGTCATACAATAAACTAACGTTATAAAATATGAGCAGGGTAATAGAGACATGCTCATATGGATACTTGACTTTTTTTAGCTACATTAATGCTTGGATTATCCTTCATATTTGTTTGTTTTAAGTTCAATATTTTATGTTAAATGCGTCCGTAAAAAATTGTTTTTGTCCGTACATTTTGTTGAGAGTTCTTACATTTGTCAGTAAATATTATTTTATTGAGTTGGCAACCCTGTTATTAGTGTCTAAAGTTATTTAACTCTTAAAGTCTCAGAAGGGTTAGCAAGAAATTTCCGCCTCAGTCCCGCAAGGATTTCCTGTATTACGATCAACCGGTTATGAAATTTAAAAATTTGCGTAAAATCCATTTATAATAATGTTGTCATACTGACTTCATTTTTTAGGCTAAGAATGGTTATTTTATGCATCCAAAAGACCGAACTGAGTTTAAAACAATATTTACCTGTAGTTTAGTACTATTATTTTAGTAATAAAGTATAGCAAAAACGTATCTTCGAAAAAAAACCTCGTTAAAACTACCAAAAAACATCGTGAATCGAGCAATAACACTAGCTCGGGCAATGGTGCCATTGCCAGAAGTCGAATACATCATTTTTCAAGCATTGAAGAGTTTTTACTTTCCGAGATCTCATTTGTAACGAGAGTGGTATCTAGGGACGCATTACGACGCTTTACGGAGAGCGGGAAGAGACACATTACGACGCTTAACGACTTTAAGAGTTAATTCAGGAAATGAATGTTGCAGGATTACATTCAAACAACAAACTCTTTAATACTCAAGGTTATTTTTTAAATTGATTTACATTCACACATTTCAGTTAAAATGTATAGCACTGCCGGTTTAAAATTAGAATTCGCTTTTAAAAAAATGGTATCTATGTTAGGAAGACCTAGTGTATACGTCTGTGATGACGAAGTCGGCTTTTTTTAGAATACTTTGATGCAAAACGTGAACTACTGATGGGGCAGAAAGACCGCCATGACAGTTTTTGCGTGAATTGACAACAACATCCGCAGAACGATGTGTGAACGAGTATCAAAGTACTTAGCTAAGTCTGTTGTTAGTTTTTCCCTTTGTAATTGTAATAAAGTAAATATTAAATATACTCATTCTAAAGTATCTAAAGCCAGCCTTTTTTGGACAAAACCTAAGGGAAAATGTTGGGGGCCGGCGTACGAGAGGCTCATACTCTAGGTGATTTCTGCATGTACATTGAATATCGGTGTTGTAAGGGAATAAAGTGGGGGAGGAAAGGTGTTTCCTCTCATGGGCTTATGTTGCTATGTTAAAGCAAGTTGGCTGCCTTTCATATGAAACATCTTTTCTGTTAAGCCCTCTAGCCAGTATTGCTGCCCCCCTCTTAATATCAACATTGTGCTTAATCTGCGTGTTATATGATTTTTTTCTTAACTCGTAAACTCCATAAGTCGACTTAGAGAGATCCGACTGTATATTGATGAAACATTTCTGATGTGATTAAAATTAAATATAAAATATTTTTGATTCGTTTTAATACAATTAAAAGCCTTCTAGCGAATGCTATATAAAATGACACCCATCTTCTCTGTTATTTAAATATATTTGTTCTTCAACCTAAACAAAGACTAAATCAAACAATCATAATGACCGCTTTAGCTTGTAGTTTTAAAAAAAATTCGTACCATTTTTTTTTAGGCTGTTCAATTATTTTCTGGGGTCGGCTTGCAAGTGGGTTTCACACTTTTTATATTATTCTCTTACAAAAGGGGTGGGGGGGGGGGGGTTTTGGCTTATGAATGAACGGGCTATAGAACGAGTAAATACGGCATAAAGTCTTAAATTGTCATAGTCGTACGAGAATTAAATAATTAAAACTTTATTTTTTGAAGTAGTGGTACATTTAATATTAGACTCGAATGAAATTAATTTTTTTTTAATCATCTAAATATATGATCATCCTCATGGTCCAACCATGCCCGACACCAAGCAAGCTGTCTAACCCGACCGATCAATCAGCTGGCAAGAAAAGTTAGTGCAGAGGGTGAGGGGTCATTGAGACCAAGCCAACAATACGTTCAATTGAGGTCTATTACTTTGTTCTTTTAGATTATTTTACAACAACAGAATAGCATGTATTTCGTAGTGTAGTGGTTATTACATTTGCGTTTGTGCCAGTTCATTTCCCACTTTCTTTTTGAACATGTTCTTCGCAACATGGCTGTTCATTAGCGTTGTTCTGATTTCTTCGTGATGTAGTTTTTGTCTGTTCTCCCACCCCCCTTTAATTTCTTTAAACTATTTATGAGCAATTCTGCTGCTACGTCGTGGGCCGCATCTAGTCTTATTGTGTACAATATTTTAGAAAATATTTCAATAGTTTATTTTGAGGTTAAGGGATTGAAATCTGAGGAACAGGTAGATCGACAGATCATTTTTCAGAAAAGATTTTCCTTTAATTTTTGACATGCACAGAAAGATGCCTGAACGAGTTTTGAAGTACATAGTAATATAATGCTCAAGATCATATCTATTATTGTCAAACTTTCACTCTGTATTCGGGTCATAATTAAAATAGTGATTAACTGATGGCAAACTTTATGATTATAATATAAAAATACGAGATTTGTTATGAATACAATGTCTGTAAACTGCAGCTGTGTACTTAGCAATATCATTAGTCATTAGTTACGTCCTGGATTTAAAAAAAAGCAAAATAAAATTAATTGGTCTCGCATTTGATTCCTTCCTGCTATGCTTATCCATTATAATACTTTAATCATTAAAATGTCTGCATCTATAAACAAGATGCAATAAAAAATTCATTATAGGATCCCCTATATTATACCTAATGCTCATATTATGAGAATGATATTATAGGTTGAAGAAAACAGTTGCATGAAGCGATAGAGATGTGTGGAGGAGTGGGGCTAAAATTATTCCAAGAGTAGTGGAGGGAAATTGTTTGTAAAAAGTCTATTCTGCAATTTTTTTTCTGTCCTTTTTTATTAGCATTGTTTTTGGATTTTTGAGTGTTTCTGTCAATGAATTTCAGAGTAATTGCAGTGGTCAGTGGTGATAGCACGTGACTGATTCTTGTCAATTCATTAGCTCTTAATGCCCCAAAGCGTTGTAATTCATCCCTGACCGCTATTACCAAAGCGTTGTTAGATAGCACTCTCATTAGAAATGAGATCACAGAAAGTAAAAAAGCTTCAATGCTTGAAAAATGATGTCTTCGACTTCCGGGAATGGCAGCCGTTGCCCGCACTAGTGTTCTTGCTCGATTAGCTAAGTTTTTTGGTAGTTTTTACGTAATTTTTTTTTTTAAGATGCGATTTTCCTTTACTTTATTATAAAAATAATAGTACTAAACTACTGGTAAATATAGTATTTAACTCAAAACAGTGTTTATGATGCGTAAAATAACCATTCTTAGCCTAAAAAATGAAGTCAGTATGACAATAATAATATAAATGGATTGTACGCAATTTTTAAAATTTCATAACCAGTTGATCGCAATACGGGAAATCCTTCCCGGGAAATGAGGCGGACATTTATTGAAACTGTAAAATAAAAATACTGGGATAATCATTAGAAATGGGCTTGTAAAAAGCAATTATAAAATTAAACATAATTAATTATGTATAGTACATTATTAAATACTAAAGAAAATCTAGAATGATTAAAATCTTATTATAAAGTAGAATGTAAAGTGAATTGTGAAACACTGAAGCCACCTTACAATGTAAACGGTATAAACAAAGTCAAATGAAATTTATTATGGACTTGGGGGAAAAAATAATAATAGAATATATACTTCATATAAAATAAAAAGAAAGACAAATATTCATGCTAAAATAAGTTTCCTTGATTTATAGATGTCTCATTGCTACTTGATTTATCAATAGATTTAGTATAGTATAATCAATTTTTGTTGTCAGAAATTGGTGACGTGGTAGAAATTTTTAACAAAGGAAAAATATATACCTTCGATATTAAACTTGTGAATTGATAAAAAATAAATTTTCCTTATTAATATTTTATTTTTATTCCATTCAATAGAAATAACTTTTCATCAAGGAATATTATCAATTTCTTTGCTAAATGATGAATCTTTCGACATTTTTGTAAAAAATTGCAGCCAACTAATCTCATGTAAAGCTAACAAGATGTCACAATGGCGAAAAAAATAGCATTCCAGTACACAAAAAACACGAAGCCGAATTAAATTAAAAAAAAAAAATTAATTAAAAATTAATGTCTGAAATTGTTATTTTTTCCTAATTTTATCCAATTATTTAGGGATTAAAAAACACAACACATTGGCATATAAAAAGGTTTTTAAAAATTCCATTTTATAAGCGTTGACCAGCCTTTGTCGAAAGGTCAAGGTAATGTACTTTGAGTGTTAAGGACTCAAACTTTGAGAAGCAGTTTTTAAAATTTTTAAATTTCTTTTTAACTTTAGACTTATTCAGCCAGTTAGATAGTTACACTGACTTAAGTCAACCTTTCCTTACTATTGGTTTTGAGGACTAATTTCATGGTTTTATTTTGTATGATTTTCATTGTAAGTTCAAAGTCTATAATCCTTCAATTAGAATTTATTTTGCAGAAAATTGTCCAAATTTTTATCACCTGAAAATTGTTATCTGAGTATATTTGGTATATGAGAGCATAGTATGGCATAATTAGTTAGAACACACTGCAGCACATTACTCCAAATTTACTCCAAGTAAACAATTTAAAATGTAACCTCTGATAATTTTGATAGTTTAACAACATATTGTAATCCCAGGAATGGAACCCCATCTCCATTTCATCATAGAAGCCTTACATCATTTGATTTGCTAGGTACACCAACATGATTTAATAGGCTAGTAATAGTAAAAGTCTTTGATTAAAGTCTGATTGACTGAAGTATGGTATGGCATAATTAATACTCATACTGTGCTTTCTTGCCATAGGGAAGTTATTATTATTATCATTGTTTTTAGAATTTAAATTTTATTTACCTATATTTTAATAAATAATATTTAATCTTTCAGACTTAATTTTATTTCAATGGCCAGTTTTGTTAAAGATCTGATGCGACAGTATGATGAGGCTTACCCACTAGCAGGTAAAACATCAGACGTTTTTTTCTCTACACAACACAAAAATAAGAAAAAAAAGAAATGAACTCGTGAGATTATGTATTTTTGTCATGCTTTATGAATTAAAAAGAAAATCTCATTCACAGTGCTAGATTAGCTGTTCTTTTTAATCCTGATGGCTTTACTCTGTTTGCTCATTGTCACAGCCTGGATTGGAGTCAAGGCTTTTATGAGTATAACAGCAATTTATGTTAACAACAACCACATACTTTTCACATGAAAATGACACAAAGTCCTCTCGTAACAGACCTAAGCTTTTTTTTAACCACAATAAATTGTACCTTTGAGAACATCTTTCTTTATTAAACATAGTACACATTTAGTTAAGATGTATAGGATATCCATCATATAAAGGGGTCAGTCGGGGCCGTTTATCTGGATTTCTGTCTCTATCCAGATTTCTAAAATACTTATGGTACATCTGGGTCAGATTCGGATATCAATGTAGTTATTATGAATTATTTGAAATCAAATTAAATTAATTGATTAAAAGAGCAGATCCTGTCCTGACATTGGGACCGGCCCGGTTTTATCAGGACCTGTTAACTGTAACTTCATTTAGTCAGTAATAGCTTATTACCCAGAGTATTTTTGATTTTGTTATGGTACTGCAGCATATGAGAGAAAACACTAGAAATATCAAAGAGCCTCCTGATTATCCTGGTATGTAAATAGTAGGCCTGTCATCATTATCAGAATAGTACGGCAGATGAACTCTATAATAAAAAAATTGGCTTAGTTGCCAAGGCTTAATACACAACACCACACACCTTGGTACAACACAGTTTGCTTTGTACACACTAAACAGTTTGTTGAACTTCATTCAAGTTTATCATTCAATTCATTGTAAAATGCTCATTGTTGACGTTGACAGTGTCACAGACTGTCATTAAAGATAGAAGGTACTCTCCATATGTTGGTTAATAAATAGTTTTAAGTACTAAATAGACAGTAAAAAAGTACATCCCCTTAGCTCTAACACTTAAATTTGGAGATATCTGGATCTGGCAAATATCCAGCCCACCCCTAATCATGGAATTAAAATATACATCACACAAATTCAACAATCTATGAGCCTCTCTTCCTGGGGATCATTATCCAATTTCCACTTATTTTTATGTGTAAATTCAAATAGTTGTCCATGTCTTGTCAAAAATGGGGAGACCATCAATTTGTGACACTTTTTACAGCATATCTAGAGGTTCACAATCAAGGTGCCACATTTTCTATGAAGTTATCCCTTTTTTTCAGGATCAATGATCCCACATGTCAAAGTAGATCACTACTTTTACTTTACTAATTTAATAGCAGTTGTAATTTTTGCATTAAAATTTGTTTATTGTTGTCATTGACTCCACCTCTTTCAAAAATAATTAGTTTTGGAACAACATTCATTTTGCCATCACTATGTCGTGAAAAATTTGCAATCTGTGCCATCATCAACATTTTTACCTTCTCAGTTCAGCACTTAAAACTCTTATTGCTTTT
This sequence comes from Radix auricularia, assembly GCA_002072015.1. Lineage (NCBI taxonomy): Eukaryota > Metazoa > Mollusca > Gastropoda > Lymnaeidae > Radix > Radix auricularia. The sequence continues at coordinate 136,633 of MUZC01003847.1, forward strand.
TGTTTCAAGCTTTTATAAGCAAATACCTTCTGTATGAATACAACTGTAAATAACAAAGTTTATGAACAGCATCAATGTATATATTTTGCTTATAAGTTATATAGAATAATCTTGTTCTGTTTTGCTTTCAAACAAATTCTTTAAATGTGTTAAGCACTCAGTCTGTTAGCATATTGTTTTTGTGTGTGATCACCCGTTTTACCTACAGTAAAGTAGTAATTATACATAAAGCAATTAATTCTAATTTAGAAATACAACACAAAGATAATTTAATACAACCCTCAGATAGACTACAGGATAAAAACAACTTTCTTACTCCGTAGAAAAGAACAAACACATGCAAATTTTCTTCTGTCTTCCCATCCAGAATTCTGACGTGGTAGAGGTTGCCTGAAGAAACCAGGAAAACCAAAATTTTATCACACATTTAAACTCTAATAAAAATGTAGGAGCGTTTGTAAGAGATAAGATAAGAAGATATAAATTTTTGCATTCAGACAATATTCATAATGTTGCCATGTGCAAAGTGTAAAAACCTGTGCTAAAATGTCTAAAAACCACAAGCAGACAATCGTAAGAGAGAAAAAAATAACTGTTAAAATTAAATTTAAAAGTAAAGGCATTGAAAAGCGAGAACAAATGTATTGGCTTGGCTGATCTAGCGCACTCATACAATCAGTCAACATAAAAAATCTGCACTATTCTCAAGAACAAAAACAAAATTAAAGAAGTGGATGTTTCAAAGAGAGTGTCAAGAATGTTTAGAAATGGCAGCGTATTGATGATGTAGAGAGGTTGCTTCTAATGTTGATAGACAAGAAGCAATTACAAGGTGACAATTTTAACAAAAAACTTTATTTGTGAGATGGTGAAACTTATTTTGTTTCAAATCTAAATTGTACACCAAGTTGTTACACTCCCTAAAAATTCATAAGTAATTTTAGTTGAATAAATGGTAATACAATTTAAAAAAAAAAATGTTGTATTTTTCAGCATGAAACACATATTTTACATTGATTTATGTGGGAAAAATTGTTTTGTTTGGGAACAAATTATGCTTGTTATGAGAGGTTCAACTGTATATGATGCAGCATCTGGTAGATCGGAGAAATTATTATTCCATGAGGGGGCATTGCCATTATTTAAATCCTCCCAAAGATATTTATGTCTTTATAACTGTTGCTCCCACAATATGTTATTATTATTGAAAAAATGCTACACACTATTAGTACTTAGTACTGTGTGTGGTTTTCTATTATCTGATCAGTTTGTACTGAAGTGAAAGAATATATTTTTTTCAAACATCAACCAACATCAAGTCCTGTCTTGATTAGTGTTACTATAACCAGTCTTCTCATGATTTTTAAGTTCTTTAATATTTTTTTAATCTTCTAAATTTAATATAATTTAATTTCAGATCCTCGTACCCGCAACTGGTTTTTGGTGTCTAATTCCCCATATCCAGTATGGGTTTTAACATTCCTGTACCTGGCTTTAGTGGCACTAGGCCCACGAATTATGAGAGATCGCAAACCATTATCCATACAATGGTTTATGGTCATTTATAACTTGGGACTAGTTGGTCTATCGATTTACATGTTTGTAGAGGTAATGTTAAGAGTAATTTGATATTTAATTTTTTTTCTTTAATCAGTAATTTAAAAAACTAATAATAAAACATTGTACCTAAATGAAAATGCTTAATTATAAATAAAACTGTGAATGACAATAACTAACTGTTTAAAGCAAAGCAATGTGCCAATTCCAATATTGTCAATCATTTCCCTCTTCAGAACAAATACATGTGTGCTTACATTACATAATCATTCCTTGTTATGATTGAAATTTATTCATAAAAATAAAAACTTTTAAAGTCATTTCTAAAAATTTCATTTCTGAATTCCATTTATTCCTTAAGATTCTTCTCAGTATCTGGGATGCTGGTTATGATTTGGTTTGTGCAAGCTATAATAAAGAATCCATCGTTAATCCCAAGGAGCTCAGAGTAAGTTATTGCATAGTGAATTTTTGCTAGTGGGTATTATTTTTTTTGTGTAAGATTGATTTCTCCTTAGCTTGGCCAGTCAGAATGGTTTGATAAAAGATCAAGTTTCTTTCTGTTCATTAAGTTTTTCCTGTGACCTGATTTTTCTATTTTGTTTCTGGGAGAGTATGGCTTATGGCCATATGTGGATCCCAGAAAGTTGTCAATAATGCCACAATAACTTGACGGCATGTAGACGGGGGTCTGGAAAAGATGTTTTTAACCATGTCAGGTGAGGAACAACATCAAAGAGGTTGTGTCTGGAAATCATAAAAATTCAGTCCATGGTTTTCCAGGATTGTTGATTGATGTCTTAAAACACATTGGAATGAGAAAAAACTAATGGTTAGCTGTTCAACCTTAAGAGGATACATGGCAAAATCAGGTTTCTGACAGTTGAGATCAGGTATAACTCAAAAGCCCTAAATTCTGAATCAGACACCAATAGGCAAAGAAGTGTTACTAATTTTTGGTATATCTATTCTATTCTTATTATTACCTTGGAAAAGACTGAGAATTTATACCTGCTAAGCATGTTTTGAGCCTAATTTTCAAGTTAATGGCAAAAGGCTTAAAATGGTATATATTAAAATTATATAGCAATTCTTAATTCAGCAGCATTTACTCCACAGTTAGTAATTTGAAAAAAAATGCCAAGAAACATGAAAGTAACTTGAAAACTGGTAATAACTCACAACATTGTCATTTAAAATTAAAATACACCAACATAAATAATATTTTAATTAGGGACCAACCGGAAACTGCTCCGGGCATTTGCCCCGGCCGTATATTGGGTTTTTTAGAACTATTGGCCTCGACAAATAGTGCCCACGAAAATAACTGAATGTTAAATATCTAAAAATAACCTTTAAAAAATACAATTTTGGAATTCGATAAGTATCAAGATTAGTATACTTATAAATTGTTAAAAATATAACAAATGTAATCAAATTATAGAAATTAATAATTTGAAATTATAAAGATATAAAGCTAATAAATTGATTTTCAACAACAATATTGTGTTAACTTCTAGCGATTAGGGCCACGCCGCCATATTTAAAATTTAGAATAATAAAATTAATTCAATTTAAGTAAATTAACTAAAATTAGCAGCGACTAACAGTTACAAAGTAAATACGTGAGATATTAACAAGACAAACCAAATTTACGAGTAATATATAATGAATTTATTGTTTCAAATTTTACTAAATAAATAGTCCCTTCTTCTGGCCATAATTATAATTAAGCTTGTTAACGGTTAACCGGTCCTCAGATTAGGATCGGTCCTCTTTATTGAGGACCGTAGGACCGCTTAACCAAAGAGGAAAAAAACCCCAAACAAATAAACTAGCGGTAACGTAGTAAAAAAAAACAACACAAGCGGTAACGCGCCTCGTGCCTCTCCCTCTCGCTTAGTCACAGTGAGTAAAAGCGATACCACGATCCAGCTGACAAGTTGGTTGGCATTCAAGCCTTCAGTCTCCTAGCTGTAAGCGTGCGTACATGACGCGTTATAGCCTGGCTTGACTGAAGTTCACAACTAATAGTACTAGCGGGATTCAGTTGTAGACTGATGCGGATGCGATTTGCGCATGCACCTTAGTAATAAAAAAAATACATGGTACTTATACGATAGAGACTAAACTCACCCCCTCCCCCATAATAATTTCAGAATTAAGCTTGTTAATGGTTAACCGGCTACCGTAGGACCGTGTAACCCAAAAAATAACAAAAAAAAAAAACTAACGTAGTAAAAAAAACTAGTGAAAAAAAACAACACGCGGTAACGCGCCTCTCGCTTTGTCGCGGTGAGTAAAAGCGATACCAACTGGAGTACGAGAGCTAACACAGTGGCGTTTGATGTCAACAACGGTAAAAGCCGAGGCTGTTTCAACAACACAAGCGGTAACGCGCCTCTCGCTTTGTCGCGGTGAGTAAAAGCGATACCAAGATTCAGCTGGTTAGTTGTCGAGCGACTGACTATACGAGAGCTAACACAGTGGCGTTTGATGTCAACAACGGTCAAGGCATAAATTGTTTCTATTTATATTAATTATAGCCTGTTTCTTATAAAGACAAAGAAAGCTATAAAACATATGACCCCCTGACCTATCCGCATTTTCTGATCACCGGTTTATAGTCTGTTTCAGTTCAGGCATTCAAAAAATTATCGGCGCACGCCGCTTAGTGAAGTACATGTACCTATATTACGAGAGGTATTTGAAAGACGTAGCAAAGATACCGGGCGATTAATCGGCCCACAAATTCGAGTTCGGTCTTTTAGTGACAGTTTTCCTGCTAGTCAAAGGCATTTGATTACCACATTAATAGTACGCCGAGTGTAGCTCAAACCCTATTTGAACAGAAAAAACGGGGAGGGGGAACGTGTGCGTCGCAAAATTCAATTATTCTGGCAAGTTGACGATTAAAAAATAATGTTTTATTTAATAAATTCCATTTTATCATCGTTTACTCCGTTGCTTTATAATTTTATTATATTATTAATTTTAATACGCGAGTTGATCGGCATCACACACAAGAGAGGTAAACATGACGTCACAACGGACGGGGCAAGGTTTGGTTTTTGAAACTAATGAAAAAACCTCGCTAACTTTAACGAACGATTGAGCCTGACCTCTTATTTAGACCGGTGAACTACGAGTCCCCAAAATAAAATATAAAAAAGACAATTAACCATCACTGTTTAGTTAATTTTTTGGATTAAAAAAAATGCTTTGAATTGAGGGCAATGCGGAAAGAGCTGAACGGAAGCGGGCTTTTTTGCCATCAGACGATGCCAGGCGACAACATTCTCTTGTTAGTTCTCAAATGGGTCTCAAAGCATTAGGGATATATGGACGAGAGGTTAACCGGTCTTTTTTTGAACGGTTAGTCGGTCCTCAAAAACGAGCGGTCTTAACAACCTTAATTATAATATCAATGCACTTCGCATGAAGAGTGTAGACGGTAAGGTAAACTTTAAAAAATACAGTGAATAATAATTTAATAAACCATTTTGAAATATCTGAAAATAAATTGCATAGGTAGAAAATGTTAAAGCTAAATACAAGGTGGTTATGATTTTGCAAAATAGAGCAAATGCTAATTGTTTTAAAAAACAAAATTAATTCGATTTAACCCTACTACTACTACTCGGATTGGTACCCGGATCTGGTAAATAGTACATCTAACTATTTGGATTTGGTATCTGGTAGAAAATTTCTAACCAGTTGGTCCCTAATTTTAATTATATTATAAATATTGATAGTGAATAAAAAATCATAAATCTTTTATAAAAATTCTTTTGATTTGTCACTATCTGCACAATTTTAAAATTCTGATTGTAAAGCACAGATAAAGTGGCACACAATTTTAACTTAATTATACTATTTACTTTTGTCTGCACTTTTTTGGTTGGGAAATTTTTAATGTTTTTTCTTTCGATAATCATGACTTACTAAATTTAAAGTTATCTGGAATTTTAACCATATGACAGTGTATATTACAAGATAAGCTTTTAATCTTCTTATATCAAATTCATATGCAGAACAGCTCTTAACACCTACATGAACATTAAAAAAGCCATGCAAACAAGCTTCAAGTTAGCCCATTATCAATAAAATTTTTTAGTCGGTCCTCAAAAACGAGCGGTCTTAACAACCTTAATTATAATATCAATGCACTTCGCATGAAGAGTGTAGACGGTAAGGTAAACTTTAAAAAATACAGTGAATAATAATTTAATAAACCATTTTGAAATATCTGAAAATAAATTGCATAGGTAGAAAATGTTAAAGCTAAATACAAGGTGGTTATGATTTTGCAAAATAGAGCAAATGCTAATTGTTTTAAAAAACAAAATTAATTCGATTTAACCCTACTACTACTACTCGGATTGGTACCCGGATCTGGTAAATAGTACATCTAACTATTTGGATTTGGTATCTGGTAGAAAATTTCTAACCAGTTGGTCCCTAATTTTAATTATATTATAAATATTGATAGTGAATAAAAAATCATAAATCTTTTATAAAAATTCTTTTGATTTGTCACTATCTGCACAATTTTAAAATTCTGATTGTAAAGCACAGATAAAGTGGCACACAATTTTAACTTAATTATACTATTTACTTTTGTCTGCACTTTTTTGGTTGGGAAATTTTTAATGTTTTTTCTTTCGATAATCATGACTTACTAAATTTAAAGTTATCTGGAATTTTAACCATATGACAGTGTATATTACAAGATAAGCTTTTAATCTTCTTATATCAAATTCATATGCAGAACAGCTCTTAACACCTACATGAACATTAAAAAAGCCATGCAAACAAGCTTCAAGTTAGCCCATTATCAATAAAAATTTTCACAAAAAGTAAATCTGGTGTTGCTGTCAAGATCCTATCAAGTTCAGCTATATAAGCTTAACTTTACTTCTTAAAATTCAAAGTCACTGTCAATGTTTTAATATAGGAATTTTTTAGGTGCTAAAGTCTCATTGTTCAGTTTCATTTTCATCACAAGCAGAAGCTAAACCACTGTTTAAAAACTTTTTTGTGATTGTTAAATTGTAATATTCAACCTACAGGAAAATAGAATCATGCTTCTGGCATGTTTTCCTATAGCTCATCTTTTTTAATAGAAAGAACACTTGATTGAACATAAGATATGTTATGGTTTTATGAATCATTTAGATTAAAGGAAACATAATGAAGGGGCCACTAGATCTTGATGAAGATGAATCACAAAGGTCTTTTAATAAAAACAGCTGAAATAAATATTTGGATTAGGAACTATGACAAAGTTAAGACTGGGTATTAAACTTACTTTTATAGTCTAGGGATAAGGTTCACTTGAATTAATTTGATTCAAACCACAGGTTGAAATTTAAAGTAATTAAATTCTCGTACTTGTTAATACAATTGATTTAAGTGCAGGAAATAATCAGTCTCATCACATCCATTGCAATTAAAAACAACAGTGCTTCTTCGTTCTCAATATTGCTGTATTTTCTGGATTTGCTTCCATAGCCTTTGGTCAGCCAAGACCATCTGCAAGGCAGCAGTTGTTATTTGGCAAGTGATGCAGCGTTCACATGCCACGGCTAAGGGTTCCACGCATTACCCCGCCGCTTTTCACCCATTTGGAGCTGGGTGGAACTCGGGGACGCCCTAGGCCCCGGGAACAAGTCCATGGATTCGAACTCGTGACCATCGGAACGACAGTCGAGCGCGCTTGCCACTCGACCACCGCGGCCCCCAAACAACAGTGCAAACTCATGATTATAACTGTGCCATAAAACCATAGGTTTTTAAAGATTTTTTGGTTGGCAACCTTTTTTATTTATAAAAGCGTCAACCTTCATACAATGAAAAAGTCAAGAAAATATATATGAAAATAGTTACTCTAGTACAGCGGGCCTTACAAATGGTTTTCTGGAGGTAAACAACTGTTGACTAAAAAAATATTCACTATAATGCAAATTATTTGCCGCCAAAAATTTTGGGGTTGCGTATTTGTTGATACCAGCCTCATGTCAATATCAAAATTTAATTAATTTTTTTCTTTTATATATCATCCTTAAAGAGGAGCAAATAAGAAATATATATTTTCAATCAGAACTTCACGTGCAATTTAAGCAAAGTATGTTTTGGAAAAAATAGATGTTTCTCTTTCATATGTTTTTTAATTAAAATTTTCTTTATTAGGCAATTCAAGAAGTTGTTAATATTTTCATTCTCAGGTAGCCAAAGTACTCTGGTGGTATTTCTTCTCTAAAGCTATTGAACTGTTGGACACTGTGTGCATGATTGCCCGCAAAAAATTTGAACAGGTCACTTTTCTACATTGGTTCCATCATGCAAGCATGCTCAATATCTGGTGGTGGACCATGATGTTTATACCTGGTGGGATGTGTAAGTCCAATAACAATAGAACGTTTATTTATTGCTGTAACTCTTAACGTAATATGCCCCAAAGACTGGTAACGCGCACCTTATCTCTATTGCCAAAGCGTGGTAATGTGCACCTTGATAGAACTCTCTTTAGAAATGAAATAACAGAAAGTAAAAACTCTTCAGTGCGTAAAAGAAGACTTATTTGACTTCTGGCAATGTCTGCCATTTCCCTTGCTAGTGTTATCGCTTGATTTGTGAAGTTTTTTCGAGTATTTACAGTTTTTTTTTTAAAAATGCGATTTTGCTATACTTTATAATAAAAATAATAATTTTAAACTACAGGTAAAAAATAGTTATAATGCAAGACGGTCTTTTGGTTACGTAAAATAACTATTCTTATTTTAAAAAATGAAATCAATATGGCAATAATAATATAAATACATTTTGCGCAATTTTTTAAATTTTATAACTAGCTGATCGCAATACGGGAAATCCTTACGGGATTGAGGCGGAAGTTTACTGAAAACCTTCTAGGGTATTAAACGTTAAGTTATAATTTACATTTTATGTACGCCATGCACCTAAAGTATTTTTTTTTGTTAGGCCATTTTCTGCTACTGGAAACACTAACAAAGACAATCCTGTCATATTTTTATCTTTGTTCAACCATTTCATCAACTGAAGGCTCAATTAAAAGATTAAAACTGGGCAAACAAATTTTAAGATTAGAATTTTAAAAGTAATTTCAAAGTTGAAATATGATACAAGTCAGATAATGGAAAGAAACAAAGAAATTATTGTTATAGAATGTTATGCAAATGCAAGTTATTGACGTCTGTGCTAGCTCATGTGTTAAAAATTAAGCTTTTTGAATTTTCCAGAAATGTTTCACAAGGCTTGCAAAAAAATGTACAAACCTTTTGTACACTGTTACTTCTGACTATATTATTAGTTTCCAAGAATAGTGTGTGTTAATAATTATTTTTTAAAAAGTTGACATATTTGATTTCTAAATTGAAGTACGATATTTGGGGACAAATGGAGCCACATAGTTATTGGAGGCTTTGATATTTTTTAATAAGGTTGTTAAGACCGCTCGTTTTTGAGGACCGGCTAACTGTTCTAAAAAAGACCGGTTAACCGCGCTTCCTTATATCCCTTATGTTTTGAGAACTAACAAGAGAATGATGTCGCCTGGCATCGTCTGATGGCATCAAAGCCCGCTTCCCCAGCTTGCGTTTAGCTCTTTCCGCATTGCCCTCAATTCAACTCATTTTTTAATTTAAAAATCCAAAGAATTAATTAAACAGTGATGGTTAATAGTTTTTTTTATATTTTATTTTGAGGACTCGTTCACCGTTCTAATTAAGAGGACCGGCTCAATCCAATCGTTCGTTAAAGTTAGCGAGGTATTTTTCATTAGTTTAAAAAACCAACGCCTCGCCCCGTCCGTTGTGACGTCATGTTTACCTCTCTTGTGTGTGATGCCGGTCAACTCCCGTATTAAAATTAATAATAATAATAAAATTATAAAGCTACAGAGTAAACAATGATGATAAAATGGAATTTATTTTTAAAAAACATATTATTTTTCAATCGTCAACTTGCCAGAATAATTAAATTTTGCGGCGCATGCGTTCCCCCTCCCCGTTTTTCTGTTCAAATAGGTTTTGAGCTACACTCGCCGTACTATTAATGTGGTAATCAAATGCCTTTGACTAGCAGGAAAACTGTCACTAAAAGACCGAACTCGAATTTGTGGGCCGATTAATCGCTGGTATCTTTGCTACATCTTTCAAATACCTCTCGTAATATAGGTACATATACTTCACTAAGTGGCGCGCGCCGATATGTTTTTTGAATGCCTGAAACACTATAAACGGTGATCAGAAAATGCCAATAGGTCACGGGGTCATATGCTTTTATAGCTTTCTTTGTCTTGATAAGAAAGAGATTATAATTAATATAAATATAAACAGCCTCGGCCTTGACCGTTGTTGACATCAAACGCGCACTGTGTTAGCTCTTGTACAGTTACAGTGCCTCGACAACTAAGCAAATTAAAATTTTAAAAATCATTCCTTAGCATTACCTAGTACTATTAGTTGTGAACTTCAGTGAAGCAAGGCTATAACACGTCATGTTCGCACGCTCACAGCTAGGAGACTGAAGGCTTGAATGCCGACCTACTTGTCAGCTGGATCGTGGTATCGCTTTTACTCACTGTGACAAAGCGAGAGGGAGAGGCGCGAGTGCGTTACGGCTTGTATTGTTTTTTTTCACTACGTTTCGGCTAATTTTTTTTCTTATTTTTGTTACACGGTCCTGCGGTCCTGAATAAAGATGACCGGTCCTAATCTGAGGACCGGCTGACCGGTTAACCGCTAACAACCCTACTATATTCTATATTAAGTAGTGTCTGTTCTCTGTTCTTATTTTGTACTTGAAACAAATTAAGATTTGTGTTAAGAAACTTTAAAAATAGCAACAATGCACTTATGATTTGGGATAGACCCTGTCCGGAGATTGTTCTTTATCCAAAGACACTGTGGTTATCATACCAAAATTTACTTTGTTTCTGATCAGATTCTTGGATGTGTTTTTTTTGACATGTGATAATTGCTGGATTCTATACCACCAAGAGACCAGCCCTTCTCAGAAGTTTCTAATAACAGATTTGAATCTAGAAAAGCTTTTCAAAATTTCATTTTTCAGTATAACTGAAAAATTGTACCAATGGCAAGCAAGAATATGCAAAAACTGTTTAGCCTTGCAATATAAATACTGTTTTGTATTAACGCATTATATGTAAAAAAGGATTTTAAATTCAGAATTTTGCTTAACATTTCAGCATGGTTCGGTAGCTGCATGAACTGTCTGGTCCACGTAGTCATGTATTTATATTATGGTCTCTCTGCCATCCCTTCCCTTAGAAATAAACTGTGGTGGAAACGATATATTACTCGCTTTCAACTAGTAAGTATTTATTTCATACCTTATTTTTATGCAATGTTGATGACACTAAAACTTTTTCTTTTTTATTCTTGAAACATTTTTAAAAAAAGTTAAGCTATATTCTAATAAATACAAAAAAGTAAACATTTTTTAAAGTGGGGAAATCATATATTTTTGTCAAAAACACCTTTTATAAAAAAAAATAATAATTGGCTTTCAACTTGTATTTTGTAGCTAATAAACACAATTATTTTTCTTTATTTGACAGCTTCAGTTTTGTATTACCTTCACTCACACAGTCAATTCCATTCGCGTGGGTTGTGATTTCCCTAGATGGGGCCAAAATTTGCTGGCAGGTTACATGGTTGCAATGCTCATTCTATTTGGTAACTTTTATATGCAAGCATATATCCGTCGAGGCAACAAGGACAACACCATTACATCATCACGCAGCCAAGAAAATGTTGGTGCTTATGATATAAAGAAAGTGAAGCAAACTAATGGACAAGTAGAGGCCAATGGGCATACCTCTCGAAGAAAAATAGATTAAAAATAGGATTGATGAATTAGTTTAAAATTGCCTGGGTGATACATGCCTTTGGGTGTATAGAATTTAGTATAATTTTGATAGTAACTTACTGTAATTACATTATTTTTATTTTTTCATGCCATTTCAAGATAAAGTAGCGTTCCTACCCTATAAAAGTGCAATATAGCATAGCAATAAAAACATTTTAATAATTTAAAACTTAGATTTTTAAAATGCTTTTTAGAATCTTATGGTGAGCTAAACCAAATTAATTAGTATTAGATTTTGTATTAGAAACTTTTTATTAAAGAGTTTTTTTTTATTTCTTTAGTTATTAAGTTTATTATATTTTCCAGATGGCAGTAATTTTTTTATTCATAATAAAAATTATATCATTCAAATTTTTTAGAGCATCCATTTATCAAGAAGATCATAAAAGATTTAAGGCTCAGTTTACATATAAATTCAAACATAGAATTGAGTAGTCCATTCTATTCAATTATTCATACCAGTATTGGTAGCATAATTTAGTCTCACACAAGTAACTTCTCTTCAAAAGACTGTTTATCTAAAAAGAACAACTAAACTATTAATATAATGAAAACATTTTTGTTTTTCTCTAAAAGATTTCCTGTTTTTCAGAAACGCATCCATTTATTCATTTATTAATGTAGGCAGCTGAAACCATCCTTAAAATCTCTTTTTTATATAAGTTATTAGATTGGCTCAAAATAAAATTTGTTACTTATTTTAATTTTAATTGGATAGACTAAAATAGTTCTTAAATATTTGGTAAGAAATGATAGAGTTTAACAAAATAAAATATGAAAAGTTAAAGCAACAAAATTTGGACTACATTTATGTTTAAATATTCACCTCAACTTCATTTCATACCTTCAAACATTTCACAACTATAACACAACTAGTGTACTTGAAATTAATTTTTAAAAAAAAGAAATAAAATTTCCTTCTGAGAGTTTTGGTTATATCACTAAGTGGTGAAATGGCCTAAAATTATTGTCAGTAAAAAAAATTTTTTTAAGCAGTCCATAAAATTTTTTAAACAACAGATAATAGATCATTTTTATATGTACCCCGATTTAAATTTAATCTGTCATCGCATAAAATGATTTCATTAATGCATTGATTACAGTGCCGGTACTTAATTTAGTAAATGCATAATTATATTTTTGGTATGCATGAAATCCTTAATTTCAAGGACACATTTTTTGCATTTTGTAAGAAATTTACATCTTTTCTTTTTTTTTGTGTGTGTTAAGTTTCTTCTTAACTTTAAGAAGTTTTGAGACTGTCCACATGAAAGTAATTTTAAAAAATAAAAGAACCCATTAAAAATGTTACTTAATCTTAAAAAGAGACACGCCTCCAACATTCTGTTTTATAGTTATGATATATTAAATGGCATTAAACAACGGACACCAAGTTCATTTACTTACTTTGTTTAAATTGGCCTGATAATATCACTGAATGAAATTTGTTCATTGAAATAATTTACCTTATTTGTTTTTTTCTTTATGGCCATTTATGTTGTCAGCAAAAATAATGTACCACTGTTAATTGACTTTAAGAGTTACATCTGCCTGCCTGTCAGATTTTTAGGGATTGACCATTAGATTAATACTTAATAAACATCTAGCAACCATAATAATAATTATTTTTTTGAAGTACTTACCCCAAAAAACTGCATATAAATTGAACAGCAAAATTACATCTTGAAAATTGCATTTACATCAATCGTAAATTTTAATCAGCCTATTTTGTATAATATTGTGTACTTATCAAAAGTTACTAGTCCATTGATTTATTATATTTGTGCTATTTGTATAGATGTCTTACAATTATTTATTAATGAATTTCTTGGGGAAAGAACTAGTTTTTGTAGGGTTGAAATCTGAACACTGACAGTCTTGTCGTCATACCTTATAAATGGAACCTACCTGTTTAGCACAGACTTCAAATTAATAATAGTAATGCATTATATTCCAACAATTAGTACTTCTTAACAGTTTTATTCTCAAAAAATTGTGGGAAAGTGACATTACTGACCATAATATAAGAATAAGAAATTGTATTAGTGTACGACTAGTAGATGCGTTCTCCTGTTGTGCATCCAAACTTAGCTCAGTTCCGGTGAGCAGGAGGAGACACTTGGTTTCTCTGCATTTTTTGTTTTATATATTTACTTCACTTTAATTTTTAGAGCAAGAAAGATTGTTTACTTGCTGTAAAAGAAAATTTCAACAGAAATCTATTATAATCTTAAGTTTGTTTTATTCTGCTTTTTTTTTAAGTTTGAGAAATACATTTACTTACCTCATTCTCTTTTAATTTAAAACACTTGTATACTGTTCTTAATTTAAGAAAAAATTTGAAATGATTAAAAAATTAAAAAATGAAATAGTAATTTTAAGAGTTCTTTGCAATGAAAACTCATTTTTGATTCAAGCCAATTTTAAATATAATATATAGCCGTTGGAGATTATAACTGTTGTAAGTCTAAGCATTTGCAAAAGCTATATTTTCAGTCCATCAACTTAAAAAATGTATAAATTAATGATAATTTTAGTAATTATGGTGTTAGAGGCTATCCATATATGTAACATCAACTCAATTAAAAATTATCTGTTGGGGTCCTGGCAAAATATGGTTTACTTGTGACATTTTCAAAAGGGATCTTGGTAGCTAGTTTTAACAGTAATAAATATCCCAGTGATAAATTGAAATCTATGTATGTGATCAGTTATTTTTTTGAACTGATTTGTTTTATTTCATATGACAGCTGAGTAAACCAGTGACAATGTAACAAAGTTTTGTTTACTTACAATCTCTTAAGAATAAAGATACTCTAAATGGTTTATTGTCTATAAATAAATGTAAACAGATCCTTAACAATCATCATTTGTGGGTATACTCTTGGGGGTGGGTTCCAAAAAAATTATAAGCATTAAGTGGTTTATTTTTTAAATTTATTTTTTATCTATCTTTCAAATACATGGATGGCCCCTAAGCTTTTGTCAAGGGAATAAATGTATTCTGAAGACAATTGTCACCATAAGAAATGTAATAAATTGAGATTGCTGTTTTCAAACAACTGGTTGTTATTTTATTTACAATTACATTTCTTTTAAAGCTCTTCAATTATAGACATGGCAATAGGTCAATACCACTTTATCCCAGTACCTACTCTTGGATACAGAAATTTTGATACATAAAATTACATATATAAACATAACTAATACATGATCAAAAACTGGTGTTACTAGTGTTAGGGTGTAAAAAATGTGTGATTGATTTTATGTGCTACTGATTTTGGGAAATGTAATCACCTTTTCTGTTTATTCAAGCATTACCATGTTTGTAATGCACTTTGTAATTATGTAATAAATTTTGAGTGTGGGTATTAACTAAGTTTCAACAATTATGCTGCTTAGGCTCAAGTCTAGGTAATGGGTGGAGTTAATTTTAAGTCTTGTCTCCTCGGACAACTAAAATACTTATTCTCAAAAAAGCTTTTGATTACTCCCTAATAGCTTTGTTAAAAACCTGGGCATCTGGTGCCACTTGATGGGCAGTGCCACACAACATTGTCTGAGCATAGTCTCAGTTGCGAATCTAATCCCTTCAGTGTAGGGCACAAAGTGAACAGATGCACTACTGTTTCAAATGCTAGACTGCAACTGCAATGTGCCCAGTCTAAGCCCCTGTTGTGACTGATTGAGTTGGGAGGGCAATGCTTATTTGAGTCACCATACCTTAGACAACTAATATGTACTGTTTCAAGAAATTTTACACCAGTATTGAGAAAGATTACAATTAAAAGAAATTACTCAACATTTCAGCTAAAACCTAAACATGCCAAACAAGATGATTTGAAACTAAAAATAGAAAATCAATTGAAGATTTTAAACAGCATGAACGGTGTCGAGAGGTAAAATGAATTTTTAAAGATTGATTTTAGTTGTAGCAAATGCTCCAATTTCTAAGTGAAACTGAATACAATCTAGTACAAAACAAGATAAAGTAAAATGATGAAAAAAAATCATTGTTAACTAGGGCTGCGGAAATTAACGATTAATTTATCAATTTATCGGTAAAATGTGTATCGATTAAAATTATTTTAATTGATAAAATAGCAATTACAATTAAAGATAATATTTTAAACAATTTTTTCGATTTATTAATAAATAATTAATAATAGTTTTTTTTAAGTGCAAACTTCCCCATTTAAAAAAAGATTTTTTAAAGTGTAAACTTTGAAAGAAGCTGTTTTATAAGGAAAATGATATTAAAAAAATAAACTTTTTTTTTTTACTTCATTAATAAAACAATATTTAAATTCATTGACATTAAATTGAACTACTTATACTAAAATATATCATCTAAAAATACTATATTTTTTATTAAAAACTTCAGTTTTAGGTATTTTATGAAATTTTCAGTTTAATGATGTAATACATCTTATTTTCAGCTTTAATCAAAATTATCTATTAATTATTCGGTAATTTTTCAAAAGTTAATGATTAAATTTACATTAATCGATAACAGCCCTACTGTTTACCAATGCAGGTATTGATTAAAAAAAAACCAATGCAATTGAATCGTGGGCTGTTAACTGTTATAAATATAAAATTATGTAGCTAAAATCAATATCGTAATTTTTTTGTTGACTCAGAAAAGGAATCTTTTCTGGCATCTTGTGGCATCTTATAACATTTCTTATGTTCTTTACATAATATTTTGGGCTATTTCAAAAATTTTATTTATTGTATGGTATGTTTTTTTTGTGTGTTGTTTGTCTGCCGAGTCGACAAGGACCACTCTAGTCATCCAAGGGTTTCTTGGACTGGTTTTGCCTATGTGTGGACAGATGGCTGACGAGGTCGATCTTGGCACAGAAGGTTCGGGCACAGAAGGGACACGGGATGGGACGAGTGGGATGTCTCCAGGAGGCTTGCCTCTTCTTATCTGCGGCAGTGATCCTGTTTGTCTCTCTTGTCCTGTCACCTTCGTGGATGGATTGGTGCCAGGTGGGCTGGTCCATTGCAGCCAAGGAGGTTAGATTATAATCAAACCTCCTTGATTGCAGCTCTATTCCATGTGTCAGGGTTATCTTATCTTAGATACACAGACGCTCCTATGCAGATGATAATTGCGTCCACAGACCATGATTGGAAAAGGTTTTGACATCCTTCCTCAAAACATGATTATGGAGTTTGCTTCTACCCCTAGCATTCAATGATTTGGATGGTATTGATTTTGCTTTTTAATTATTTACTTAAATTTACCATTTATTACTTTACATTGTTGAATTCAAGCTTATGTCAGTATCTTCTCTGATGGGTTGGATGATGTTTTGGGCAGATAATCTATTAAAACTTTTTAAAGTTGTTAAAAAGTGTTCAGGTTCAGTGAGCTTCAATCCTGATTCTTTAAATTTAAGCTCTCATTTAAAAAAAAATTTTGCTTATCATTTTTACTTTTTTAATTCTTTGATTTTATAAATAAAATCTTGGAAAAAATTACAAAGAAATTTACAAAAAAGATTTTCTAATTATTAGAGAAAAATATTAACAGCCTTTTTAAACTGTTAAGCAAAGGATGTCTGAACAGAATAATTTGTTAATGTTTTATAATTACCTGGTATCTAAATGCAATAGAGTGTTTTATTTTCAAGATGTGGTTTAATAAATTTTAAGCCATTTTTGTGAGGGACTATTGTAAAACACCTTGAGCTTACATTTACAGTTACTGGGTGCATACTAAAGTTTTGAATAACATAACTTTGTTCATTTAGGGTGCTCTTAATTATCAGCAACTACTTGATTACATAGGCTATTATAAATCATAAAAGAACCTTTTACATACATAAAAACCCACAAAATTACACTAAAATGTCAGACAACGTTCATATTTTATTTGGTTTTAAAAAAATACATTTTTAACAAACAGGTTTGTACTTCATAAACTGAACATGTATAACTTGGCTCACCACAATTATCAAATTGTAAAGGCAAAGGCATAATGAAACAGTCATCCATCTAATAATACATTGGAAAGCATTGGGATATGACTTTAAAGCAAGCTTTTCATAGACGATGTCAGTTGTTTAAAAAATCCTTTAAGTTATCCTTCAAGTTTAACATAAAGCTCATTATTTTCGAAAAATAAAAATACTTGTTCACATTCAAGTCATGTAAACAGTTATGAAGATTTAAAGTTTATAATTACAAATTCCCTAACATAAATTGAATCAAAATTACACTCCATAACATTTGTGTTAAATTTATATTTTGAACTGAAGGATCAATAATTAGGCTTTTAGTGATTAAAAAATACACCAGAAAAAGAGATCTGAATTTTCGAAGCTGTCTTTTAACATTAAAAACAACTTTAAAAAATATCATTTCTATATCTGGGAGAATTTTATGTTGAAAAGCTGCATGGATTAAGTTCAGTTAAATGGAGACTCTTAGATGTTAGTTCTGTAAAATTGCTTCAGCATATCTAAACTTTGATTAAACTATAATGAGTCCTGACTCAAGATACTTACTTTCTTATGTACCAGTACACATCCATAGGTATGTAATCCTCACAGGCGTTAGTGACTCATTGTGTCACTCTCTCATGACTTACCCCATAGACAGAAAATATTGCCAAGCTTTACTTTGAATCACTAAACTGAGTTAGCTTGAAACCCTTTCTTAAGGAAATCTAAGAAAAAATATAACTTGGCTCTTAAATTTCAAACCATAATAAAATACATATCATTTTTATAGGTACTCTACCAAATGTAAAACAGATAAGATAATTGGGCTTCTTGAATGATAAGTTAAAAATATTTTTTAAATTAGCATTAGCCCATGAATTAAGGTAATATTAGAGTAATATTTTTTCAAAAGGCTATTATAGAAATAGCCTAATTTTTACTTTAAATCAAAATAATGAATAATCATATTTTTTTCCCATTTTTTATTACACCTGTAAATTAAAAAAAAAAAAATACAATTTGGATTCTAATTCAAACTGTATAAAATAGTAGACTTATATGTTTTTAATTTCAATATTATGCTGCTTGATAAATGCATCTGTAGCTCTCATTTCTAATGTCCAATCATTCTTTAAAAAAAAACAATGATTTATACAATCCAATAACTGCCCTTAAGCAAAACAACTAATAGCAAAAACTAGATATTGCTGTTATCGATATAATTAAGCTTATTTGTAGTTGATATACACAATTACTAATCACACAAATGATGCTGATACATGCTAGCAGTACTCAATAAAGTATTTGTGTTTATGTACAAAGCAGGAAATCAGTATAAGAATGCTATGAGAAAGCATACTCATTATATTTTACATTGCTAGAGTATGTACAAGTCACAAACATCTTATACATAATTTTAAATAACTAAACAAATACAAGCATCATTAATTAACTTATGGCAAAATATCTATTTAATTTAAATTTAAAATATTTTAGCTTTTAAACTGAATGTAATAATTTGAACAAGATAGTTAACAACTGACGGGTAAAAAAGATTAATAATGAACAAAAAAAGTCAGCTGCATAAATCATCTGAAAATGTTTATTTTATAGACTAGAAGCATTATAACATAAATTGAAACATTGTTCCTTAATCCCAAAATGTTGGCATTAAAGTTTTAATAAAATAAATACTGCAGCAAGAGTCAATTACATTAAAAACCAATTAAAAAATTCAACACTAAAAGTAAAAGAAATTCTCAATTTTTTCCACTAATAACGACCTCTTGTCATCATTTTCTTGTTGGATAAAAGAAATAACTGAGTTTTTTTTTTAAAGGAAGTCTTTAGTCTTCATTTTTTTTTACTTATGGTAGATATATCTTTTTTTCAAAAATATTTATAAATTTAATTGTTCACTGTTAAATTTTCTAAAATTATTATTTTAAAATTTTCATCAAATTCAATTAGATTATCAGTAGAGACTATTCTTAAAGCTTTAAATATTTTTTTTGTGTAAATATGCTTATCATCTACGCATCAGTTATGTCAGCAAAAAAAATTTTGGAAAATAAAAATAAATAACTACTGGGTATTATTACTTTCACGTGAGAGCTGAGTTACAACCCCTTCCATGGTTACCCCACAGACCTGTGGCTCCAAGTAGCTGTAGCATGCACAGGGGCCACAACCTGGTAAAATGTCTCGACTGACCAGCTAAACCAGTGGGACATGTCTACCCAAAATGTGAAGACTAGTTTTGGCTGCATGCTGGATCTTATATGAGCCAGTGGGTAAGAGGCAATTCACAGCAAAGCATTGTGGAGTGTTAAGAGCATGACGAGACAGAAGGACATCCTGGTCATCCACTGCACCCAACCGCATCCCCAGCCATCTTGACAACGTCTTGCTGCTTGATCAGTTGGCTTTGGGCGAGAGAGTGAAGTCGACATTTTGCCCAAATCTTCCCCTCTAAGTGACTCACTTTTAACAAATTCACAGCAAAAGTCATTCTTATCATCCATTAATGTGATGAGAATGGTCCTCATTGATCTCTACGGTCACTCAACACCAAAACTTAAGCTCCCTTGAACCTTGTGCTTAATTATTGATTTTTACAGGAGTCTGATGGAATAAGAATAATCATATAAATCATAATTCCATCAGACATAATTTAAATTTTACAATCATTGACAACAATAATTAAAATAGCTACAACTTAGAAAAAGTGAAATCCACAGTGGCGTAGCTAGGGGGATGCGGACAACATCCAGGGATATGACACCATTTTAGGATGTGACACCAAATTGCTAAATTGCATTTCAGTATTGACATGTGTGACTTTTTAAAGTTCTCATGGTAAACAGTACAGATTATCACTAAAAAAAATTTAAAAATTGTTGATTGTTTTTATGCTATTTAAAATTGTGTCTAAATGTGTTAATCTCAGACAAGGCCAAATAGAAATGAAGAACAAAGAGCACAGACATAAGACATTAAATTCTTGCATAATCTCATCTATTACATATTATCTAGAAGATTATTGCATCCTACTTGGAAATTTCAATCCAACAACATTCTCATACAACATTTATACAAGGATAAAAAATATACTGTGGAAACCAAAACACCATCATCTTTCAAAACTCTAATAAAAGTGCAAGATTAGACAAAAGGCATGAAAAGGCATAGAGCTCAATATTCTTCTGTATAGAAGCAGACGGCACATATGTGTATATATAAGATAACAAAACAATTAATTGTCAAAAACTGTACTATTTTCTGATTATTTGCTGTTAATGTTGAAGAAATTACATTTTATTTTATTGGGGTTAATAAGTAGGGAAACTGAACCAAAAATAAAAAGAGCACCTAAGTTGTCTTGAGAAAAGGAAAAAAAATGCAGTCAGCATGTCTTAAACTACATAACAATTGATGCGAAAATTGATTAGTGGTGGCTGAAAATTTGAAAAAGTTGTCTGCATAATACACTGCAACATCTGGCATTCCATGGCCAAAACTTAGATGAATCTTCATAGAACAGGGAAAACTTTTTTTGAAATGGTTAAAATGCTATTTAATATGACCTATTGATACAGGAGCACCAGAGACCTAAAATGAATCTATCAATTATAAATGCTCTGGAAAATCACATGAAAATGTTTTTATAGACAGAAAAATTTTGGAATATAAAAAAAAAATCTAATTTTTCTTGAAACTTAAAAAATGTTAAAGTATATAAAGCTATATATTTGCAATGGGAAAGTTGAAGTAAGAGTAGTGTTTCTATGAGTTATAATGGGGATACAGTTTCTTAAAAATAAAAAAAGATGTACTGGTCATAATGATGTGTAGAACATTAGGTTTTGATAAAGTCACCATATTGTCTGAAATACTTCCAAGGTATGCTGAAAATTAAACAAAAGTGATTTTTATTGGATGTTCGGTCATTCACTTAGCTACACTGAAAATGCTTTGTATGTATATTAATATTATATTTAAAATACTCTTAAAATAACATTTTCCTGTTTTGCTGGTTCACTAATCGACTGAATGTTTAAATTGAACACACTGGAATGTCTTTCAAAAACCGTGACACAATGGAGTGCTCATCATGCTGCTGTTAGACCATGAACAATGAATTTGATGAATATGTGGAACAATTGATACTATTTTCCGTTTATCTGCTACCTATACATCTCAACTTTTCTAGTTGAGGAAATTAATCTTGCACAGGTAATCTCAAGAATATATTGACTAAGTTAGAGGCTGTCAGATTTTGTTTCTGCACAAGAAGCATTGTCATTTGGTGAAACATGCAATTAAAAATGACCTCTTAAAATCAGAAAAAATATGTACATTGTTGTAAAATATAAATACATTTTAGTAAAGAAAGTATCATGGTTAAAAAGGAGAAAGGCAAGAGAACAAAAAGAAAATTTGGGAGTCTCTGTGCAAGATATAGAAATCTAAGAGTTGCTGGATTATATTCTGATGTCCAGATCACATAAATACTCAACTAGGAAATAAAGATTTTTTTTTTTTTTTTTTGGGGGGTAGGGGGGGGGTATTTAAGATCCATCCAAGAGTCTACATTCAGCAAATGTACACAAGTTATTGCTGACTGTTCCAAAGTCTACCTCCGACTATGACAAGCTTTTAAAAGAAACAATGAGGTCTAGAAAACATAGTCTGGTCAGTATTTGATAATTTGAAATTAAAATTTAATGGAACTTTTTATTATTTTCATCAAATACTCATTATTAGCTAATTATTTCTTAGTCTTACAATCAGTTTTTACGTGGCTTTATGTGAGCAGAGTTTCTTAACAATGAAGGCTTATCAAGATGAACAGTCGAGGTTTTCTCATCTGGCATT
This sequence comes from Radix auricularia, assembly GCA_002072015.1. NCBI lineage: Eukaryota > Metazoa > Mollusca > Gastropoda > Lymnaeidae > Radix > Radix auricularia. Next base: position 158,940 of record MUZC01003847.1, read on the forward strand.
TCTAGCATTTAAAGCTAATCAGTGAATGATATTGATCACATTTTAAGACTATGAAAGGAAGCTTTTAAAATAAATACTTTATCACAGTTCTGAAATACTTTTTATTTCTGAAAATCAATCAATTTTCCTCATGTCATTGTTATAATGTTGACGAAATAAAACCATTCATCAAAGTCCAAAATGTTGGGGGGGGGGGGATATCACTAATTTATTGTTTGGGGCGACACCAACCTTAGCTATGCCACTGGATATCCACTTATTTTAAAAATGAATTTAAAAAACACAAATAAAAAATGTAAAATCTGAAGCTACAACAATAAGATAATTGGAATAAAATAATTTTTTAAGAACATTTTTATATTAGTGGCAAGGAATAATAATTCACATTATAGAGCATGCCATTAAAGGAGGAAATGCCTATAAATTACAAGAACTTTGAATGAAAAAATGTAATCATTTTAAATATTAGTTAAATGAAATAACTCATTTCTATTGTCAACATTTAGGAAGATAAAACATGGAGGATTAGGTAGCACCATTTTAAATGATTAATCATATTTGAACATTCTTTTTATGAAATAAATGAATAAAAATCCTAAAACGACCTTATTTTAGCCATATTTAAAAGATAATCCCATTGTTGATATTAATTGAAAATTCCATCTATATTTTTAACAGATAAAATATGAAAATAAACAAATTATGCATAAGAATAAGAAAGCACATAAATTAAGATGATTGTCCATTTATCATTGCACACAAAATTTATACTACCAGAAAAAACGTACATATAATTACATGAAAGATTTAATTTAACTCAACACTTTATTAGTTAAAGCGCTTAACCGACAAAAGGACTCCAACATAACAGCCCAGGTCAAAATGCCTCCGTACTAATAGTCAAAAATACAATGAAAATGAAATATTATATTAGTATTTTTTACTCAACAATTCAGTGTCAGGTTTAGTTAACAAGAAACAAAAATAATGACATCACAAGAAATAATTTAAACACATTTACTCAATATGGTACTAAGTCCTGTTTGTTTGTTGAGAAGAAATAATATAAAACCATCACAAGAAATAATTTTACAATTTGACCACTTTTTATAAGGGTGAAAAAGTTGACAAATCTTAAAATGCAAACAAATGTAAATTTTGTGTTAAAAAATGTAAACAATTTTTCTGGGGCCGTTTTGACCGGGGCTGTCATGTTAAGACTGTTTTGTCAGGGCTGTATAGTCTGGGCCCATTTTGATCGATCATGGTTTAATCACATGTAATTTTATTATCCATGCCCCTTGTAACATCCCCATGGACCTCTTCCAAATTGACCTTCTCTTGTGATACCCTTTCTCCAGACATTGTCTGTTATGCAATTCAGTGCTATTTAACACCAGCAAATATATTTTCTCATCACATCTCTTTGCAGGTGATACAAGATGTATTTTGTAGAGATCTTTCAACAGTAAATGAGTCAGTAATGCCATGAGGTTATGAACTGCAACATGTGTTTATGTTCAATTTTATTAAATGAAACTAAAATTATTTAAAATTTTAACCTACATTTAAATGTAAAATGATTTTTTTATTGTGGGACTTCATATCTCCTCAGATCATGTTTTTTTTTCAAAAGTATATTCTTAAGATAAAATGAATATGATCGAAAATGTAAGATGTATAATAGACATACTAATTAAAAAAAAACAAACATGATATAGAACTAATATTCAAATAACAAAAATTAAAAGCATTCAAGTTGTATGTACAGTACAGTATTAAAATATTGCTTTTTTCTGAATTTAATGAGAGTTCACTTTGGTTAATAATAACCTATAAAAAATACTATGTTAAAACATAAATAATCATTTCTAAATCACATGTAACTGTGTACAGATCTTTTAGCTGTAATTTAAAGATGAAATAAGCAAAAAAAATATTTTCTGTGATATGTATAATATCAAATGTTTAATCATTTAAACAGTCTAGAATAAAACACAAAGAATTGCATCAGTTGTATCTTTTACAAAAACAATCAGCAGGCTAAAATTTATAACATAAAATATATAAATAAGAATTGATAAAGAATTTAGGAATTGAAAGATGTGCTTCCTTATCATTTTTAAAAATTCTTAATGTTTAATCAAATTAAAAGATTCTGCATCTTTTAATTCGAATAAACATCAAGAATTGTAAAAAAAATGATAAAGAAGTAAGTTTTTCAATTAATTAAGGCAGAAATGTTGCAATCCCTTTTTAATGAAAAATTAACCACAAAATAACCAAATATTAAAAAATAAATTTTTACTGATAAGTTTACTTTTCACTTTATTTGAGTATTGAAATAATATTTCTTTGAATAATTCCTGAAGAAACCCCCCGCCCCCACCCCCCAAAAAAAACAACAAAAAAACCAAACTAGATTGTTATAAATATATAATTAAAAAATCAGAGTTATAAACACAATAGCATTTGATCTAGATGTTAGATGTTCTCTGTTGATCAGAAGAGAATCCTGAATGAGAGAAATTATTGATACCATTGAACTCTGCAATACTGATAGGGGGTGGAGTAGAAATGTTTGAAGCCCCACCAACACCATATGCTTGAGGAAAGTGCTTGTTGCTGTTGACTGCTTGGTTACTATGATTGTTGGTGTTTTGACCTGTATGTACCATACCAGACCTTGGAGCAACAATGTTATTCTCTCCAGTACCCATGTTATTGGTTGAAGAGGCACTGTTTGAAGATTTGGAACTGGCAACAGAGGCAGCAGGTGATACTTTAGTGTTGCTGTTTGTGGCCCCACCTGTGTTATTTACAATATTACTTTGTGGGGCATTTTGGTTGATGTTCCTTGGGACCTGGATTTGACAACTTTGAAGATTAAGCACAGCTGGTTGTCCACCAGGATACTGCATGTACTGATTACCTAACTGGCCATTAAATGGATTGACTTTATACTGTTGGGGCATTTGCTGATTTGTTTGAAGATTGTTTTGGTTATTTCCAGGGTGCATTGTGTGTTGCACACCACTGAAAGGTGGTGGTGACAATGTCCCACCTTGGTTGTTGTAAGGCATGTAATACATTTGAGGGGCAGGGCTGGGATCTGATGTGTTGCTGCTACCTGTAAGGCCAGTTACAGCTGTGGTGTTACTGGGTCCAGTGCTGCTATGATGTGAGGGTTGTGACTGTGTACTTTGATGAGTGGAGCTTGAATGACCTGACTGACTCTGGGACAGTGTCCATGGCGCAGTGCTAGTAATCTCTCCTCTCCATGTACGCAGGCGAGCATGAATCTCTCTGAATGCTGGACGTCTTGCAGGCATTTCATGCCAGCATTCCACCATCAAGCCATAGATCCTGGCTGGGCATTCTTCAGGGCAAGCCAAAATTTGCCTTGAGCGAATCATTTCAATGACTTCCTGGTTAGAGAAGCCATAGTATGGCTGCAATCCATAGCTGAAAATTTCCCAAAGAACAACTCCAAATGCCCAGACATCGCTATCTGTGGTAAATTTACCATACAAGATAGCCTCTGGAGGCATCCATCTCACTGGAAGTAAAGATTTACTTTGAACACGATAGTAGTCTGAAGAATAGATATCACGAGAAAGGCCAAAGTCTGAAATTTTTACAGTCAGGCCATCAGCAACAAGAATATTTCTGGCAGCCAAGTCCCTATGGACAAAATGATGACTAGCTAGGTATTCCATACCAGCAGCAATTTGTGTGGAGATGTGAAGCATCTCAGTGTATTCCAGGATATGTCCTGTGCCAGTTCCACTATCATCCTCAGCAGACATGACATCAGAGTGAGGTGAATGAGACAACAAATATTCATGAAGATCTCCCTGAGCCATGTATTCAAACAGCATACACATGGGCTCTTTCTTCATTGAAATACCAAGAAGGCAGACAATATTTGGATGTCGCAATTCTGACATTAAATCCACCTGCAAAGTAAAATGGGTGAATTAAATTCAAAAAAAATTTATACAATTTTTTTAGTTCAAATCCAATAAGCAATAAATAAAAGTAAGCTTGCTGGTCTATAATCTAATTTCTACTAAGTCATATTTAACAAGAAAGAAACAATGGGATTATACTATACAAAAATATCTTAAAATAAAATGTATTTTGTAATTTGTATTTTACGAAAATAAATAGGTTTTGCATTACCTCTCTTCGAAAGTCATTTTGTACTTTGGGAAGGGCATTTTCTTTTAAAGTCTTGATAGCAACTTTACTGACAGAACTCTCACTCAACAAACCAACAAGTTCTCCTTTGTATACTTTTCCAAAAGCCCCCTCCCCTAATTCCTGAAGAAATCGAATGTTATGCATTGGAAATTCCCGAGCTCTGCTTGCAGTCTTAGGGTTCAGGGGACTCATTTCAACAGGTTGTGCTTGTTTATTATTTGGACGAGCAGATCTGAAAATTGGAGAGAACTGCAATAATCTTCCAAATAGGAGTGTCTATAATACATAAGATTGAATCATTGGATTATTGACAAGGAAATACATTTCCATGATGTTTCTCATGATATTTGCTAGCTCCAATGATCTCTATTTAGAACTTTGGTTGGTGAGCTATAGGTAAATGAGAAAGGGGTAGGGGAAGGGTTAAAAACAACATTCATATCCATTGCTTACAATAATCATATGTCCTGATTTTAGAATTTTGGAATGGCATGTTGGGAGATGGGCTGTGTGATTCTGACAAATAACTGTTTAACAGGTGACTATCAGTCAGTAGAAAATAAATTAAGTAAACTAAAAAAAATCTTAAAGTTTCTTTAGCTGTATTTGGCAAAAAGAGCCTTCAAATAAGTATGTTTACTTATAATAAACAACAAAAAAAAAAAACGTTTACACTTAATTATAAATATTTGGCTTCATATTTATAAAGGCAATTTTTACCCATCTGCATACTGCCTATGAGTTATTCCAATGTATTTTTTATTCCAATATCATTCTAAAAATGTCTCTCTCTTTTTTCCCCCTTAAAATTTCAGATACATTTTACTTGAATCATGCAACTTCAGAATAATACCTTTACCAATTTTGGAAACTCTCTTGCATAGAAAAACTTTCAGCTGTAAAAACGTATACTTAATGACCCAATAAAAATTAAAGGTGATCGGTTTTAGTAATAATTTGACCATACCTTGAATTGTTTGATTTCTGGCAGAAACAAATAAGTGCCAGCAGAATCCCTAAAGCCAAAGGAACAGTCAAGGAAGGAATGAGGATGTACATAAGTTTATTGGAGTCCTCATTAGCTTCACCTAGAACAGATCAAGTAGTCAGAGGGTGGAAGTTTTAAACATCTTCTTGGTGCAATCATGCAAATGAAATCATCTAAAATTGAAATACTTGAAAGGTTAAATTGTATTAACAATTAGTTAAGTTACCACGATGCCCTTAGAAGGAGTCGAGTTAGTTGGACAATTAATTGGTTAGAAAAGTAATTCCTAACTTAAGAACAACCCAACCCATTAAACTTGCTATAAAATATATTCAAAATATTACATGAATTTGAATTTTTGTTACAAAGATTAAACAACACGAAAATACAAAGTTTTAGACTATAAATGCCTTATATATGAGACTTTACTAAAAGTATTTATTATGTTTCATTTAATACGCACCGCGCGACAGACTAGCATATACATTTACAGATCGGGAACATAATATTAAAAAGGTTGTTCAATAATACGCACCGCGTGACAGTCGACTAGCATAATCTTAAAATTCATTCATTTAATTATGGTATATTCAATCGATCTGAAATTTTGATACAGTGCATTGTGAGGTGACAAAAGTCTTATAATAAAAATTTCATCTCAATGTGATCACGGGAAGTGGGTCAATTTTTACTTTTGCTTTTCCGCGAGACCACAACAAACAGAGATCCCGACAAGACGGTGACGTTAATGAAAGGGATTTAATTATATCACACTTCTCTACACAACTTTTACCGTTGTCGAGATATCATTTGATGTCATAGATCCAAAACGCTTTCACCACATTGTTTAGTAAAAGTTTAGCATTTATTACAACTGGCGCAGATATGTTACTTGCTAGAGGGTGTTAGGACTAGAGAAGATACAAAACAGGAAAGCCCGCTGGATGTCCCACCAACAGTGCTTTGATCCTTTCACATGAAGGTCTCTGAGCAGTGTTCAAATATACAGCTATACCCCAAAGAAACAACTCCCGGCGGTGCTAAAATTTAGTGGCACCGACACCCCCTTGCTCTCCCCACCTCTATTAGGTCCAAGTGCTTTATAAAAACAGCTGCTAAAGGTCTAATATCTGTAGTTGAATGTTTTTGCCTTGAGTGCGTGTTCAGTCCACGTTCAATGCTCTTGTTGTCAATACACATTTGTGCATGATTGTGGCCAATCAATTTAACTGCGTAGAATGCTATTCATCGACTGCCGTCATACACAATACTTTCAATCGCGTCACTACTTAAGTTTTGAGACTTATCATTTATTACAATTAAATGTATGGATTGCGGAGACTATAAATGTAATACTATAAAATAACAATGGCTTTATATAACTTATTATAACACTCTCGCTACAAGATGCAACGACGACTTTTACATTCACATCAAGCGTGAAGTGTATATACTCAACATTGAAACTTGGGGATTAGCTTTAATTGCTAATTAAGTTTTGCTCACACATTCCATATCCGGTGTGATTTTTTCTGTTATAAAATAGGAAAAGAAAGAGAGAGAGAGAGAGAGAGAGAGAGAGAGAGAGAGAGAGAGAGAGAGAGGGGGGGAAAGATGCGAGAGAGAGGTGGGAGGGGGTAAGAACAATATGATTTTTAAAACCATCATTCGAGAATAAAGTAGGCAAGTAGGATGCCAACATTTTTCCTTCAAATTGTTAAATGAATAGACGATTTGATGATGATAAGCGTAAAGATCAACTCAATTAATTACAGGCCAATGTGTAAACGATATTGTCTCAAAACGCGAGGAGCAGCATCAGATAAGAGTCACAGTCGAATAAGCCAGGTCCTAAAGAAGAACGATAAATATCTAAGGGTTGGCAAGATGGGCGATGGTAGAGGCGAGGAGGACAAAAATACTCAACGCCTGCCTAAAGATTCCGCCACATGCCCCTTGCCAGAGCACCGTGGAATAAATTAGATTGGTTCTATTTACTCCCCACAAATTGGCTTGGACTGGCCAGATCAAACAAAGCATAAACTCAGACGGAACAACCCATTTCCTTCCCAATAGGGGGGTGGACAAGGGCTAAACTGAAGTATGAAAAGCGACAGTAAGCGATATATGATAGGTTTTCACTAAACCACCAGCCCATATCGTTAAATGCTTTGAAGTTTATACAAAAATTCAGCGTTGATTAATATTTTAACAATTTTGTAAATAATAATAAAACCATCAAAAACAAAACCATTTCAGCGTTAATGATATGAGATATCAACAGGTGACAATTTTATAACAAAGGAAAAAAAACAACACGTTTTTCAATAATTGATGTGATTTTTTTGCAGCTTTGTTAAAACATGCTCACTCATCAAGTCGTTGATTCAAAGTCTTAATTTCGTTAAACAATTCATAGTGACTCCGTCCCCCAATTACTTAGTGAGTATCACCCGGAATTTTAAAATTGTAATTGGTATGGACTGCTCTAAAACTAACATCATTATTAAACACGACCCGCATTACATTTTCCCACACTTGCTGAGTATGAATCAAACTAAATGTAGAACATAAACAATCTCTCATCGACTCGCTACATCTTCTATCAGGCGCCACACTTGGTGGAATACCAAGTGTTGAAGGTCAAGGTGTGTGGGTGAGAGAGGTGAAGCCACTGTGTTAGCGTTGGTGAGAACGAGGCGAAGCTTTTGTTATTGGGTAACCATGGACGAGACTAGGGAAAGCTTAATTGGGTAATGCAATGTACCGCATATACTCGTTCGAAAGCCGACTTTTTTTGGGACAAAATATAAGGGAACAAGTTGGGGGGTCGGCTTATGAGCGGTCTACGGTAATTTCTGCATGTATAATGAATATCGGTGTTTTTAATGTCGATCATCAAGGTTCTTTTCTACAGTCTACATTCCACAATATTCACAGCTTTATCAGAAGCTATAATATTAATAATATATTATTAAATATCTGAACGTACTTTATTTAATCATTTTTAAAAAAAATTGTGAATGTTTTAATATATTATTTATTTTACAAATTTTATTTTCAACAACGAATTTAAATGTACGCACTTTCGCCGCTATTTGCAAAAGAAAAATAAAAAAATACCGGTAACTCTTGCCTAACAAAGAGCACAAAGACAAAGCAAAGACAGTACAAAGTGTAACAAAGCAAAGAATCATAATGCTCGATTGAGCTTGCAGTTTTAAACAATAAATATGTACCATTTTGTTTCACTTTAAGCTGTCTTAGTCTTATAATAATAATAATAATAATAATTTTATTTTTTGTGTGTGTGGGGGGGGGGTGGCTTGCGAGCGGGTTATACACTTTTAATACTTTTCTCTTCCAAAAGTGTGTGTGTGTGTGTGTGTGTGGGGGGGGTCGGCTTATGAACGAAGGGGCTATAGAACGAGTATATACGGTATTTATATTTTTTAAGAAGCGGGGGGAAAAAAGAACATACCCCTCTCATTTTATTAAACCAGAAATGGCTGTTCCACCCTTCCCCTCTTTTTCGTCCCAAGTTGTACGTTAGCATTTAAAAGAAATAATCTTTCGTTTAAAATAATCGGGGTGTTGGAGGGGGAGGGATCTCGAACCCGATCGTTCTGGTACCTCACATCGTCGGCTTCTTGTTGACCAGTCAATAACACAGTCAATATGTCATTTATAAAATACACCACACACGAAATTTTTGGCCAAAACAAACTTAATAACTCTGATGACTGTTGCTCTTTGTTTGGCTTATAATCTTTAGCCCTTAAAATGGGTGAGCAATGCTTTTTGTTGTGTTGTTCCAATAGCACAAAACAGGTAACCATGGCCATTGCTGTGGATTATGAATGGCGTGCGGCCGTGCGACATGAGAGAGAAACGAGAAGTGATAATCTCGCACGTGCGGTTCTAAATTGTTTCTTCCTTGAATAAAGAAAAGCTATAAACAATATGGCTATTTTCTTTTTATATTACCGAATATCACGTTTTGACATTAAGAAGCATTTTATTTTAAAATATCGTTTTTTTGTTTTTTTTTAAATGAAAAAAGTTACCTCCCCTTTAATAAAAAAAAAATGATAGTGCGAGATAACTACGTCTCGCCACAGCTTCTAAATCTCTCAAGAGTTACGTTGTGTTGACGCAGTTGCCACACCTTATCAGAATTGAGGGGCTTACCACTATCGCCTGTCGATAAATCTTTAATTAATACCCAGCACTTCTGGTGCTTGTTTGGCAGGCTTATGATCCTGAAATGTTAGGAGAATGCCTCTAATATTCACTAAGGAGCCACATAATTTATCCACGATTGTAACTTACTAACTCGGTAGTTGATTATTAGAAAAAAAGAAGTCAGTAGAAAAAAAAAAGTTCACTTGATATAATATGAATTAACAAATAAACGCATAAATTTTATGGAAAACGTTCCATATTACATTGACAAATATATGTATATATGTTTTAATTTGTGTATACAAAAAGTTGTACCCGGTCGTCTCAAGCGTAGGGAAAGTTATCAAGAATTTAGAAAGGCCAAACGAGCAAGCGAAGTAAAAATAATTTGATAATTATTATGACGGCAATCAGACCCACCAATAAAGCAACAAACAATAAATGTTTAAGAACAAATGTTTTAGAATTGACTGAAGTACAACACTTTTGACTTCAAGTATGTAATTTAACCGCGCGCGTGAGTTCTGAAACCTGGTTTTCGTTGTACATCAAGTCCTGATTTAAGACTTTAGGTGACTTCAACTTATCTTAGATATACAGACGCTCCTTCTATGCAGAAGATAATTGCGTTCACAGACCATGAGAGATGATCTGTTGGCAACTCAGAAAATAACTGACAGAACAAGAGAGCTAGACCTATACCCTTACGTTATTTTCTCTTTAACAAAAAGTTAGCGATGAGTCGTGTCTAGAAAATACTTTTTTAAAAGTCACTGTCATAAATAAAACAATCTTATTGCATGACCATTTCGTCATGGCTATTTTGTCACAAAACGGTGTATAGGCAGATGAGATTATTTGTTTAAAAAAAAATATTATTTTACTTAAAATAATAATTCACTTACGGTTTAAAGGCAGATGAGAATATTATTATTATTTTTTAATTATTGTTTTACTTAAAATAATAAGTCACTTACGGTAGATGAGATTATTATTATTATTTTTTTAAAAATATTGTTTTACTTAAAATAATAATTCACTTACGGTTTATAGGCAGATGAGATTATTTTGTTTTTTTAAATTATTGTTTTACCTGTCCAATAAAATAAATGGATTAGAAAATACACGCGACTTTGTGTAGGGAATAAAATTTAATTTAACTCTTATACACCTGCGCTGCTTCCTTGATAGAGGCGAGAGTCGAATAAGACAGAATATCACCGCGATCCACATACGTAATTCGGTTTCTGAGTAAGTCCTTAATAAATTAAAGACCGAGTGTAAGTCTAAGTTAGAGTTACAGACGCAAGAAAGGGCCAATGAAAGACAGGCAGGTGAGTTGAAATACTTATGCTGGACTAAATCGTATCGACAAAGTTGTAACATGATTCGTTTCCCCATCGTCCAGCCCCCCCCCCCACTACTTACACTCCTTATTTTATAGCAAAGTGCAAACACTCAAATGAAACTTCGCGTGCCGGCTGATAAGGCTCTGCTTGCCGTCTGTTGCACGCGTACCATAGATTCGCCATCACTATTCTATGGTTTGGTTCAATGTGAAGTTATTGACTACATCGACATCATAACTTATAGTTCATACATTTTTACCTCTATCTCATTTGTTTTTCATGTTATAGTAGATTATATATCTATATNTATATATATAATATATATAATATATATATATGATGTAAATTTAATTTTAATTCTTGTTTTTATGTAGTTAAAGGACTACTGAAAAAACTTTTACAGACTATGTATTTGCAGATTAATAATGGAGTTTTATATGTGTTTAAACACCACAAAAATCGTCTGTGTATAAATCCTGCATGTTATTTGAAAGCATTTTCGCAGTCCATCTATCTATTACCATATAAGGTCTGGCTTTATGCTAATTATTACAGAGTTTGGATGATAAAAAAATGTCCTGCTTTGGCGTTTCCCAATATGCCGTGTACAGGCACTAGTGAACAAATTCAGTGTGTCACTCAACCACTGAACGTACAGCTCCACGGCAGAGAGCGTGCGCCACCGTTAACTCTATCAGGCCCCTACGGCGTTAACGCTTAGTGTGAACAATGGAAGACAGGTGGCAAACTAGATAGTCTTAGCGTGTTCCCATAGTCTTAGCGTGTTCCCATTTCCGCACAGTGTAATGAGATTGAGGGGGCCTCGGGAGAATCTAATGATTTTTATTTTTCATTTTGGTTGGTTCAGGAAGTGAATAAAATTTATATTGGACGTTCAGAAGCGCTGGTGAAGAAATGAACTAAAAAATGTACAAGTGAAAAACATTACCAAATATTTTAGGAAATCAAACTTAAGCAAATAATTCCTATGGCATGGAAGGTCAAAAGACACAGCATAATCTAGGACAGTGGTTAATATCATTGAGTGCGAACTACATTTATTAGTACTCTGCTTGTCTTACAGATGTATTACTGATTTACTTTGCTTGAAAAAAGGTGACCGCTGCGGAAACCCTCTTGCGCATGACTTTCTTACGTAACCAAGTCTCACATTAACATGAACATTTTTTCTGTTAACTAAACACTTAAACTCTGGCTTAAATAACAATGAAAACACAGCAGAGGCGTCACTAGGGTTGGTGTCACCCGGGGCGCTAGCTCATGGTGTCACCCCCTCACGAATTTAACCCATAGAACTCCTCCGAGTTTTCCAATGCCAAATAACGGGAACATCTAGAATTTTACAGTCTGGTGTCACTCCCTGATGGTGTCAACCGGGGTGGCCCGCCCCGCCGCACCCCCTAATGACGCCACTGAAACGCACCATAATTTGATCCCCTAACGTGTCTGTTCCTAAATTCACAACAAATAAATCAGCTCAGATATTTTATGTGAGCAAAATCCTGCATGGATGTTCTCCCATTGAATGACACAGGAAGACCTCACCTAACATTCGTATATGGATGTTCTCCCATTGAATGACACAGGAAGACCTCACATAACATTCGTATCAAACGCAAAAAAAACCTCCCTACAAAAGAAAAGCATTTAGCAGGTATCACAAGCCAAACCGTCTATTTGTGTTCTGTGACAAGATACTCTCGGTGGATAAGACATCTCCCTCCGTCTCATTAGATTTGTTGGGATCTAAGGTAAACACTGGGTGAGTGGGGAAAAGGAAGAGATGATTGACAGGAGAAAGGCGGGCATGATTGACTGACGAGAAAAAATGTGAAGGTTGAGTTGGAGGAGCGAGAAAACCTGTATCAATTTAAGAGAAAAAAGGTGTTTGGGGAGGGGGAGGCAAATATAAGGAGGATAAAAAGTAGAAAGGAATTTTGAAGGTATTTTACTGAAGTTATCTAGTTGTACTAGAGACAAACTTAGTGAGAAAGTTATCTATAGTTGTACTAGAGACAAACTTAGTGAGAAAGTTATCTATAGTTGTACTAAAGACAAACTTAGTGAGAAAGTTATCTAGTTGTACTAGAGACAAACTTAGTGAGAAAGTTATCTATAGTTGTACTAGAGACAAACTTAGTGAAAAAGTTATCTATAGTTGTACTAGAGACAAACTTAGTGAGAAAGTAATCTAGTTGTTCTAGAGACAAACTTAGTGAGAAAGTTATCTATAGTTGTACTAGAGACAAACTTAGTGAGAAAGTTATCTATAGTTGTACTAGAGACAAACTTAGTGAGAAAGTTATCTATAGTTGCACTAGAGACAAACTTAGTGAGAAAGTTATCTATAGTTGTCTAGAGACAAAATTAGTGAGAAAGTTATCTATAGTTGTACTAGAGACAAACTTAGTGAGAAAATTATCTAGTTGTACTAGAGACAAACTTAGTGAGAAAGTTATCTATAGTTGTACTAGAGACAAACTTAGTGAGAAAGTTATCTAGTTGTACTAGAGACAAACTTAGTGAGAAAGTTATCTAGTTGAATTAGAGACAAACTTGGTGAGAAAGTATATGGAGAAAATAAATTTGCTCATTTTTTCATGTAGATTAAATCAATTAAAATAATTAGAATATTGGGATCACCAAATAAAAAAATAAAAAATAAAGAAGAAATTGCAAGAAATTCATAGCCCAAATTTTTGTAAATCTTTTCGGTTAGTTTTTGAAAGTGTTAACGCAATAACAATTCTTGTTATTAATTTCTTGTTAAAAACAATTGTCTTTAAAATTATTATTTTTTGAAAACCAAAAATAATTTAGCAGTTTTATTAGATATGCAAATGACACAATTTCTATAAATGTCTCCCCTAAATGACACAATTTCTATAACTGTCTCTCCTAAATGACACATTTTCTATAAATGTATCTCCTAAATGACACAATTTCTATAAATTTCTCTCCTATATGACACAATTTCTATAAATATCTCTCCCAAATGACACAATTTCTATAAATGTCTCTCCTAAATGACACAATTTCTATAAATGTCTCTCCCAAATGACACAATTTCCATAAATGTCTCTCCTAAATAACACAATTTCCATTAATGTCTCTCCTAAATGACACAATTTCTATAAATGTCTCTCCTAAATAACACAATTTCTATAAATGTCTCTACTAAATGACACAATTTCTATAAATGTCTCTCCTATATGACACAATTTCTATAAATGTCTCTCCTAAATTAAACAAATGTGCAGAACCTTCTGGTTGAAAAATAAGAAGAAAAAAAAGAGGAAATCCTGTGTAAGGACAATATAAGAATGTGTAAAAAAAAGGCTTTGTTTAATCCCCTACACCGCAATAACAAGCAACCAGCAACATTCCCACCTACTGTAAAGTTTTTTTAATTTAAGTTTATCAGATAAAAAAAAACAAAAAACAACTTCATTCTTAAAGAGCTGTACCCATTTTGATTATTATTCTTCCAACACAACAATAGTACATAACAAGACATCCCTGCCCTCCATTAAGTATAACAAGACATCCCTGCCCTCCATTATAACAAGACATCCCTGCCCTCCATTATAACAAGACATCCCTGCCCTCTATTAAGTATAACAAAACATTAGGAAAGTCTCAGTAGTTTACATATACTTGCAAATAACCATATAAAAATTCAATAATTTTCAATAATCCAGGCTGCACTTACCAATGCTATGTCTTCTCAAATCACTGCATTTTGGGATATTGCATGACTCCATTTTCAAATCTTGTGTATAGCACCAAGGTCCAGAAACCTTGCTGTCAGGGTTCCGGCAATAATTATGATTTCCTGTTGATTAAAAATTAAATTATTTTTTTTAAAATTAAATTTTTAAAATATTATTTTGTGTTTAAAAATTTAACAAAAAAAAAAAAATGATGAAAGATATACTGAATAACATAAAACAAAGAACAATAATATTTTCACCTTGGGTAATCCCTATACGTGTATGTATATGTTAAAACTAATAATATGAAGATCTAAAGTTATGTTGACAGACCTATATTTGAGTAGCTCGTGGCTGACCATTGCTTGCACGTCTCACCAGACTTTGTTATGCGGGTCTCACCAATATATTTTGTACCAATCTCAGTGTAGCAGTTCATTTCTTTGATATAGAAACACATTCAATTTATCTTGATATTTATTGATTGAACTTTATACAAACATTCAATTTATCTTGATATTTATTGATTGAACTTTATACAAACATTAAATTTATCTTGAAATTTATTGATAGTACTTTATACAAACATTAAATTTATCTTGATATTTATTGATTGAACTTTATAAAAAAATGTAACTGTATATTTTTTAAATTTTGAAAGCTCATGTTTCCCTTTACAACACCCTCCACCACACACACTCTATCACCACAAAAATACAACACCCTCCACCACACACACTCTATCACCACAAGAATACAACACCCTCCGCGACACACACTCTATCACCACAAAAATACAACACCCTCCACCACACACACACTCTATCACCACAAAAATACAACACCCTCCACCACACACAAACTCTATCACCACAAAAATACAACACCCTCCTCCACACACACTCTATCACCACAAAAATACAACACCCTCCGCCACACAAACTCTATCATCACAAAAATACAACACCCTTCTCCACACACACTCTATCACCAAAAAAATACAACACTCTCCTCCACACACACTCTATCACCACAAAAATACAACACCCTCCGTCACACAAACTCTATCACCACAAAAATACAACACCCTCCACCACACACACACACTCTATCAATTAACACCTCAAAAAATGTTGAAAATAATGACTATTTCTTACCTGGTTCATTAAAAATGTCTGGGGCTTTTCCTTGGTTTCCACGTCTTGTAAGTGCTGGCAACAAACCAACTCTGATACAGTTGGCCCCCTCTGCTGTCTCTGGACCCATTAATTCACTACATTTTGGAAGTAATCTTTGACCTAAGGAAACAACATCATCTATAAATGAATCAAATTCATAAGGAATATTTTCAAATAGATTTTGAATCTAAATAAGTCTAAATTGATTTTCAACAGATCCAGTGTCAGAAGGGGAGTCAGCAGATGGGGAAAAATGTTAATAAAGATATTACTTGCCTTATTCTTTAACCATTTAGTTGGTCTGATCTACAGACATGTTAGGATAATTGAAGAAGCTCATTGAATACATAGCCTTTAATAATTTGATAAATTGGTAAACCTATTTAAAATAAACTGCGTGGCAAATAAATATTCCCCAAGTCTTAAATAGGATCGATATTTGCATTCCAAACAATTTTGGTGGAAGTGGAAGTCTAGTTGGTGGAAGTGGAAGTCTAGTTGACGTTTTTTTTAACAGTACGCGATACAAACATTTAGAACTTACCAATAAGTTCATGTCGTTTAGCGAGCAGGTACTCAGTCTTACATGTTTCATTTTCCAACAATTCACACTCATCCTTGCAAATCTGTCGCGGCTTGTTTACCCTGGCAACACTCTGGTCACAGAGAGGGAAGGCATGGTAACACAGGGACGGAATCCCGAATTGCTGGCATTTAGGGGACAGATAGTTGGAGCCTGCGATCACAGCGAAGGCAGCTGAGGGTTTAAAGGAAAAATTAAATATATAACAGGGGAACATTAAATATATAACAGGGAACATTAAATATATAACAGGGGAACATTAAATATATAACAGGGGAATATTAAACATATAACAGGGGAACATTAAATATATAACAGGGGAACATTAAATATATAACAGGGATTAAGTATATAACAGTGAAAAATTAAATATATAACATGGGAACATTAAATATATATAACAGGGGGACATTAAATATATAACAGGGGAACATTAAATATATAACAGGGGTACATTAAATATATAACAGGGGAACATTAAATATATATAACAGGGGAACATTAAATATATAACAGGGGTACATTAAATATATAACAGGGGAACATTAAATCTATAACAGGGGAACATTAAATATATAACAGGGGAACATTAAATATATAACAGGGGAACATTAAATATATAACAGGGATTAAGTATATAACAGTGAAAAATTAAATATATAACATGGGAACATTAAATATATATAACAGGGGGACATTAAATATATAACAGGGGAACATTAAATATATAACAGGGGTACATTAAATCTATAACAGTAAAGGACACGTCTATAATGTGAAATGAGTTTATGGCATTGATGTGTAAAGAAGGAAATAAAGGTTTATGAATATTACACATGGGAATAAACAACGACCGTGTAAGACGTTCTGCTACTTTGAGATTAAAAGTTTGGTCCCAGTCAATGTTCCTCTAAAGTTCATTGGTTTGTGTGCAAAATTATTTACTCATTAGCAAAATTTTACATTATCCCTTTTTCATGTGTAAAGTATTTCATCCCGCAAACGCACATTAGCTCTCTATGTTTGTGAAAGCAGTTTTTATGAAATTCAGTGAGGAATTATACAAAATACTTTCAAAACGTTTACAATAATTTTTATGAAAACGATGCTTATTTATAATATTTATTCAACCAAACTAGTAGATACCCATTGTTTATGGCCACCATTCATCTCTGGAGGTACTCTAGCCTCTGAGCAGTGGCGTCGCTAGGGGGGTGCGGTGGGGGCGGGCCGCCCCGGGTGACACCATCAGGGGGGTGACACCAGTCTGTAAAATTCTATATATTCCCGTTATTTGGCACTGGAAAACTCGGAGGAGTTCTATGGGTTAAATTGTGAGGGGGTGACATCATGAGCTACCGCCCCGGGGCCCCAAAGACGCCTTTTAAGTCTAAATATTAACGATGGAAAACGCAATGAGGATTCAGTAGTAGTAGGATATGACGGCAAAGATTTGCAGAAACTACATTATTATTCTAGACTTGCAGATCAAGCGATTCTAAATAATAATATTTAATATGTTCTGTATGTCCAAATAATTATTTTATTAAAGCTCTTCTGTATTCTGATTCATTCGCAATTTCCCTTCACAATGTGTTGAATTAACCAGAATCCGAAACAAGCAGCATTAAGTTTTCAGCATGAATCACAAACCACACAAATGTCCGTTTCACGAAATTTGAAACCAGCACCCAACTCAACTGTCGACGAAACTAATAGCCGTGAATAGATTACTTCAGTGTATAGTTTTTTTCTTAGAAAGTGAAGAAACTGGACTCTAGACATTATAGTACAAAAGAAGCTTACTATAAATAACAACTGTAACATTCGGCTGTGAAACATATATTCTAATTTTTTATTATCAAATTTATTGTTCGGCAACTGAAAACTGTTGCGCAGATCTGTAACTGTAACAAAGCAGAACAAAGGCGCAACTTTAAGGGGGGACCGTTGGGCGCAGTCATTTCATTTAATGAACAAGCCTCGTTTGTAAAGTAATAGCTATCTCATTTGATACAAAGTAGTATACACTAAAACATAAATAACATTTTTAATCGATATATGAATTCATTATTTTGTTTGAAACTTTTATTTTTTTCATATTATTATTGGCTAGACATTCAATAAATATGTTGGCTTAAAAGGAGAAAAAAATATAAAAAATAACAAACTGAGATTGTATTTTATGCCATATTACTTTTTGGCCAACCAACTTATGACGATATTCATAATTAAACGTTCATCTTAAGCCCTTAACGGGATACATGCTGGACTAAGAATTAAAGGGATAACTTTAACCCTATTACACCATAAGCCTATTACTCCCTAAGCCTAAACCTATTACACCCTAAACTTAACCCTATTACACCCTAACCCAAACTCTATTACACCCTAAACCTATTACACCCTAAACCTAAGCATATTACACCCAAAGTCTAACTTATGATATTTTATTGCCGATCAAGGGTAAATACCACCCTTCACTAAGGACACCTCTCTAATAATTATATGAACCCTACTGCCCTCAACGTCCGACCAACTTGACCACCCACCAAGTTTTCCTGCTCCGTCCTATGTTTAGTACACCTCAGCTCAAATGTTATCAGCCATCCGACATTTTAGCATGAGATTAATTCCTGTTTGTATGTAAACATGAATATATCTATGTGTGCGTGTGTGTGTTGCGTGTGTATTTATAGATATGTGTGTTTGTGTATGTGTATGTGTGAGTATTTGAATAAAATTACGGCTGTAACATATCCTTGACGTAAATGACAGTATTTTATTGATTATCCCCACATCTTGATGGCTTGCAGGCCACTGCAGTATTCGCGTTTAGCGTTTTGAATATTAGAAAGAATCGCTCACAGTGGAACTGTCTAATTTGACTTGCAGAAAAAGATGTTGTGGTATAGGACCAGAGCCGGTCGATCACTGACATATCACTATATTATTCTTGTATCTCTTTATTACTCACTCCTATGGGCCTAAGTTTGTGATCGTATCTAGAAGCGCAGCTATTATAGCATGCTAACAATCTTCGATTTTTTCCCCCGCTGCACAAGTAAATGATGGTAACCATTTTCTCCACCCATCCCCCCGCCCTTGCTCAAACCCGTGTTCCATGCCCCACAGTTTGTATTTTCTGTACTTAAAATGTTTTGAAAGAGAAATTTGATTAACCACACGAGAAATAGTTCTAACGAAGGGAGACAATTTTATCTAAACCAGCGACGGTATGAAACAAATAAGTGATAAGATACGAGTGAAGCAAGTTCAACAACATTTTGCTAATTTACCAATACATTGATTAATTTAAATTCCACTTATAGCTCAAACACATCCTATTTACATGCCATTGCCCCTAAAGTTTTTTGAGTGTGTGTTTTTAATGACACAAAACTGTCGCACGGTTCACCGACAAAACGGCCCTGGACTAATAGGTGGACTAATAGTAAAAAAGACAGTGAAATTATATATTCGTATTTTCACTCACTCGTGATTCAGTGTCAGGTTTAGCTTACAAGAAACAATAATAGTGACATCACAATAATAGACTTTACCCGATTTGGTACCAAGTCACGGTTGTTTGTTGACAAGAATTAACATAATAACATCACAAGGGATAATTTGACAATATTAACACTTTTTTTAAAGGGTGGAAAAAAGTTGACAAAAACTGAAAATTAAAAATAAAAAAGGAAACAATTTGTCTGGGGCCGTTTTGACCGGGGCCATTTTGTCCGGGGCCGTTTTGACCTTCCTGATCACCAAACAAAACTATTGTCGGTTTAAAAAAAAATCAAAGTTATAATAATATATGTACGTGAGTGTAGACATAAATTTTCTTTATTTTTTCCCTATTACAGCAAGTAAATGTAGCATGATTAAAAGTATTCCAAGTCTCTTGAATGCTAAAACACCCTAAGTGTTAGAATGCTAAAACATCCTAAGTGTTAGAATGCTAAAACATCTTAAATGTTAGAATGCTAAAACATCCTAAGTGTTAGAATGCTAAAACATCCCAAGTGTTAGAATGCTAAAACACCCTGTCTAGAATGCTAAAACACCCCAAGTGTTAGAATGCTAAAACATCCCAAGTGTTAGAATGCTAAAACATCCCAAGTGTTAGAATGATAAAACATCCCAAGTGTTAGAATGCTAAAACATCCCAAGTGTTAGAATGATAAAACATCCCAAGTGTTAGAATGCTAAAACATCTTAAGTGTTAGAATGCTAAAACATCCCAAGTGTAAGAATGCTAAAACATCCTAAATGTTAGAATGCTAAAACATCCTAAGTGTTAGAATGCTAAAACATCCTAAGTGTTAGAATGCTAAAACACCCCAAGTGTTAGAATGCTAAAACATCCCAAGTGTTAGAATGCTAAAACATCCTAAATGTTAGAATGCTAAAACATCCTAAGTGTTAGAATGCTAAAACATCCTAAGTGTTAGAATGCTAAAACATCCCAAGTGTTAGAATGCTAAAACACCCTAAGTGTCTTGCATTGTTTTGTTGTCATAGATCAATATTTTACAGAAGCAATCTGCCAACCGACAGCAGAAACATGACCACAACTGCACCGCATCAGACCGAGGTCGCTTTCCAGACAGATTGTCTTCTCCGTGAGTTCTCTCCCATAACAAAGGTCATCTGTCACCCAGGGACCCGTTGCGCCAATCGATGTGAGATTGTATTCCACTCCGGCCGCATGCTGGCGCCACTGGTCCACCCAGCTTTTCGGCGGCGTCACAGACTTCCGACGTTATTAATGGCAACACAGCTATCAATTAAGGTGTCTTTTACAAGAATGAAGCGTCACTTCTGAGATGGGTAAGGACATTTTTTTTGCCCTTATCCAAATAAGGGATCAATCATATTGAAAGTATTTTATTTCACATAAACACGATGGCAGCCAGTTGCTTATTATTATTCTATCACTTCAGAAGAAGATATCTGCTCGCGCTTCCCTCCCACTGATTAAGAAAGTTTTTGTAACAATATAAACATGTTATAGACTCATGTAGCTAACAGTAAATGTTAAGATAAGTTCCATTAATCAATGATGAACAAATATCTCTTGATTTATTTTAGATTATAATTGCTAATGAAACGAATGAAAAACAAAAAAATTGTTTAAGTATCACGCTATTTTAAGCTAAAACGGGTAAAATTGAATATCACTTTTTGGCTAAATGTGATAAGGGCAGTTAGTATTTAATAAAAATAAATACCACTGATATATCCTCTACTGAGTGATGTTTCTAGTGATGAACTTTAAACTATGATCAATGTTTGTGTGATAAAGAGATTAAATAGCAAGCAACAGTTCACCAGATGATGGAATGTACAGCAATGACGCATACACGAATATTTAACAAGACCTGTGCGGGTAAAACTGCCACATATTACTCTTTGATGAGGGACCCTTGAGTAATGGTAACAGGTTGAAGGGATAAGATAGAAATCAAATAATTGGTCTTTAATTTGTACAGTTGTATACACAACAGAACTTACCTTATACAACAGAACTTACGCATACACAACAGAACTTACCCAATACACAACAGAACGTATCCTATACACAACAGAGCTTATCATATACACATCAGAACTTATCCTATACACAACAGAACTTACCATATGCAAAGCAGAACTTACCATATGCACAATAGAACTTACCATATGCACAACAGAACTTACCCTATACTCAACAGAACTTATCCTATACACAACAGAACTTACCATATACACATCAGAACTTATCCTATACACAACATAACTTATCCTATACACAACAGAACTTACCATATACATAACAGAACTTATCCTATACACAACAGAACTTACCATATACACATCAGAACTTATCCTATACACAACAGAACTTATCCTATACACAACAGAACTTATTCTATACACAACAGAACTTACCATATACACATCAGAACTTATCCTATACACAACAGAACTTATCCTATACACAACAGAACTTATCCTATACACAATAGAACTTACCATATGCACAACAGAACTTACCATATGCACATCAGAACTTATCCTATACACAACAGAACTTACCCTATACCCAATAGAACTTATCCTATACACAACAGAACTTACCCTATACACAACAGAACTTACCCTATACACAATAGAACTTACCCTATACACAACAGAACTTACCATATACACAACAGAACTTATCCTATACACAATCGAACTTACCATATGCACAACAGAACTTACCATATGCACATCAGAACTTATCCTATACACAACAGAACTTACCCTATACACAATAGAACTTATCCTATACACAAGAGAACTTACCCTATACACAACAGAACTTACCATATACACGACAGAACTTACCCTATACACATCAGAACTTACCATATGCACATCAGAACTTATCCTATACACAACAGAACTTACCATATGCACATCAGTACTTACCCTATACACAACAGAACTTACCCTATACACAACAGAACTTACCCTATACATAACAGAACTTACCCTATACACAACAGAACTTACCATATACACAACAGAAATTACCCTATACACAACAGAACTTACCCTATACACAACATAACTTACCCTATACACAACATAACTTACC